>CM065484.1:25863904-26399442 GCA_032873175.1 Leptopilina drosophilae
CTCACCCCTAATAAAAACAATATTAATATATATATATATATATATATATATATATATATATATATATATATATATATATATATATATATATATATATATATATATATATATATATATATATATATATATATATATATATATATATATATATATATATATATATATGTATATATAAATTGACCGCAAATTTTTTTCACATATAACTGTTCTTTATAAACATGATAGGGCATTCTCAGCTGGAGGAAAATTATTTGGCAATTAAATAAAATTAAAAAATGTTGAAATTGTCATTCCTCTCACCCGTCATTCCTCTCACTTTTTTGAATAAAAATTTAAAATTGATATGATTGTCGATTGTTTACAAACTGCCAGTGAAAAGGGAACCTAAAATGTATGAAAAATAATTTTTGACAATTATTAAAAGAGATTTTTGATAACTGTAAGTATTTCAAAATCTATCAAATTTATAGATAATATTAATAAATTATCATTATTAAATAATTTTTTGTAAATAGAAAAATATATATAATAAAAAACGCCGGGGCTAAATTTTAACCTCTTAATTTTTTTGTAAATTTTAATTTAAAATATATACTTTAAAAGCTAAAAGTTAGCATGATCATGCTATAGAGGTGGTAGATTTTTGTAAACTCAATATAATTGGCTGCATTAATCCATAAATAATAATTTTTTTTCTTTTCTGTTTGTAACTCACAAAAAGGAGTATTTCGGGAGAATCACCCATATACCTTATGTATTTAATATAAATATACTTAACAAAGAAAAATTTCCGATCGCCATAAATTGAATTCACAACCCTAACATTCGCAAACCGATAACCTAACCAACTAACTACGGTCGCACGCTACAATGATTTTCTTAATACTTATGGACATTCATGTTCACATTAAATATTAATTTACAATAACTCATTTTTCTAGCAGTTGTTTTTTAATTGTTTAATTTATATGTAATAATAATTAATAATTATATGATAATCATGAAGTAAGAATAAGGAGACTTCACTCTATGTGAGGAATACAGAAAAAGTGACCCCATTTTCTATAACGTCATTCAGGAAAATTCGAATAGGCAGAGGTGGCGTTCCTTGTAGGAAAAACCTGAAGCTGTCGATTTTCAAATTGAAAATGTTCTTTTGTCACATTCACATTTATTTTTGTTTATATAGGAGGACCGTGTTTGCGATTGTTGGAAATGAACTATCTGTAAAGAGGAAAAAAATGGAAAATAGTATAAATTAAATTTTAATGATATTCAAACTTTAAACATGAAGGAATTAGGTATTCAATTTTGTTAATAACAAGCTTTAAAATTGTATGTTATATAAAAAATAACAAACAATGTGATTTAATACATTTTCTTTATTTCATTGAAAAATAAATTACGTAAAATTTTTTTGCTTAAAACATAGTAAAAAATACGTAATATAATTTAATATTATATTAGAATTATTAACAAAGATTCTATTAAGAGATATTAATTAATTTACAGTCAATAGAATCGCTGTTAACAATTAATAATCTTATAATTCTAATTCATCAATTGTTTTTAAAAGGTTATTAAAATCATTCATTGTTGATATTTTTATATCGGACGAACATGGTATAATTGTATCACCTATATAAATTTTTACCTTCATATTATAAAATACTACAATTCTCTTTCTAATGTCAAAATTATTTTTAACTCTTTGAAATACAAAAATGTAGTTATTTCCTTTCGTAAAACCCCATTTTTCACAGAGCATCAGTATAACACAGTCCAAATAATTTTTCATCTCGTCAAAACTTAATTCTTTATTAAAATTAATTATGCCAGTCTTGTTTAACGTATTGAAACCTACGTTTACCTGTTAAAACAAAAAAATTATAATAGTGTCAATTATTAAGTTTAATTTTCATAAATGAGCCGTTAGCTCGAAAAACGATCTAAGTCGACTTAAGTTTTTGACAACAAAAATTGAATTAAAGATTCACAATCGAATTACTCATATAATTTGCTTATTAATTGTATCGCTAATTTTTTCTATTAAAAAGACATCACCGAAGACAACCTTTATATATAAAAGGTCCAATAAAATAGGTTTATCTAATTTAAAAACATTTTTTAACAAATCACTTAGGTCGTTTTTCCGGCGAACTACTAAAAATGATATAAAAATAAGTATTTTTATAAAAGAATATTTTTATTTCAATAAGTTAATACTCCTCTTTATATTAGAACTTTTTGAACAGTTTTACGACATATTTTACTGTAATATTTATCTAAATATTAACATTACAATGCACAATTCTCAGGTAAAAATAAGGAAAAATTACTCGCTATATTATTATAGCGAGTAATTTTTCCTTGTTTTTACTATCATCCTAAGCTGTCGTTATAGTCTGATGTTGTCATAGTAGTTAAACTGTCTATTTTTCAATAAAAAATTGTTAATCAAAAGAAAAAAATATCGAGAGAAAAAAAACTATCTTACAGCGTATAGACAGATACTGCCATAACCTATAGTGTGGCGCAGCGCCAAGCATGAACGCGCGCTTGCGTATGAACATTAATTTTGGGACCTGGGAGGATCATACCCACGAAGTAGTATAAGGAGACCTCACGCGACAAAAAAATCTGCACACATTTGGGGGGACAGAGTTATCAGAGTTTGCACCATTAACAGAGGTTGCGCCTCTGTGGTGAAAATTTTGTACTACAGTTTTCTGTATATGAACATAACCTACAAATTAGTGAAATATGACAAAGTGTTATGGCGGACATGGTTTACATTTCAACCGCAATAGCGCTGCCTCTGCTTATGGTGCAAATACTCGTAACTCTAACCCCCCTAAAATGTGTTGATTTTTCCGCTGCTAAGCATTGTCGTGAGGTCTCCTTATACTACTTCGTGATCATACCTCTCATAAAATTATAAATAGTAAACTAAAACTTCGGAAACTTCATAAATACATTCAATAGGTTTTGTAGAGAACACTGATAACAAAATTTTAAAAAACCACCTAACTCGACTTAGGTCGTTTTTTGAGCGAACGGCTCAAATATTGCTTGATATTTTATGATATATTTAATGCCAATTAATTATTAAATTTAATTTTTAAACATTATATTTAAATATTCAGAGGAAAATAAAGGTTAGAAAGATTTTAGAACACATACTTACTTCCGTAATTATTTGGATTCATGATGCAGGTAATCTTTTTTAAAACAAAACAATTTTTCACAAACAATTGGAAATAATTTAAATTATTACAAATTATGTAAAAAATAAAAAATATTGTTTAAACTGTTACAATGTGTCACAATTGTTTATGTTAGTAGCAGACGAATTTCATAGGTTAAAATCGTGAAAATCGACAGTTTCGTGTTTTTCCCTCAAGGAACGCCACCTCTGCCTATTCGAATTTTCCTGAATGACGTTATAGAAAATAGGGACAGTCTGACATTAGAGTGAAGTCTCCTTATTCTTACTTCATGATGATAATATAATATAATAGTTTAATAACATAATATATGGGCATATCTCTAGAACTTTAAAACTTTTAAGTATTGAAAAAAAATTTCTTTTTTCAAGGCACATTCTCGAAACTAATTTTATTGCCTTATGTATTGATAAAATAATAGGAAAAACCTTGCGATACTCATTTCTAAACATTGTTAACCCCCCGTCTATAAATTTAACTCCAAGAAAATGATCCAAATTGCATAGCTTTCTCACATAGTGGGATTTTTACATCAATTAGTATCTAGAGGTTTTTGAGGTCGCTGATTACAAATATGATATTAGTTTTTAAAAATTCAAAATGGCGGATCCAATATGGCAGCCGAAAATTCAAAAAGGTTATGGATTTTCACAGAATTGTATATTCAAGGGGTTTTGGAGTTGCTGATTATTAGTGCTGCCCACGAGACGAGACTATACGAGATTTTATGTAGTATCGTCTCGGTCTCGTTAAATATTGTAATTTTAATGGCACGGTCACACCTCGGCTGCCTGCCTGCCTGCAGGTCGTCATGGCAATACATAAGAGAAAGAGGGTCAGACAATTTAAATTATTCGTCTCCTCTCTCCTACTCCCGTGGCGGCTGCCTGCGCAGGCAGGCAGCTGAGGTGTGACCGTGCCATAAGTATCGGTGCCGGTATCGCCAAACATACTCTCGATATCGTCTCGCTGTCTCGCGAGACTTCAGATAAGTCGAAGTACATGCATTGAAAAATCGAAATCAAATTTTTTGGTATTTTATTTTATAGATAAACTATCGAAAAACTATCAAAAACAAAACAAATTTTTATTTATAGAATTAACAATCTCTGTAAGTATTACATTCGATACTGAAACCAACCATACACTGAAAAAAATGATAATGTCAATTTCAGGGATGGCAAGCGTAACCGATAACCGAAAAAACAGAAATTTTTAAAAAACCGAAAACTAGAAACCGAAACCGAAAAAAAATTATCTGAAACAGAAAACCGTAAACCGAAACCCGTATTATAAAAATTTAAAACCCTTTATTTCAAAACCTAAGTTTCGTTTTTTCGATTTTTAATATAAAAGTAAAACGGAATATTACACCAAAATTAAAATCTTTTAGTACAAAAAAATAAATGAAAAAGAAATATTGAAGTATGGTATGTCTAATGTTGTAAATAATAAGTAGAGCAACCAAATTTGCAGATTACAAATAATTAATTAAAATAAAACAAAAATTTTTTGAAAATAAATTAAAAAAAGATTTTTTTAAATTAATTATGTGTGATCAACCTGTAAAAATATACTAGTGTACCAATTTTTAGGTAATTAGGTTAAATAATATAGAATTTAGGGGGAAAAACGTTCTTTCAAAAAATTTCTAATTTTTCCTTGACAACGCTATGACCATCTTATAAAGTATAAAACAAATTTATAAATAAATTATGAGTAATTAATACTCATATTTCATTCTAAGTAATTAAAATGCACACAAATATTTTCATTCATATATTGTCCCGGGAAAACAACCGAAATACCGAAACCGAATCTTTATAGAAGAATTCCGAAAAGAGGAAACCAAAACCGTTAAAATTTCGGTTACAAAAAAATTATTCACTTTAAAAATTTAAAGTCAATGGCAACCGAAATTTTGACGGTTTCGGTTTCCTCTTTTCGGTATTCTTCTAAAAAAAATTAGGTTTCGGTATTTCGGTTACCGCTTCGTTTTCAAAGAATAAGGGTTTCTGTATTTGGGTTTCAATTTTTAAAGTGAACAATTACCTGGTCAATTTTGACATACATGTATGGTTAGGATGTATGGCTGAAACAGTAATACTGTAACTCAGTTCAATATCCACAAATATAATATTTGAGAATTGGCTATATTTATGACAGTACCATAAATATATTTTTTTTCAGTGTACCAACTATGAGGCTGCTTCTACAACAGCTTTTTTATCGAAATCAGTGTGAAAACGTTGCGCGCGCAACGTTTTCACACTGATTTCGATGAAAAAAAAGCTGTTGTACAAGTAGCCTGGCAGTGGCGCTCTTAAAAGGAAAATTTGTTTACTACTTTAAGGCCTTTCTCCAATATGTTCCTCAAACTCTGCGTCTGCGCTGGTTGCTATGAAAACATATACTAAAATCAACGCAACGCAGTCATTCGCAGACAAACGCAGAGTTTTGGGAACCTATTGGAGAAAGGCTTTTAGGCGCGATGTTTAAATTCATGAATTTTTTAATTAATACGCAAATATATTATTTTTTAAAACAGTAGGGGAGAATGGGGAGTTATGAAGCATGGGGAGTTGTGAAGCACGGCCATAGATCTCGCATAGTAATTGTTTTGATAGATGTCACTTACTCTGAATATTTTTTCACCTAATATCTTCGTTTTGTAATTGGATTCATTCCGATAGAAGATATTTTGCATATCTTTCAAGACAATGTGTTCAATTTTTCGTTTATAAAGTTTTTTTGTGTGCTCCATTTTGCAGAATTCTTACAAAATTCGCGAACAAATCAAAAAGATAAGTTCACCCATATAATACCCAGCAATGATTAGGTTCTCGAAATTTAAAACGATTTATGCAAAATCGCAATAAAGAATATTTACCAAAAAATATAATTTTTAGCGATTTTTAGTAGTGCTTCACAACTCCCCATGATTTTTAAAAACTTGAAAAAGCAGCTTTTTAGTCCAACTGAAAAAAATTGTCGATTTTATTTCATTTCATGCAAATTATTCAACCAGTAAGCATATTTGAAGACCCTCTAGAGATTCAAGTGGAGAAAATTTGAAATAAAAATTTCTTTTTGAAGTTACAACTCATAAACAAAGCGTGCTTCATAACTCCCCATTCTCCCCTAGTTAAAAATTTTAATATAAAAAATTGTTAAATATGAATATTTGAAAACATCATTTATAAAAATTCAATAAAAAAAATAAATAAAACTACATCTTAGTAAGCGAAGAATTTTGAGCTGTTTCACTACATCGAGATATTTCGACTTCGAGAATGACGTCATATAGCTGGAAGGAAAACAAACAGATGACACAATGCTATTTTTATGAGAGGAAGTATTTAAAATTCATTAAATTTGTAAACAATGAATATTTTTTATAACTTTAAAAATCTAAATTTTAGATCCTTAAAAATCTTGTCGAAATTCTCGGTCTCGTGACATATAGTATCGGTATCGTTTGGATTCATCCAAAACTAGTATCGTCTCGGTATCGTCTCGAAAACCGAGACGATACGAGACCTAGACTAGTCTTGGTATCGTGGGCAGCACTACTGATTATAATTATGAAGTCGGATTTCAAAAATTCCAAATGTCGGATTTAATATGGCGGATGAAAATTTTAAAAATATTTCAATTTGCACAGAAGTGGGTGTGAAGGTGTTTTTAAGGTCGCTGAATACACAGGTCAACAAAAAAGGCTTACTTTTTTATGAGAGATCGGAGTGGTTTCCGATGTATTTTTGGATGCTGAACACGATCCCGGGTTCCAAAATTGCCCATCACGTCAGGATTATGGGATTCGCTTACAAATTGTTATTCGAGGGCTTTTGGGGTCCCTGATTACCAATCCGATATCAGTTTTCATAAATCCAAAATGGCGGAGACGACCAATTCTTAATTTTGACATCCGAGATTTTGGATCCGCCATCTTGGAATTTTGAAAACTGATATCGGATTCGTAATCGGCGACCCCAAAAGCCCTCGAATAACCATTTTCAAGCGAATCCAAGCGATTTCAAAAGGTCAATTAACCCCTTGACAGTCCATGGCCCATATGTGGCCACAAAAAGTCGTGCTACCTTTACGTCTGTGGCCATATATGTCCATCTCAAAAATAAAATACTAAACATAATTCGATTTGAATGACCAAGTGCATACTAAAGTTTTTGGGGTCGCTGAATCCGAATTTCAAATCAGATTTTCAAAATTCAAATGGTGGACCTAAAATGGCGATTATGAAGATTTAAAAATTTATCAAATACGCTTGAAACTCGTTACTTGGGGGTTTTCGGGGTCGCTGATTACGAATATGATTTTAGATTTACAAAATTAAAATGGTGAATCCAATATGGCGGATTATTTCAAGATTTATGCAATTTGATTGAATTTTAGGTCCGCCATTTTGGATTTCAAAATCTGACATCAGATTCAAAATCAGCGACCCCGAAAACCCCCGAGTAACAAGTTTTAAACAAATCCGTTGGATTTTTTATTTTCTCGACCGCCACAAGCGATTTTTAGCTGGACTGCGAAGGGGTTAAAGAATTTCTAAAAATACAAGTGTTTGGTGCCTTCGACCCCATTTTTTGAAAAGAATTTTAATTTTTTTTGTCTTATGAATCTTGTAGTGCACGATTCAAGCTTCAATTTAAGTCTACGTAGAAGTTTCTAGCACGTCAGGTTTAGGAGAAAAAAATATTGAAAACCCTCAAAAACACGTTTTTTGGTGTCCTCACCCCCACTTTTCTGAAAATGATGGGTAATTTTGGGACCCAGGATCGTGTTCAGCGTCCAAAATACATCGGAAACCACTTGGATATCTCATAAGAAAGTAAGCCTGTTTTTGTTAACCTGTGTTACGAATCTGAACTTAGTTTTTAAAAAATTTTAAACCGGTTTAAAAGTGTCATATAATCCACCATACTGGATTTTCTAATTAAAATTTTTAATTTTAAAATTATTTCAAATTCGTAATCAGCAAGCCAGAAAACCCTAAAATGTCAAAAGACATTAAAATCTGATAATTTTAAAAAAATTTCGTCCGCCATTTTGGATTTGCTATATACAATTTTTTAAACTAACTTCAGATTAATAAGATTAGACCCTAGAAAACTAAAAATAATAAAATTTAAACAAGTTTGTGAGTTTAATGCTTTTTTCTTCATGAAACAATGTGTATGGTAGAATCAGCTCATATTCTTTCTTAAATATATTTTTTCTATGAATAGTGTAGAGGTTAACAATTATTTTGTATACTTTTATAATGTGCATGAAGAGATTACAATGAGTTAATAGTATATTGTGCACCTAGGGAGGAAAATAGTGATTTTCCCGAGGGTGAAGTTTGTAGTTCGAGACGTAGCGAGCGTACGAGCCGAAGGCGAGTGCGAGCGAAGTCGAGAACTGCAAACACACGAGGCGAAAATATTTTTCCTTCCGTGGTGCACATACTATTTTTTCTAACACACGTAAACGAAAGTACAAATATGCAATTATTTAATGGAATTTTTTGTTGTCATATTTATTTAAAATCCATTATTAATAAAAAAAATAACAACATGACACATATTTAATCTTAAAAAATATATAGCTCTTTTTATATTTTTAAAAAATTAAAAAAAAAATTACAAATTTTTATAGCAGGAGGAAGAAAATATTACTTTCTCTCCCCGTGACATCACAGCGGGGAGGTAAAGTAACTTTACCTCCTCGTTATGACGTCACGGGGAGGTAAAGTAACATTACCTCCCTGTCGCCGGGAAAGACTTACTTTCCACCTTCTAAACAGGTAAGAAATGATGTACTTTCGGCGCGTGTGTTAGAAAAAAGTGTTTAGAATTCAAATTCAACATGTGCCCTTCAAAAATGTAGGTTCTTATTATGAGTTTCGTTTTGAAATTTAATGTTTGAAGTCATCGCATTTCTTATTTATATAAGTGACACATATTTCTGTAAGGCTTTAAATTACTTTTTATTGTATAGACAATGTAATCCTGTTATATGGTTAGTTGAAAATCTTCGTTAAAAAAGTTATCTCAAGTTAATTACTAAGTTGTCGAAATTTAAGAAAAGTTGTCTCGCAAGTTTGAAGATACACCATTTTTATCTTAATTGAGGCACATCATTGTCTCAATGATTTTTTGGTTCCTTGTACTCTCAACTACTTCTAATGTAATTCACAAAATATATAATGACTCGTTAAAAAAGTTATACCACATAAACTGAAAAAAACAGTCAATGTCACACACGAGAAACTGTCAATTTCGATACTTTAACTTATTTTTGTCGCCCCCTACCAAATTAAAAATGTTATTAAACACAAGGTATGGACAATAATTTATCAAATTATGGTACTGCAAAATTATTTTTATCATTTTGCTTCCTCGTGAGGAAGCTTTGTAGTCGTTTAATTTCCAAAATTTTTAAAAATCCTTTTGACAAATTTTCTTCTATATGGGACTATGCAGGGCTGCCAGTGACTCACTTTTCTCACTTTTACTCACTTTTTTTCAGGTCACTCACTATTACTCACTTTTTTAAAAAAAACTCACTTTTCTCACTATTTTTTGTAAAATACCTTATTTCTCAATTTAAAAAAAATAAATTTTATTTAAGGGCAAATCCAAGTTGAAAAATGTAAACAAACAAAACAGTAAACAAACCAAACACTAAAATCGCAATTGTTTGGGAGCATTTATTACCATAAAAATTAACATTTTTACTCTTTCTATACAAAAATAGTTAATTAGGGTGTCAAAGTTTTCAATAAAACCACATTTTTTTACTATGAGTAGAGAAAGGTAGATTATGCGACTGCATAATTTTTTAAAATCGAGTAGAAACATTATAATATTATGTTAATTCATGTTTTAAACCTTTAACAACATGTTCCGAGAGCGCACAATATTTCACAATTTTTACTGATTGCATAATTTTACTCTTTCTGCATAATGATCGCATAATAGGCTCAAAAATTTCAAAATAGTGTTTTTTAACTAAGCAATGTAAAAAAAATTTCAGTTTCTTTATTTTTTAAATAAAATAATAAATAGGTAAGTTTTTAAACCACATTATTAAATTTTAGTTTTAAAATTGAAGATTTATTATAAATTCTAAAAGAGATGTACTTACATCTCTTAAAATAAAATAAGAGTAACAAATGTTACTAAAAATTTAGATAATATTTTTATAAGTTACTTTTAGCTTTTATTGTTGGTTGTGATTATTATACGATTCGATCATAGAATATCAGAAAAATATGAAATATAAAATTTTCAGGAACGTTTTACGCTACATTTTCGCTTATAATAGAGTTGTCGAAAATGTAATTTAAATTATCAGGAATCAGGAAAGTTTGAAGCTAAATTTTTGGTAAAATTTGACTATAAACATTTATTGAAGTGCGAGAAAAATAAACATGACTGGGTGCTGTCCAGACAGGAATGGTTCCTGTCCAAAAAAAACAATTGAGTTTGGCAGCTGTCAGTGCTGTTTGGACATGAACGATTAATGTCCAGACATTACTGATTCCTTTATAGACAAGAATAGTTCCTGTCCAGAAAGCAAAGAGTCTAATTACAAAGTGTCTAATTACAAAAATTTTTTTGACAGGAACCACTCCTGTCTAGACAGTACCCAGTCATGTTTATTTTTCTCAGTGTGGGACATTTAAGGGGACTTTCTGGTTTGGAATAGACAAAAAATACACTTTTTTAAACTTTTATTGTGAAAAAAGTATTACAGTTTTTCCCAAAATTCTTTTTGGACATTGTTACACATTACGTGGAAAGAATATTAAAAACTTTTTGAAGTAAATTTAGTTACGTATGGCAGATGTAGGTGGCGTCTTCCAAAAGGTACCTTTTTCGGGGAGTAACTTTCCGAATGACCAGTACCTCATAAATTAAAAATTCAAACTGGATTCTGTTCATAAGTATTTGTTCTAGGTAAAAAACCTAAAAAACGATTTTTAAATGTATTTTTTAATATTTTATAAACATTTTACTTAAAAAGTCGCAAAACCGCTACGTTTTAGGGTCAATTTACCTCCGCATAAAAAAGGGGGTTTGACTGTGAAATCGGTTTGGTAGATTTCGAGAAAAGTTACTCCCCGTTTAAAGTTTTCATGTAATGTGTACCTCTACTACAGTCCGTTAAGAAACGGACATAAAAATTGCTATAACTTTTTTCTTTCGCATATTTTTTCATAATTGTTTTGGGAAAGTAATTTTATGATACTAAGGAACATTTTAAAGCAAAAAAAGAAAAATCGATTTTTTTAAAATCCTAAACCAGAAAGTCCCCTTAAATCTTTGCACAATTTTCATTAAAGTTTGCAAGTAAATTTTTCAAAGTTTGCAAGTATGTAAATCTTTTATAAATTTTTAGGAAAGTTTTGGTGCTGTGTAGAAATACTCATAGTCAAATATGGTTTCATTGCAGACTTTGACACTCAATTTTGCGATTTTTGTTAAGAAAGTTTAAAAAAAATAAAAATTAATGGTAAAAGTATTAAATATCTGTACCTATTATTTATTAAATTGAGAAGAAAATTGATATTACAGATTAATTATTAATTTAAATCTTTAAAAATATGCCAAAATTAACCTCACTTTTACTCACTATTTTATTTGTAAATTCACTATTTACTCACTTTTTTCAATCAAAAACTCACTTTTTTCACTACTTTTAACCTCTAAGTACACTGGCAGCCCTGTAGTCGTTTAATTTCCAAAATTTTTAAAAATCCTTTTGACAAATTTTCTTCTATATGGGACTATGTTATATAAGACCCTGAACAATTGTCTGGATGTATGTGTGTGTGTGTGTGTGTGTGTGTGTGGATCCCGATTTTTGTGAACACGATAACTCGAAGAGGTTTTAACGAATTTGGCTAAAATTTACCAGGTATATTTATCATAAAAATATCTCGAACTGGATTGATAGACTTTAAAAAATTCTCAGAAAAAATTTTTTTTTTACTTCTTTCTAAAAAAAAAATTTTTTCAAAAATTTTTTTTTAAGTTAGTTATTGAAGTTAATATATAATAAAATCTTATTCTTTGCATCAAGACGAATCGATTGGTATATAAAAAGAATAAATTGTATGAGAATTTATAGAGGTAATCACAATTAAAGCTGAAAAATTCGCATTTTTCTCAAAAAATGAGTTCTTTCCGCAAAATTATGTTGCTGTATAAGAAAATCTTACTCACTTATTTCTAAAATTTTATTCTTTGCATCAAGACGGATCGATTGGTATATATAAAGTATATATTGTATTTAAATTTATAAAATTAAAACCAATTACAGACACAAAATTTGCATTTTTAATAAAAATTCATTTTTTCTTAAGAATCATGTTGCTGTACAATAAAATGTTATTATTTATTGAAAAATAAATCTAAAATCTTATTCCTTGCATCAAGACGAATCGAATCGAAATAATTATAATAAATATAACAAATTTTTAAAATTAATTTTTAATTAGATTTGAAGACAACAACATGGAAAATATGTCAATACGTGACAATAAGTTAGTGCTTCCTCCACGAGGAAGCAAATTTTTTTGCTGATCGTATAGAGGAAGCAAAATGTTCATGTAATGAACATCTGGATTTATAACTTGTTTAACATATAATAATAAGCGGATACATAAAGTTTAGAAGTTCTAGAGATATGCCCATATACATGGGGCAAATTTTCTCAAGTGTACCAATGTCAAAATTGCAAGTTGTTGGATCTCGTTAAGAAGTGAAGAATTGAATAGAATTTAAAAGTTGTATTCTTCTTAATAGACGAATTTACCGCGGAGCTCTATTCCACGGAAACCACCAAAATTTCAGAAGTCTATTATTCTGAATTGACTTCACAAAAATATGAAACGCGTATTCAAAAGAATAAGAAAATACAGCAAATTAGTAAAAATTTCTATTCCACTGAATCAACTCACTACCACTGAAAATTCCACTAAAAAGTGAGGTTAGGTTTTAAAACTTAACTTAAACATTGAACACTTGAAAATTTCTTTCAATAAGAGCATTTTATATTTTATCGTAAGCAATTTGCGTCTTTTAACCATATTTTCACTAGTTTTAATATTTAATTTTGATAGTTTAGCTGTTTAGCACTGAAATTACAATGAAATTCCCACGACGAGAAACATAACTGTCACTGTGTTTTATTTTAAGACAATAACTAGAAGAGCTGTTACAGACAATTAGACAAATTAGGCTTTTTCAAATTGGATTTTGGATAAGTATGAACAGTGAGTTGTCTAAAAAATCATAGCTTCTATATAATAAAGTAAAAAAATTTTTTACTTAAGTATATGTTTTTGGTAGGTTTTTCCTGCTCTTTCAAATGGGGGAAAAATGTTTTAAAAAACTCAAAATTTAACTCCTTGAAAAAAATTAAAATGTAAAAAATTTTTTTTCAAGAAGGACCCTTTTTGTACCAAAAGAAAGCTTAAGATGTGTACTTTCAATTCCTGAAAAAAATGACATTTTTTTGTTTTCGAATTATTAATTTATTATTAAAATTTAATAAAAATTGAAATATTTTACAACAAAATAAAGTTAACCCTCCATCCGTCGCATCTTTTTTTGTAACGCGATCCTTCGCAGGTATGTAAACTTCTCACCCATCGGAAATTAATCTAAAATTGTTATAAAATGACAAATTTTTTTAGAATGTTAATTATAATAATTTCCACTTAACATATTGCAAGTAAAATTAACTTTCATTATCTGTTAATTATTTAATTGAAAAATTATTGACAAATGAAATCGAGTATACGCGGTCAGACGCACGGTAAAAAGTTTCCTCACTTGGCATAAAAAATTCTTGACATTTGCTGCTTAAAAATTCAGTTACAAAAAATAAAAATAAATAAACACACAAAAATGGTTTTAAAATAAGGTAAATGTATCAAAATCGGAACGTTTTTTAACCTCTTTTTTTGTTTTATAGATAAAAATTTCTTTATTGTATTTAAACAGAAACTGTTTTTTCTAAACGAAAGCTTATAGTTTCAAGATTAAAATGTGCTAAAAAAAAGTAGTAATAAACAAAAAGTAACATTATAATAGTAAAAATACAATGACAATACAATGACCCTAAAGCGGAACGGCTTGTAAGCTATGTGCACCTCTGTTCCACTGAGAATGCTCCTATTACGGAACAATCGTAAATGGTATAAGAATAATTGAATTATTGATTTGAAAAGAAAGGCAAAGGTGAGATTAATGAACAAGTTGATAATTTATTAATTGAAACATTACATAGTGTAGTATTTGTATTTATATTTATACTTTTTCATAATTATTAACTATATAAATTTCGAATGTTAAAAAGTGTTATTCAAATTACAATTATTTTTAACCAATGAGAAAAAAATGTATTGAAATAAGTACACATTGTGATGGAAAATATATCTTTTAAAGTATCTTGAAGAATTAAACAAATTAAAATCATCGAAAATATTATTGAATGTAGAACAGTTACGCAGCAACAACAGTTTCTTGTTTAATTTTTTTGGCTAATGCTTTCATCTCCAAAGTTAATTTCTTCTTCTTCTCTGCTAATTCTTTTTTTTCTGCCTGTAATTTTTTCTTTTCAGCTAATTTTCTGTCTTTTATTTGCTGTTGTTTTTCTTTTTCTGCATGAATGGCAAACCATTCATCGGAAGTACCTGCTGAAGGCAACTCTTTCTTTCCTTTTAATTTGTCTCTCTTCTTTTTTGAAACATATTTTTCAGGTAGCAGAAAGGTTTCCTTAAATGCGACTGATGCAGCAGTAGCTGGAACGGGTTTATTACTGACATCTGGCAGATGGTTTACTTGCTCAATACTGGTTACTAAAAAATGAAATAATTTAGTTTTAAAATTACATTAATTAAAATATTTTAACTGCAAATGATAACAAACCTTCTTTCTGACGTTCATCAGGGACGGTTAAATCTCCAGAAGCTTGATTGTGAGATATTCTTTTAATTCCATTTAAAGTACTCGCTGATTCATCTATGATGTCGATTAACACATTATCTGCTTGTTGGTAAATTGCAGTACCGTCTTCTCTAATCAAGTAAGTTTCAGTTGTGATATTTTCCTCAATCAGAGGTTTCAAAATTTCGTGATTTAGTAACTCTTCATGAGTAACTTGAAGCATCGAAACATCATTTTCTTGATCAAAAGAATAGTTTTCATGTGAAGAGTCAACAATATGATCCACTATAATTGCTTTCTCAGCGTCGTCAGTAGGGATTTGAACCGAATCAATCGTATGATTTAAAGCATCCAAGTTGTTAAATTCCGAAAGAACTACTACCGTGGGATTTTTTTAAATCTCCACATTTTTTAAAATAGGTCTATTTGTTCCGTTAGCATCTATACATAAAAAATAATTATACGGAAAAAATCAAATGTTTATCAAAGATATAATAAAATTAATTGTTTCTATTAAAATTAAAAAAATGTTGAGATATAAAATTGAGTTAACAAATTGATTAGGAAACTTTTAAAAAACTAATTTAAAATAAGAAACTTTATAATTAAAAAATTGGTAAATAACAATAAAAAATAATATTTTTTACATAATATAAAAAATTATTCATAAATTTAAAAATATGATAAAAATGTATGTATTTAAAATAAAAAAAATTATTTATTTAATTTGAAATCCGAAGTACCTAATTTTTTCAACTCAAGCCAATAGTTGAATGAGGCAGTATATTTGACATCACCAGTCCAAATTTTATTAGATTGAGCTTCGGTAAACAGTTGTAAAATGTCCAATGGCAATCTCTTTTCAAAAGCAGTGATAAATTGATCATCACTAGGTACTGCAATTTATGATTGCTCCTTAAACGGGTGGAAAAAAGCAACGTCTAGTGGCTGAAGAATATGCGTTGCATGGGGATACAAACAGATCAACTCTATCCCTTTTTGTCTGCAAAAAGACACCAATGGCATTGTCACGTGTGATGAGTGTCCGTCCAAATACAGAACAACAGGAAATTCAACTTTTTCTTTGATCAACCAAGAGTACAATATATTTGTGATATATTCGTAAAATGTTTCAATGGTCATCCAGCCAGATTCAGAATTTCCAATGCCCCAATCAGATGGAAAATTTTTAAGTATTTCCTTAGGTATACCTTTAACGTATTTGTATATCACCATTGGAGGTGCTCGAACACCTTGTGCGCTGTATGTAAACAGCGTGGAAAGACTTTCTTTTTCTCCAGCATCGATAATTTCGTACACAGTCCGAGCGCCTTTCATAGTTAAAACTTTATCACCTTTTGGACATAGTTGTATATTCGTTTCATCGCAGTTAAATACACGGGAAGGAGAAATATTTAATAGATTTTTTTCCCAAATACTGTCCTATTTCTGCGAACCAATTTTGAAGATCCTCTTGTGTTACTTCTGCTCTCAAACATGTAAGATGTTGTGGAATTCTTTCCGCCAAAATGGGATGACGTTGACGAAAACTGTCATACCCGTGCCTGCCCGGTTTGTCGTCTTTGAAAGGAGTTTTCCTTCCTAGCTTACGAATATAACTTTGCGCACAATCAAGAAGTTCAGTTTTACCGACAGGAAAACCTCTTTCTGCTCTGTATAAAACCCACTGAACAATCTCTTTTTCTTCCAATTCTGTAAACACTGTTGAAGGGCCTTTTTTCCAAGACACTTTTTCTGCATCTTTATTGTGTCGAAAAAGCGTAGTTGTTGGAATACCAAAAGTTGCAGAAACTTTTCTTAGAGAAAGTTTAGCATCAGTAACTGCTTTCACAGCTGCATTCAAAACAGAAGGAGTATATTTTTGTTGCAGAGAATTGCATTTTTTCCTTATTGTTTGTAATTTATGTTAAATTGATGATTTTTACTTTTCTGGTTAGATTTCCTTTTTCTACTTGACTTTTTAGCCATTGTAAAATAATTATTTTCTGTAAAAAAATCGTAGAGTAATTAATTTTTCGTAAGTAAAAATAATTTGTTGTCAATTTTCACGTATATTTTGAGGTTAGTTTTTTCATTTCTTAAACTTTTAATTTTAAACGTACTTACCAGTGAATTTACATACAGAAAATAATCCTCCGTCAACAAAAATGTTTATAATATAGAAATAAGTATGATTTTTCAATTATTATTGCACAAAATATATCAACACTGCGAAAAACAAGATGTGTTCCTTAATAGGTGCAAGTCACTGAGTTGGATACACGGCACATGGAACAGCGTTCCGCTTTTGGGACTTGGGGCAAAAACAAGCGCCTATTTCGAAACGCGTGTTTTATTAATAATTAAAATATAAAAACAATATATAATCCGATTTATTAAAAAACTAGACGTATAAATCTTTTAGAAACTGAAAATATCAATGTAAATAAGATAAAATTGATATAGAATAAAAATCAAATATGTCATCCTGTCATCTTACATTTTCGTCCCTTGCATCTATAGAATTCGAGAAATTCAACATAGTAATATTAAAAAATTTTTTATAATTAATAAGTATCATATTATTTTAAATAAACTTAGGTATCAATTTAATCATATTTTGGGTAAAATTAGAAATTTTTTTCAGATTTATTTGGTTTCAAATTATGTTAATAATGTAAATTTAAAAAAATTGTTCCGATATTGGTGCACTGTTTCGCTATAGGTACATTTACCTTAAAGAAGAAGAGTTTTGTGAAAGGCACTGAAAATATGAAATTATAATTTTTTGTATTTTGAATGTTATAAATAAAAAAAGAAACTGGGTGAGGAAACTTCTCAGCATGAGACGGATGGAGGATTAACGCACATGTTTTCAATTTTTTCATTAATAAAATAATAATAATTATAACTAATTAATAATTATTTGATGATATAATATAATAATAAATTTACTTAATATTATTCTTATTATTTGTTCTGTTGGGGGCCCTAAAACGAGCTGTACTTCGCGTGCCACATTATATACGAAAATCTGTAATTCGGTTTTATCAATCAGGCCATGTTAAGACCTAATCGGGAACAGGATATAATTTTTCATTGAGGAAAACTTTTAGGTGCCACATAAGCGGCATATTATTAACCAACTGGAGACAAGATCAATACTGAATAATAATTAATGTTTCCTAATTGATTGCTGCTTCGTATTGACGCGTGGTGATAAATTAAAACTTCGACTTACCGCGTATTTTGTTCAGGACTGCCTTAAATTTTACTTTTGAATTACTGAGTGTACTTATTACTATACATCAACTTCTAATTATCAAGAGTATTTCAAGGGACCAACAGTTTGCTTCGAATTACACAGACACACAAAAAAAAGTTCTGATCTGGGTGTGTTACTATGTAGACTTTATGTTTTTTAGGTCGCTGAATCCGAATCCGAGGTCCATTTTTCCCCTTCAGATCAGGATTTTGACATAACCTCAAAAATCCAATATGGCGGACACCTTTTTGAAAAATTTCATCGGACTCGCTTGAAATTCGTTACTCTCGTGTTTTTGAGGTCACCGATTATAAATTTGAAGTCTGATTTCAAAAATTAAAAATGGCGGATCCAATATGGCGGACACGTTTTTGAAAAATTCATCGACTTCGTTTACAACACGTTACTCAAGGGTTTTCAGGGTCGCTGATTAGGAAATCGAGATCAGTTTAATTTTATCAGAAAATGCTTTTGCCAAAATAACCCAAACCTACAATTAGTGCTATAAAACGTACGTAACAATATGAACTCACCGTTAGCATAAGCGTTACCCGATGTATACCGCAAGGAGGTTGCACGATCGCATTTTTTATCATGTAGCTCTTAAAAGGGCTGATTGGTATTGCTATTGAGAAACATATATATTATTTTAATTGTTCTTCTTCTTTAAGCTGTATCGAGTTCTTTTTTCTTCAAATGATCTATATATAGGATTTCTTTTTCGTTTCGTACTTTGTCCTAGTATTTCTCTTTTTAACATCCAGCAAAAATCTGCAAGAACATTAGCATCCCAGCGTCCTTGGAGACTAGTTTCAATAGCTTTAGTATCTAGGTGAAAACACTCACCCTGTTTTTCACTAAAGTGTCCCAAGTTTTCAGGCAATTTATCAAGATGAGAGTGCAGAAAATGCAGCTTCAAGTTCATCAAGCATCCTAGTTTTTTATAGTCCGTGATCATCTTGTCAACTAGTTTTTAGAATTGTAAACTTTTTCTGTTTTCTAGGAAGTTTTGAGCAACTGATCAAAATCTGTGCCAGGCTGCTTTCTTTCGATTATTCATTGTTTTGATAAAGTTATTATCCCTAGGGACTTTCCGAATTTGTG
Organism: Leptopilina drosophilae; assembly: GCA_032873175.1. Taxonomy (NCBI): domain Eukaryota; kingdom Metazoa; phylum Arthropoda; class Insecta; order Hymenoptera; family Figitidae; genus Leptopilina; species Leptopilina drosophilae. Next base: position 25,883,467 of record CM065484.1, read on the forward strand.
GACCATCAAATACCCCCTCTTTAATTTTAGCATCGGAAAGTTTAGGGAAAACCTTCTGTAAATAGTTGAAACATTTACCTGTCTTATCAAGAGCTTTGACAAACTGCTTCATAAGACCTAGCTTTATACGAAGAAAAGGAGGCAGGACTTTTGATGGATCTACAAGGTATTCGTAGATGACATTACGTGAACCAGGTAAAACGCTGAATTTCTCTCAAAATATAATAAGTGACTACGAAAGCGATAAAGTGGTTTGAAGTATCGAAAACACGCTTTGAAAAGGAAATTGAAAGATGACTAGATTCTGTCAAAGACTCGAAAACTTTCCTATTTTATCACTAACCATCTTAAAGTAAATGTTTTAAACAAACGTAACAATTGAAAAAATGGAAAATATAAAATTTTTATTATGTACATGTGTTTGGTGATAAATTTTTTTTTGAAAATTCAAATCTCAGCGATGACCCAGCGAGGTGGATCATATCCGACACATTACCTAATCATATCGCTCAACATGGCTACAAACAAAATAAGAATGTCGATTTTTTACAGTGAAAAAGAGTTACTAACGGTAATGTGAGATATTTGAATTTATTGTTGTTTGAAAGAAAACTCTTAGATGGTGAAAAATCTCTGCATGTTTGGCTAATATATTCTTAAAGTAAAGGAGCTCTATACTTTCGGTAGATTTGATAAAACTCTAATGGAAAATTATAATAAAGAAGTAGTCTACTTGCAAAATGTTTTGAAAATGTTTATTAAAAGTTTAGCTTTACGTGGATTGGCTTTTAAAGGCCAATTTTTGCGATATTTAAACAAAGACGCTATGATCTAAGAGCGCTTTGTAAAATTTTGACTAATTGTAGGCCATAAGGCTGTTGATTTGTAATTTCTACCCTAGAAACTTTAGGAATTGACAATGCAAATTGTCGAGGTCAGTCCTATGACACAGCGGCCAATATGTCAGGGATATATGGAGGACTTCAACAATTGATAAAAAATTAAAATACATATGCTGATTACGTTGCTTGTGCTGGACATTCTGCAAATTTATCTGGCACTTATGCAGCTGAAAGTTGTTCTTTAAAGTTCCTTTCGGTAACACGTTGGTCAGCTCGTAATGACGCTGTTCGTAGACTTGAGCAATATTTTACTGAAATACTTCAAGCTTTGTACGAGATAGAAAACGATAATCCGCAAAAAGCTGTAACACTATGTTAAGCAAAAGGGATATGATGTTGTTTCAAATTACTAGAAACATCTTTTATGCAGTGTTTATGCAGTTTTTTACTTTCAAGATTCAATGCAGATAGGGAAAAAGTGCAATAAACGCAAACTAATCTGAATGAAGTAGTTCAACTGTTAAAAAGTCTCATTAAAACTGTGGGTGATGGTCGCTAAGATTTTGATTATTTTGAAAAAAAGGACCGGATTTGTCAGTCAACCAAGAGTACAAAACACTCGGACGCAAAGTAAAATGTAGGAAAATCTATAACGATAAAACAAGAGCAGATGAAGAGACGTTAATTGGGATGGAGAACTTTACAATAACCACGTTCAATGTCATTTTTGATAATTTGTTGACTGATTTGCAAGAAAGATATCAAAAATATGAAAAAATCTATAAAAAGTTCTCGATTCTCATTGACTTTGAAAACTTGAGCAATGCTGATATTCGGGAAAAACAAACATTTTACGGGAGGCTTTTGATAAAGACTTAGAAAATTCATTGGATGATGAACTGATCCATTTCAAAGCTTACCTTGAATGACATCAACAAAATTCGAAACGCTTGACGCCAACTTAAAACAAAATGATCTTGACCAAGTATTTCCTAATGTTGACATTGCATATAGAATGTTTCTGATTATGGCTGTTACCAATTGTAGTAGTAGATTTGTAGTAGAATACTTTGTCAATGTTGAGTATAGAAGCAGAAATTTTACATTCAATAGATTGTGACAAAATAACCCAGACTTTTGCACTTCAAAAATTACGGAGCAAGCACATTTAAAAGTTATTTTCTTAACAATTGTGTATTATATATGGCCATCTGATTTATCAACAGGCAAACTAAGTAGAAGAAAAAGTTAACTATTGTGTAATAGCATCTTCATAAAGAACTATCAATCTAGTATGAAAACGGCGCCAAAAAAGATTAAAAATAATAAATGATATTGTCTTATATAATAAATTTTATTGATTCGATTTATATTATCTTATTCCCAATTTTACATGTATATTATACCTATATAAGTTAAAACCTAAATTATTTAAAGTGAGCGAGAAAAGGGCGGCAATTTGATAACTACCTAGGGCGGTGAATTGTTTAAAAATTTTTTTTTGTTTTTTCAAAAATGAAAATTCGAAATTTTTTCGATATCTTTACAATATACAACTAAATTTCAAATAGAAAAAAACTTTTGTCTTTAAAAATTAAGTAAATATTTATTACAACTGACATTTCCACCATTTAGGGAAAATAAATCAGTATTATTTTACAATTAAATAAATAAACCTTACATTTTTCAAGTATATTAAAGTTTTAATTCAGCATTTAAATGAAAAACACATTTAATGTTACGGAAATTCAAAAGCCACATAAAAATGCATTTAACAAAAAATAAATTTTTATGGAATTACTGAACTGTATCATTGTATGATGTTTCCTCAAAAATTGCAACATCTACTGACTACAGATATTCTCGAGCTTTTGAGAATAACGAGTCTGATTTACAAATGGATATAGGTAGGATATAGATAGGTTGATATTTCTGAATGCAAAACACATTTAAATGAATTAAACAATATTATTATGAAATTGGGATTAAATGTAGTGCCTTGAAAATTAGATATACAAAAGAATTCAATTAACAGGTGTTTTTAAAATTTTTCCTTTATTTAAATTTGAATAGATATACCTATAAAAATATTTAATTAACAGATATCTGGATAATAAAAGAAACCAAATTCTTCAGTCGTTTTCTGAGTTAATAACAAGAAAATTTTCAAGCACTTACAATGTGACAATATCTGCTGATGCTGAAAATCAAAATAATCAATTATGGGACAAATAATTCAATTTGGCTCTTCAAAGTTGTACATCATACTCTGAAAAACTAAGATTATTAAGAATAATTCCTGATATTTATTCTAAAAATAAGATTTTAAGCAATTTCCCACAATTAACAATGCACATGGTCAACGAATCGAGAAAGTTGGTTAAAGAAAAGGGAGTTTATCAGTTACCAGACCCATATCGCGGACATTCTGTAAACGAAACAGACATGAAATTAGCTGAAGAATGTTATTTAAATGAGGATTTAGATTGCTCACGTCAAAGTCCAAATAAAAAAGATGTTATCAATGTTTATGAAAACGGTAAAAAGGTTCAGAAAACTAAACGTTTTTTAACGCGTAGCAATAATGAAATTTTTTTTCTTTTCAAAAAGCGTTATCCAGAAACAGAAATGGGTAAATCTATTTTTTATTCTGTGCGACCGAAATGGGTTAAGATTGATCAGCCAAAAGAATTTTGCTTGTGTATTTACTGTGCCAACTTTGAGCTTTATCTCATTGCATTAAATAATATTCGACATCAATGACACGCGAATATGGCAAATGTTGAAAGAGAGGTCATTCCATTAGTACTTTGTTTCCCAGCATGTGAAGATTGCAATTTCCAAAAATGCACTCAATGCCTTCGAAGCAATGGTATAACACTTCAATCTTTAGGTATTGCAGACGAAAAAAGTGAGGAAACTACAGTTTCCACATTTTTCAGTAAATTAAGTACGTGAACGATGAAAGTAAATCTTCATAAGCGAGTAAAGGAGATACAACAATTGGAAATAATAAAAGAAAAAGAAAACGCGAGAAAAAACCGAAAAAATCGATTTTACATTTCGATTTTGCTAAAAATTGGAAAAAATTAACCAGCAAGAAATTCAAAGTGCCTTTTGGAAATCCGAGCAAGTATCCATCTTTACGACTGTATGTTATCATGATGATAAAGAACCGAAAAGTTTTGCAGTTGTATGCGATAATACCAAACATGATACAGCTCATGCTCTATTTACAACTGACTCAATTCTCCACGAATTGAAAAATGAACTTTCTAATTTTGATAGTATTGAAGAAATCATTTACATTTCAGATGGAGCACCATCTCAGTTCAAGAATCGTTTTCAATTCTTTGAATTGGGCAAATCCAAGTAAATACGAAAATGGATTTTATCGGCAACTGGTCGTGAAAAGGTATCTGTGATGTCATTGGAGGAATTGTTAAACATCTTGCAACCACACACAATTTAAGAATAGCACATATAGAGAGCATTAAAACTGCTGAATCGTTTGTTAAAGAAGTCCAAAAATATTCCACTGCTACTAAACTGTTGTACCTTTCATCCAATAATTTACAAAAATACAGAAAACAACCAATTCAGAAAACAAAGAATGTAAAGCCTATTAAGAGAATTCAAAAGTGGCATTTATGGAAGGTAGAAAAAACAGAAAACGGAGAAAAAGAATTGTCGATGGCACAAACAGCATATCATGATTGGAAGCCTGTTAAAGTAGAAAATTGACGTTTTTAATTAATCTAAAGGTGGAGTAAAATAATTTTAAATTCCATGGAAATTTATTTTTTGTTAAATGTATTTCATGTGGCTTTTGAATTTTTGTAACATTAAAAGTGTTTTGCATTCAAATGCTGAATTAAAACTTTAATATACTTGAAAAATGAAAGTTTTATTGATTTAATTGTAAAATAATAATAATTTAAATTCCCTGAATAGTGGAAATGTCAGTTGTCATAAATATTTACTTAATTTTTCAAGACAAACGTTTCTTCTATTTGAAATTTAGTTGTATATTGTAAAGATATTGAAAAAACTTCGAATTTTCATTTTTGAAAAAACAAAAAAATTTGTTATTCCTTTTTAAGATGCGGGACCCTGATAAAGTTTATTGGAAACTAATCTTTAGACTTCTAGAAAGTAATAAAAAAAATAAGAGGAAAGAACGATGGGGTTTTTGAGAAAATTTTATTTTAATTTTTTTCGAAAAATATCCGCAATTTTGTTAAATTTAAAAATTTTTAAATTAAACTTGTGGGACTTCGAAGAACATTTAAACCGGAATTAGGAACAAAAAACCCATTACATTTTAGACAGTTGCAATATAGATACATCAATTTAAATATTTTTTACCGTTATTTTCTTGAAATCAGACTTCGCAGTTTTAAAAATTCAAATGCGCCTGACTTCATTAAATAATTTTTTTTGGCCAATCGGTAAAATACGTGTCGTCTAAAATTGTGTAAAAAATAATATATTTCCATAGGAAACTATTATTTGACTTACATATTTTAGCCTGTCAACAAGCGCCCCGTGAATCGCCTCATTCCCATGCTCCAAACTCATACGCAGTGGTTGCCGAGCGAATAGTACAAAGAGTTAAAAATAAATGCTAACTCTCGGTGAAAGTGAATTTCTTCTTTATGACTCTTATGACTTCTTTTTTTATGACTCTTTTTATGACGATAAAGACGAAGATGAAGACTGTAAGACGATTCTATTTTTTTCGTCGACAGAGAATTTGATACATCTATTCAGGTGCAATGTGTGGTTATTTTTTATACTGGGTACTACAACTCAAGATAGTGTTAATCGAAAGCCACTGACTGTATGATTTCCTTTTGTGCATGCTCTTTTGGAGAATCATCTTTTTTTCTTTTGGGAATCATCTTATCGTAAAGTATTTAATGCAATTTTAAAGGCAGGCCAAAATCTTATGCTCCTAAATTTGCAATTACCTTCATACATAATGAGTGACTTCGAACTTGTCATTATAATCTTTCCTTTATCATCATATACTCTTTGGAAATATGTTAATAATTTTTTTTGCATCGTTAAGAAAGTAAAATTTAATTCATTTAATTTTATTAACAGTTGATGCATTTAACGTCAAAAATATCACGATTTGTAAATATATATTCCCATGAGTAACGTCCCTTGTTTCCGCATCATGGTATGATCACTTTGTAAAATTGCAAAATTCACATAAAAATCAAATCGAAATATTACTTAATACCAGTAAAAAGTATAAATTAAATCTCTAAAATAAATTACTAAGAAAGAAACTAATTTAAAAAATTTTTTTGTTTATATTTTATATTTTTTCAATAAAATAAATAATTATTTATATTTTACGTCACAAAAAATTTAGTAGTCTCAGGTTAGTAAAAACAAATGACTTGAAAAAACGAAAAAAATTAATTTTTTAAGGTAGCAAGTAAGCTTGCATGCGTAAAACCTACAAATATCACCTCCACAAAAAACAACCTTCAATATGGCGAAATATACATTTAAATATTTCAAAATGGCCGCTTCAAAATGGCAATAGAAGATATTTGTTTTAATAAACATTAAAGGGATCATTCACATATTACATCACGCAAATTTGGACAATTTTTACCCCTCCCCCCACGTCACATTTTGTGACATAGAAATTAATAATTTTTACGCAGTCCGTCACAAAACTAAAGACCCCCCCCTAAGCCTGTGACGTAATATATAAATGATCCCAAAGTCTAGTGTGCAAAATTTGAAAAAAAAATTTTGGATACTCATGTCACTTTGTATTTAGGGGTTTTTGAGGTTGCTGATTACGAATCTGATATCAAATTTCAAAAATTTAAAATGGAGGATTCAATATGGTGAAAGATGTTTTAAAAATTTAATAAAATATATTTGAAATTTCCTACTCAGGGGTCTTCGTGGTCGCTGATTACGAATCTGATATTAGATTCTCAAAATTTAAAATGGCGGATTCAAAATGGCAATCGAAAATTTAGAAAATCGTTGGATTTTGTTCAAATTTGTTACTTAGGGGTTTTTCCGATTGCTGATTACGAATTTGATATTAGTTTATTAAAATTCAAAGTGGCGGATCCAATATGGCGATAGAATATTTGAAAAAACGTTGGAATTTGGTAAAATTTGATAATTGGAGAATTTTTATTCTAATGATAGACGAACTATTATTATCCGTGACAGATTTTTACAAATAATGCACAAATAAAAATTCAAATGATATAGCGCGTCGAACACGAGTCGTTAAAGAACGTTAACATTTTTTTGTGGATTAAGAAGGTGAGACTTTTTGATATGTTTTTGACACAAAAATAATATATAAAATTTGGAATAGTCCGGGAGCTAGCGACCAAAACAACTATCTGATTTCATACCAGCTGAAAATTTGAGTATAGATTACTGAAGACATGTAAATAACAGAAACCCACGTCTGGCAGGCCGGTGCTGGGATTGGGAGCGGCGGCAGGGGGGCGAATAGGTGAAAAATAATGTAAAAAATTTCTCATTTTATACCGATTAAAACCTTTAGAAATCGACAGTTATACAGTAAAGTATAACAGAGGTCGTGTTTTGACGTAATCTAACCATAATCTCAAAACTAAGGCAATGTAAAATAGGCACATTACTATTTTTAAATATTTCTTTGTAAGAAATAATTTTTTAATGTTTACTATTCATATTCATATTTCAATTTTACTTACAATTATTTTATACGAGGCATTCCATTTCAAAACGACCCTCTTTATAAACAATTGCTATTGCAAGGCAATTTTTAAATAATTATTTCTCCTATGTTTTGGATTCAAACTTTATTTACTATTAGTGTTTTCAAAAGAAAAATTTCTTAACTTTACAATAGTATAAAATTCTTCTTTAAAAATAATATTCTTTATGAAAAAAACTAAGTTTGAAAGATAACCTTTTAAATATCTCAAAACACGTTATATCCGATTTTCTTGAAAGTTATGTCAAAATAAAGCTTCAATATTCTAGTTTTATTTCCTGTCAACATTATAATGGACAATTCAGGGAATTTTATAAAATTAATTTATTTCTATAAGAATTTCAAAGGTTATAATGTATTTACTGAGCGGAATTTGTTTTTTTTAAGTTTTGCACAGTTTAACCTCTGATATCTTTGTACAATTTAATTAATTTCTTAAATTCCCCTGAATTGTCCATTATAATGTTAACAGAAAATGAAACTAGAATATTTAAGCTTTATTTTGACATAACTTTTAAGAAAATCGGATATAACGTGTTTTGAGATATTTAAAAGGTTATCTTTCAAACTTAGCTTTTTTCATAAAGAATATTATTTTTTAAGAAGAATTTTATACAATTGTAAAGTTGAGAAATTTTTCTTTTGAAAACACTAATAGTAAATAAAGTTTGAATCCAAAACATAAAAGAAATAATTATTTAAAAATTGCCTTACAATGGCAATTGTGTATAAAGAGGGTCGTTTTGAAATGGAATGCCTCATACACATAATTTTCTTTCGTATAGAATTAAAATACTATTAGACTAAAAAGAAAGTTCTGAAATAATTACCTAAATTCACATAACCGATTTTTAGAAATGTTAAAAATTAATTAAAATAACTTATTTTTTTCATTGTATTTCTGAGAGAGCATTTTCGAAGGGCTGCCAGACGTACTTTGCCCCAGCCAAAAAGGGCCAGACGCACGTTTTTACACTCGTGTAGATGTCAACTGTAGATTTCTAAAGGTTTTAATCCGTATGAAATGAGAAATTTTCACATTATTTTTCACCCATTCGCCCCCTGTCCCAGCGCCGGCCTGCTAGACGTGGGTTTCTGTTATTTACATGTCTTCAGTAATCTATACTCAAATTTTCAGCCGGTATGAAATTAGATAGTTGTTTTGATCGATAGCTCCCGGGCTACAACGTTTAGTTCTCTGGGAACTACCCGTCGTATCCAAGAGTTACGAACGAAATTCCCGAATAATCGGCGAACTTTTTTTTCCGTGTAGATTCGATATAAATTATGAGAAATAATAATTATTCTACTTAAAACATTTATTATTTGTGGACGTCTACATAAAAAGGGCCTATTTTGACACTTTTATACTTATCCATATGGGTAAATTCCTTGCAAAATATGTAAATTTTTTACTAGTCTTAGAACTTTTTGTCGAAAAATTTCATAAGTTACAGAATTTCAAAGTTAAGAATGCTAAAAACCTCATTTTGAAAAAAACGGAATTGATTGTGACATGAAAAGATAAAATACCAATAAAAGTTCAACATTTTTTAATCCAACCCGCATCCTCTTCCATTTTGAAAATTCCAAAAATTCGACAAAATGGGTCCTTTTGTAAAAAAGATCGTTTTTTCATTAATAAACCATTTTTAACAAGGTTAATGATTGAGCACAATTTTTTTGTGTTAAACTAATTAAAAACTTTTTAACAATATCTATATTATGAATAATTTGACAAAATATCGAAAATTTTATTTCGACGACTACAAAGACAACGATTTTAACATCAATATCTCTGGTTTTTCAGGGAAGTTATTTCGACAAGAATTATTTTCAATTCAAGGCACCTTAAAGATGAAAAATAAATATGTTTTAATCCCCCCTCTCCCGCCATTTTTAACATACGAAATACTTTTGCAGAGAACTGACAAAATGGGTCCTTTTCTTTTTTTCTAAATAATACTAAAAAATAAATAATAAAATAAATAAAAAATAATGGTAAAATCATGCACTTAAATTAACTATAAATTAATAAAAACCGTATAATTCGACTTGTCAAAACATGAAGATTGATAATAAAAAAATTAAAGTTTTTCTAAAAAATTACTAAATTATGATTATCTTAAAAACTAGAACCGACAAAATAGGCTTTTTTCATGTGGACTTTTACTTATATATACAATCTCGTAGTATAAAATTTATTGTAATTTATATTTATTTTAATACTTAGAAAACCTATTGAATAAAATTTCGATTAATAGTAGATTATGTATGAAGGATGATAAGGAGATGAAATGCCTATAGTATATGGCGGAAAAAGTTGACACCAAAATGGGGGGTCAGAGTCGTGCGGGTTTTTTCTCTCAAATGGTTACAGCGCTCACAGTGGTAAATTTTTTAGCTATTTAGTCACGTGATCTAAGGAGAAAAACATAAATATAACCTCAATGTTTTTAAAGTGAAATGATAGCAAGAATGAATTTTTATTTTAAAATAATATTATTTACTCATTAATTTATTACTTTATACTAACTTTTTATTTGAGGAGCCGGGAATAAGAACTCGCCGAGCGCTCCAATACATGCGTTAATACCAGTCGGGTAGCAGTGAGAGTCCCAGAAGCGCTCACTGCTCCCCGACTAATGTAAGAGAATACGTTCGCGCGCTCGGCGAGTTCTTTTTCCCGGCTCCTCATTTATATTTCCAATTTCAGTCATAAAACTCATTCAAACTTTAAATGAGGCATTTCATTTCAAACCGTTTCACCGACAAAAAACAATCGCAAGAGTACCCTTAAAGCAAGGTCATCAAAACATTCAGGGCCGTATGAAGATTTAAAACATAGATTCTAAATTTTTTTTAATGCACAAATTTTTAAATAAAAGCAAGTAATTAAGGAATGGAAACATAGTTTTTCAAAATATTCTTTTTAAAAATGACTGAACAGCTAATAAAAGTGTAGTCCCTAATCATACTTAGGAGGGGGCTTCTCACGAATTTCTTTGGGAGACGCCATATACCCACCTCCCTGCAGCCCACAGGACCGCTCAACCTCAGGGCAGCCTTAACCGCCGCTGCTTTAATTGTTAGGTGTAAGGGTTCTAGCCCCAAGAGGGCACCAAGGGCAGCAGAAGGAGTTGTACGCACCGTCCCCGTTATTCCTCTAAGTACCATCCCCCTTATCCTTTCCAATTCTGCTCGTGATGTTTTTAATTCAACTCTACTCCACCAGACCACACAGGCATAAGTCAGCCTAGGGAGCAGAATTGCATCACAGATCCACAATAGTGTATCCGCTTTAAAACCCCAGCTACTACCTATGGCCCTTCTATATTGCCACAGAGCAGCTGTAAGTTTCCTGCACTTCTCCTCCAGGTGCTTTTTCCAAAGCAGTTTACTCAATCTATCCAGGATTACTCCTAAATATTTTGCCTGCTCTGTATATTGGATCTCTTTTCCAGACAGCGTAAGTGAGCACGAGGCTTTCCACTTATACCGTCTGGTAAAGATAACGCTTCCGTTTTCCCCGGATTTACAGATCCCACCCTCTTACACCATTTGTCTACCTGGTTTAAAGCCTTTTGGGCCACTTCGAGTACAACGTCAAGATGGGGACCGCGGACGATTAACAAGATGTCATCCGCATACCCAATCACATGGTATCCTGCTTCGGTCAGAGTTCTCAGTAGTTCATCCACCACTAAGGACCAGAGCAAGGGTGAAAGAACACCTCCTTGGGGGCATCCAGAGTTAACTGTCCCTTTCAGGACTGAGTCTCCTTTAGTTGATACGAGGTTTCTGTTTTTAACATGTGACAGGTCCAATCAACCACTCCTGTAGGAATATTAAAAGCTGTCATAGCTTTACTTATGGATTCCGGAGAGGCCTGCCTAAAAGCTCCTTCTATGTCCATAAAAACACCTACAGCAAAACCCTGACTCTGCAGTTGTCCTTCAATTAGGTCAACTGCTCTCGCCAGAGCTGTCTCCGTAGAGCATACTGCTCTATACGCATATTGATCCTTTTGTAGCGGGAACCGCTCCAAAATCTCACTGCGGATATATCTATTCACCAACCTTTCAACTAGTTTTAGAATATAGGATGTAAGGCTAATGGGACGGAAAGCCTTAGGTGAGGCATACCTCACCTGAGAACGGGTATATACCCGTTCTTGCCCGCTTTAGGTATGAATACGACTTTCGTACCCCTCCATGCTGTCAGGACATATCCCAGAGTCAGACTCGCTCTCGCAAATCTCACCAATGGCCCAACAGCCTCGTCCATCGTTCTTTGCAAGAGGACAGGGAAGACGCAATCAGGACCGGGAGACTTGTAAGGACTAAAAGATTCCGCGGCCCATCTGATCCTCTCGGCATTCACGATCCTGTTAGCCAGCTGCCTTCGCGGCCGATAATCAGCCTGTGGAAGGTTTGTTAGCGACCCAGGGTCATGTCCGCCCTCCCCCGACCTTGAAAAGCCTGGAAAGTGTACCTGGACCAGATAAGCCAAGGTCTCATCGTCCGACTCAGAAAAAGTCCCATCCGGCAATAATAAAGTGCCCAAAATTGCATCAGGGTTCTTGGCAAGCAGCTTATCCAATCTGGCTGCCTCTTTCCCTTTTTCGATGCTGGAAGAGAAAGCATTCCAACTGTCTTGTTTTGCTTTCCTTATTTCATTTCTATAGTCGTCTCTCATTTTTGTAAAGTCAGACCAACCATTAGTCTTGCGCCTTTTCTTGGCTCGCTTAAAGAGTCTCCTAGTTTCTTTCCTGAGATATTCTAATCTCTCATTCCGCCAGCACACCTCTTTTCCCGAAAATACTTTTGTCGGTTTGCAGCTACCTTCATAAGCTGCCATAGTAGCCTTTGTAAAATCTTTTGCCGCCTCATCTAGGGTTTGACAATCTCTTATTTTACCCGGTAAACCAGAAAGTGTCCTTCGAAGTTCTGAGTTGTAGCTAGCCCAATCCGCCTTTCTGGGATTACGAATCCACTTAGTTTCGAATCGGATCGCAGACTCCACCTCGAAGACTATCTGTGAATGGTCAGAAAGTGAAGGTTCATTAGAAACTCTCCATCTTCTTACCTTATTTACAATGCTTTTGGAGCAAATAGTGATATCAATCACTTCCTGCCTAATCGCATTGCTAAAAGTCGGGGTGGAACCCCTATTAAGAATATCTAGATCTTTTCTCGTTTAAATATTCCAGAAGCTCCTGTCCTCTCTGATTGTCCTTTGAGCTCCCCCACACCGTATGTTGTGAGTTTGCATCTTAGCCCAGCAGCAGAGGAAGTTCCTTTTACATACAGTAGTCCACCAACCTACAAACTTCAATTGGCGGATTATTTTTATTATCATACGGAAAATATGCCGATCCAACGACCGTCTTACCTATACCCTCCAGGTTAGTTACCACCACCATTAGGTCCCCTGAGCACAGATTCAATAGTGGAGTTGCGTTAACGCCCTTAGTAAGAATGCACGCCCTGTGTTTGGCAGCTCTGCAGTCCCTGTAACAGATTACACCAGCCCCACCAAGCCCCCTAATGACACCTCATACTAACCATGGTTCTTGGATTAGTGAGATGCCTGTGTGCAACTTTGCCAAGCTCCTCAGTACTACTGAGGCGCCTTTGCTATGATGCAAGTTAATCTGAGTAGCGGTGAGCTTACAAACAGTGGATTATGTTTGCTCTTTACCCACCTCTACATTGTTTGAGCTATCACGATCAGGGACAGTGACCTTAAAGGTTATCCGCCCGAAGTGATAGTGAGGCCTAAATTCGAGGGCCTCTATAGCCCTCGCCTGACTTTCAGGGACTTGAGCAACAAGAAGAAAACTCTTGTCACCCCTTTTGGCCACCTGAGACCCATCGACATTCAGCATACGCCAATTCGATGTCTTCAACGTGGGGTTGAAAGCCTCCAAATGTTGCAAGACCGTCCGCGCGTCCGCCATTTCTCCCAGGAACCACACAGTAGCCTTTACCATTCTTTGGAGCATTTCAACCCCACCAACCTTCAACTTCGCTCCCTCCCAAGGCTCATGGTCTGCCGACCATGAGCTTTGGGAGGTTGGAAGCGATGAAGATAAAGACTCCCCCTCTGCAGAAGGAAGCCTCAAAGCGCGGCCACCTTTCGACCGGCTCTAAGCAGGTGAGCGTCACAACAGTCTTCCTAAGAAGTCCAAACTGCTCTACTGTTAGCGCCACGTCTCGATAGTACATCCACAGCCTCCGAGGAGGTTGTAGCCGCAGCCACTGAGACCCTTTTGTCACCCAAATTTAATTTTTTATATTGGTTCTCCATTTGAAGTCCCAGGAGTAGCAAGGGAAAAGAAAGTCCGCTCCTGCAGAGCCCTGATTGCAGAAGTAAGGCTAGTACTACCGGAAGTTCACCCGGTGTTCCGGAGCCGCCGTTAAGGACACCTCTGTTCACATCACGCCAAGACCAGCCGCCCGCCGGAAACCCAGCCAGATCGGTCCCCCGAACCTTACAGGATCACTAACTGACCAGTACAATTCCGACAAACGGCAGAAACATCTTGGATTGGTGGACCGTTTCTTAGTTGGGGCTCCGCAGACAGTACGCCCCTCCGCTTCCAGTGGTGATCATTTCTGATCGCCCAAAGGTTGCTTCCTCACCATTCTCATCCCTCTACTCCGTGGAGCTGGTCTATTGGGCGGTCCCTCCCTTCTGAGGAGCAGGCCGCCGAAAACAATTAACGAGGGCTAGAACGGGGTCCAGGGGTACTCTCCGATTAGGCCTTTAAGCCACCCCACCAGCTGCAAGGTCCTACGATCCCTAGGGGTGGTTTATCAATGTATATTATATAATAATTATAGTAACACAAACAAAATAAACACAAAGTTGACTATATACAAATGCCTATATAATGAATTTTATCAAAAATATAAATGTATTAAAATTATACTAAATATTAATTCAAAATTAATTTTTAAATTAATTATATTCAATTGATTAGTTATAAATTTAAATTTTTAACATTTAATTAAAATATAAAAAATTCATTTTTAAATACCGGTTATTTAAATTAAATTATTATACTTACTATAAAGTTAATCAAAAATAGATTTATAAAAAAGTGGTTCCAGAATGAAAAATCCATAAAAATTATTTTGTAATAATTAAAAAGATGTACTTACTTCAATTAAGAAAAAATATATAGGAGTCAATAATTCCGTTAAAATTATGTCTAGTACACTGCGTACAGCACTGTTTAGCGTAGAGATCAACACTTGGGGGTTTTTGGGGTCGCTGATTCCGAATCTGAGGTCAGATTTCCAAAATTCAAAATGGCAGATCCAATATGACGGACTTTTTTTAATTGCTTATATTTGTTTGAAACTTATAACTTGGGGGTTTTTGGGGTCGCTGATTCCGAATTTGTGGTTATATTTTCAAATTTCAAAATGGCGAATCCAATATAGCGGATGCTGTTTTAAAAACTTAAAGTTTAAATTCAAAGTTAGCGTAACCAAAAACCCTTGACTAGTAAACCTACAAGCAAATAGCAATTTTGGAAAAAAGTCCGCTACTTTGAAATTTGAAAATGTGACTTGTCTCATTTTAAAAAAATCAGCCATATTGGATCCGACATTTTGAATTTTGAAAATCTGACTTCAGATTCAGAATCAGCGACCCCAAAAACCCCCAAGTGGTGAGTTTCGAGCAAATATAAGCAACTTTGAAAAAAGTATTTTTATCAACATTATAGAGGAGAGTCACTACGGTCGGCGCACCTTTACGGTTGGGTCACCTCAGGTTTCTTAGTAGTAACAAACTGGTGCCATTTACCATTGCGTGTAAATACTTCTTAGTAATGGTAGAAAACTTTTCATGACACTTTCATTAAGTTCCAATGAAGTACGCGAGCAGTACAAACGTAAAACGTAAATGTGTGGTGAATTTTTTAAGCAAAACTTTTACTTAGTGTCGAAAAAGATTAATTAAACAAAATGGAAGATGCAAACAATAAATTAAATTGATGGAATTTATTCATTAGAGAGTCTTTTAATACTTTGGTATGTTATTTGGTCTTTATATCGTGCGTTTATGTCTGTGTGCTAAAAAAATAAAAACGACGCGAAACTTACGGTCGGGTCACTTTATATCGTGCATGTTGGGACGCATTATTTTACAATTATAGTGCGTTCTGACATCGGAAATTCATTTGTTTTAGGTAGAGATGTGTGAAGAACGTCATTTTACAGTGAAAAAAAATATTCATGTTCGAAAAACGTTCGTAAAACATTTTAAAAAGTCTCATTTCACATCTCCTTCGATAACGTATTGTAAACGTTTCGTTTACTGAGAATGTTTTTAGATTAATTTTTATATAATTTTTTTATTTCCTTTTTCCATTTTCAAGTGAATTTCAGCATTCTTCTGTAATTTACGGGACATTTTTAGTAATATTCCTTCATTTCACATTGATTTTCTACGGTGAACCGACCGTAAAGACCTGATCCGACCGTAACGACATTTTTTTTTAATGTTTATAACTTTTCCAATTTTTGCCAAAATATTTTCTGATGTACAGAAGAAACATTCCACTTTAGAAGATCTTTCCAACCATATGTCAGAAAATATGCAATTCGGCCTAGAACGGGAGTTATGGGTACAATTTAAAAAGTGACCCGACCGTACCGACTATCCCCTACCTATTGTTTATAATAATTATTATTGTTCTATGTCATTTATTATTTTTTTACATGTAATTGTAACCCTAGTGAATAAATCAAGCCAAACTATTTGTTGTTTTGTTAAAATGCATAAGAGTTATAATATATTTTGTAGGTGGAACATATATGTACCGGAAGCACGAAGGGGTTAAAACCTTTTTTTAATGACTTTCAGATTTTAATTTTATAACTACATATATAAATGTAAAAATAGATTTTTATTTATAGAGCAAATAATATTTACACTTCAACGTTCAAATATTTAAAATATATTTAAAAAATTTTAAAATTAAAATTAATTTGTACCAAAATTTATATTTTTCGGTCGAAACCCTTCGTTTTCAAATTTTTATATGGATGATTCTCCTTAAGGCGGTGTCAAAGTCGATTGGATTTTTGCATTGAGCTTCAATGGGAAAATCCCATCGACTTTGACATCCCCTTAAAGGGACCAGCACTTCACGTGTCTCCAACGTGAAACTTAATATTTGTATTAACTTTTTATTCATATTTTCTTAGGTATAAATTTCAAAAAAAATTTATCCATAATATACGAAGCATTATTTATCTTTACATAATTTTGTAATGTTAAAATTTAAAGTTTTTCTTAGTAAGAAAATTTATTTAATTTTGTGTTTTGGTTTCGGTTAAATATTGTACATATTTTTAATTAGTTTTTAATATAATTAAAAATTTTGTAATATACTCTTAATATATATCATATTGAAGCTGAGAATCTACCGTTTATTTTTCACTTATATTTAATTTAAATAAAACAAAAGAAATTTTTTAAATAATTAATTAAAAAATACTGGCAATGGGAGTAAAAATTCAAATTTATCTCCGAAGCCTCGTTTTTCGGTTAATAACATCATATTTTAAAACTGTTTTTAATTATACGTAATCTATATATAAATATGTGAAGTTGTAACCTAAAAAATTTGTTAAATTATGTATCAATATTTTTAAATTTAATAAAAACGTGAATTTTTTATTTGACAAATTGTTCATCTTCGAAGCCTTTTTAATGTTTGGTAAGCTTTATTGTTTTGTTTTTAATTATTATTTTCAAATACCTAACCCTTGAATTATAAAAAAATTTGCCGTTTTATTTAAAATATAATATTTTTAATTTTTTTAAATATAATATATTAAGTAGAAAGTTAGATAAATAACAAAATTATATTTAAAAAATATCAATTTTGAACTTCAATTAATAAATTAAAAAATTAATTACAATTTTTTTTCGTTCAATATAAAAAAATATATATTAGTTATTTTTGAAAAGATAAAATAGTTATAAATAAATTATTAAATACACAATTCATTAAATTATAATTGAATAATGTTAACAGTTTAATAAATTAAAGAAATTAAATTTAAAAGGAATTTTTTTTACAAAAACTTAGATCAAGGAAAACGAATCTAACCTATATTCACAATCCTTGTATATACGTCTTATATACACAAGCAAGTGACAAGTTAACCTCTTTTCTCATAAAAATTATTTAGAAAATCAAAAACGGGCGAAATAATTCATTCTTCTTATTTCGACCGTTTCCTTCACTTACTCAGTTTTCATGATGGGCGAAATAGACACTGCGTAAAATTTATTTTAAGTCATATTTTGATTTCGATATATTAAAAAAATATGTTACATCCGTTTTAATTAAGTTTAATTTTTCGCTGCAATTCTAAATAAATAAATTTAACAACAGAAACTGTTTATTAAGGTACACTTAGAAAAAAATTTGATCAAAACAACCAATTTTTGGTTGAATCAATCAAATAAATGCATTGCTTATACACTTATACAGTCAACCAAACGTTTGTTTGATTCAACCAAAAAATTTTTTCTAATAGGTTTATTTGTATTAACCAAATGATTATTAAATTTAAATTCAAATAAGTAGTTTTAGGTAACGCATTTGGTCCATTTAAATAAATATTTTTGTTTACTTAATTTTGTTATTTATTTTCCTGTAATAATGTTTGAATTTCCTGATTTAATATTTTCTAATACATATTATTTGTTAACTTATAATTTATTATATAATTATTGATATTTTAAAAAAAAAAAAAAAATATATATATATATATATATATATATATATATATATATATAATAAATCATAAATTAACCAATAATATATATACTAGAAAATATTAAATTAGGAAATTTAAACATTATTAGAGAAAAATAAATAACGATTAAATAAAATATTATATAATTATTTCTTCATATAAACAAAATTACTTAATTATAAAAAACATTTCAAATATTAAATTAAACGTATTGTATATGATTTTTATACATGCACTCTGAAAAAAGTTTATTCGAAACAACCAACTCAAAACTTGACAAAAACTTATTGGAAATTTTCTTCTCACTGGTACAAATTAAATGTACACTAAGTCTTACAATGAACACATTGCAATTATTTAACAGACACTTATAATTTTGTTTCTTCGATTTACCAATTTAAATAATAAATTTGACGCGAACGCGGACTGTAGACAAGTGAGATCGACATTTTTAAATTCACACATGTACTTTTTGAGACAAGCAAATATTTTTGTTTCACTCAAATAAAATAATTTGGTTGAATCAAACAAATTTGTGTGTTGTGTCAAACAAATTGTATTTAACTAAACAATATTCTCTATTTAAAACACTAATTTTTTTAAATGAAACAAATACCTGCAAATAAAAAATTTCTTTCGGATAATTGTCCCTCTTATGAAACAGTATTACAAAAATTAAAATTAATAGAATTATAATTCGTGATAACAATATTTTAGTTATTTTCACATTACATACACTTATTATTTGCATGTCCCGATTTGATGGAACGGACAAAAACATACATCAAACATAACCTCAAATATTCGTAATATTTTTGCATTACTTTTGTACCAAAAAATTGGTTTTATAATTATCTGTTTAAATAGAAGTTGTTCTTTGTATTTAATTCTTTATGGTTAGTAATAAAATTGTTGAAATAATTAAATAAAATAAGTATTTCATAATTGGGACATATATTTTGGAACACCCGTACATACAGGAAACCATCGGTTCATAATCGGTACAAGTGCAGGGATTCACAATTTAGTTAATATTGTTTTTATTTCATAAAAAATAAACATTTTAGGGCCTAAATATTGCTCACTAAATACCAAACTTTCAATATATACCCGAATTATTTAAATTAACATTCATAATTCCAAGAAATTTATCATAGAAATTTAGTTAGCTTAACCCTCCATCCGTCGCATGGTGAGAAGTTTGCTTGCCCACTTTCTTTTTTTATTTATAACTTTTAAAATGCAAAAAATTATAATTTCTTATCGTTGTAATGTACGCTAAAATTAATTATAAGATTAGGAAACTTATTCAACACCTTTAATAGGTACGTTACTGTTTTTCAACTACCTAATCGTCGTAAACTTTGGAGACAAAATATGAAACAAAAGGTCTACCAAGCAAGATGTTCCTGAAAAAGAATCTACTCGAAATGAAACTCCAAGAGGTCGAACCTTTGGATAAATACATACACGATTTTAAAGAAATTGTAAGACAATTAAAATCCAGTGGAACAGAGATGGATGAAGAAGATCTCACATGCAATTTATTACTCGGTTTACCAAAATCATATCAAACCGTTGTAACAGTAATTGAGAATTTACCGAAAGTTACACTTGAAGAGGTAAAAGTAAAATTACCAGGAGAATACGAGAAGAAAAAATTATCAGAAAATCGAGGTACATCAGATAATCAAGCGACGTTTCAAGCCAATCGACAAGGTAAAAACAATTATTATAAAAATAATAGAGCCGATTCGAATTTGGTCTGAGTAACAGTGTAAAAAATAATGTCGACAATAACGATTGTAATAATACAAGTAAAAACGTTGTTTTTCTTAGTCAAATCATAAATGAAAATAAAAACGAAAATAATAATTCTGGAATTAACATTTTAGATTTTTTATCGATTCAGGATACACTGATCATATGGTAAATAAAAAAGAATTTTTTACAGATTTAATAATTTAAAAAAAACCTATTCAAATAGCTGAGGCTAAAGATAAACATTTTTTAAATGCTACAGGTATAGGTAATATTAATGCTTACAGTAATGTAAATAATCAAATAATAGAATGCAAAATTAATATTTTGTATGTTCAAAATTTAAGAAACAATTTATTATCGATTAAAAAATTGGAAATGCAAAAAATGAAAGTAATTTTCGAAAACGACTCTGTAAAATTATTTGATAAATTTGATAATCTAGTAGGACTAGGTAAAAGAAACAATTTGTATGAAATATCATTCACAATCTCAAACTTAAAATCTTTGAATGTTGAAAAAATAACCGATCACGAGTTTATTAAATGGCTAAAAGGTATGGACATGCATGCTATTCAGGTCATGAAAAATTGATTAAAACACAAATGGTTAAAGGTATTGATAAAAACATAAAAATTACGAAAGTAGAATTTTGTGAACCATGTGTAAGCGGAAAAATGTCACGTATACCATTTGGTACTAGAACTAAAAGTAGTAGAATAGAATGTTAGAAATAATACACTCAGACTTGTGCGGCCCTGTATCTCCTACATCACAAAATGGAAACAAATATTTTTTAACTTTCATTGATGATTTTTCAAATTTTGTCATGGTGTATCTAATTAAACAAAAAAGTGAAGTATTTGAAAAATTTAAAGAATACATAAATTTAGTCGAAGCATAATTTAAAAGTAAAATTTCTAAATTAAGATGTGACAATGGAAGGAAATATTGTTCTAATGATTTAAAAAAATTTTGTCGAGAAAAAGGAATTATTTTAGATTATACGGTTAGATACACTTCTGAACAGAATGGAAAAGCTCAACATATGAATAGAAGTATAGTAGAGAGATGCAGAGCAATGCTTGTCGATTCTGAAATGCCAAAAATTTTTTGGGACAAATCAGTTTCATTCGCAGCCTACGTTTTAAATAGATGTCTAACAACAAATGTAACGGGAGTAACACCGGCTGAAGTTTGGTATGGCGAAAAACCAGATGCCAGTAGTTTGCGAATTTTTGGAGGAAGTAAAGAATCAAATTACAAATGTGTACAAATTTTAGACACGAAATGGATATTTACATACAAAGATTATGAAGATAAAGAATGTGATAAGCATAAAGCGAGATTGGTAGCGAGAGGTTTTGCTCAAAATATTGATTCGATTTTTAGTGAAATTTATTCTCCTGTTTTAAAAATGTCAACTTTGTGATTAATCTTGATTTTAGGAAATCAAATGAAATTCTTCTTTCAACAATTAGACGTGAAATCAGCATTTCTTAACGGTATTTTAGAAAAGAGTGTTTGTATTTATCCTCCTAAAGGAATAAAATGTGAAGATAATAACATACTAAAACTAAATAAGTCTCTCTATGGGCTAAAACAAAGTTCTAAATGTTGGAACAAGGAAGTTAATGATTTTTTGAAGGAATTGAATTTTGAGCGTACTGAAAATGATTTTTGCTTATACACATTGCATAAAGAACAAATTTTTTTAGTCATCTATGTTGATGATATAATTTTATGTGGTCCAAATGTTAACAATTTAAATAAAATAAAAAACAAGTTAATGTCAAGATTTAAAATCACAGATAAAAGAAAGTTAAAACATTTTCTGGCTTTAGACATTTTTTACGGGAAAAATTTGGGAATACTCAAAATAAAACAATCAAGATATGTTGAAAAATTGTTAAATAAATTTGGTATGGAAAATTGTAATGGTTCTGATATTCCAATAGATCCGAAATTGAAATTTAATTTAGTAATTGAAAATGGAAAAACTACTGAAAAACCTTTTCGAGAGTTAGTAGGTTGTTTAATGTATTTAATGTTAGGCACAAGACCTGATATTTGTTATAGCATAAATCATTTCAGTAGATATCAAGATAAGGCGACAGATGAGGCTTAAAATTATTTAAAGAGAGTTCTGAGATATTTAAAATCTACGAAAAATCTAGGATTAAAATATGAAAGATCTATGGAATTTAAATCAGAACTAATTTTGTTATGTTGATGACGACTGGGCAAGTGATTGTTTTGACAGGAAATCAGTTACAGGATTTATATTTAAATTTTTAGATTGTTCTTTTTTATGGGCAACAAGAAAACAAAATTGCGTTTCATTATCAACAACTCAAGCGGAGTTAATTGCATTGTGTTCTGAAATAACAGAAGCATTAAGGATAAAGAAAATTCTAAATGATATTAAAATTAAAAATGTAATAGTTAAAGTTTATGAAGACAACCAAGGTTGTATTGCGTTGATAAGAAATCCTCTAAATAACAAAAGAGTTAAACACATTGATTTAAAATATCATTTTATTTGTGATAATGTCGTGAAGGGTTTAATTGACCTATATTATATTGATAGCAAAAACAATAAAGCAGATTTTTTAACAAAAGGTTTACCAATTATACCTTTCACAAGATTTGTTAATTTAGTAGGTTTAAAAGAATAAGATCAATATTGAAATACACCCTTTTAGCGAGGAGGGATGTTGTAATGTACGCTAAAATTAATTATAAGATTAGGAAACTTATTCTACACCTTTAATAGGTACGTTACTGTTTTTCAACTGCCTAATCGTCGTAAAGTGTAATTCAGTCAGTCGAAAGAGTCACTCTGAACTGTCCAGAACGATTGTTAAATATATTAATTATATTGTTAATAAATGAGTTGTTTATTCCCGTGTAGAAAAATCTTCTGGCGCTGGCCTGAGTCAGACCAGACCGTCTATTTTCCAAACTAGTGGCTGGCCTGAAAAACTGGTCAGGGGCTAGCCAAAAGTGTAACGCTAGAAACGGTCAGCCACAGAATAGACAGGCTATTCAGACGGTCTAGCCAGGCGCTAGCTAACCGCAAGATAGATATTTACTGTTTTCTAAATATAATA
Organism: Leptopilina drosophilae; assembly: GCA_032873175.1. Lineage (NCBI taxonomy): Eukaryota > Metazoa > Arthropoda > Insecta > Hymenoptera > Figitidae > Leptopilina > Leptopilina drosophilae. Next base: position 25,906,733 of record CM065484.1, read on the forward strand.
AAGCAGCCCTCCAACATCGTTTATTAAACAAACCTATGAGAAATTTATTTAAATTAAATGTTAATATAATAAAAAAAATTAATTTATATTTCCAAACAAGTAATAATCATCAACTTTTAACTTTCAATCAAATTAATGTTTACGACACAGAATAAACGCAAACCTATAACTAAATAAAATTTGACATTGCGGGGAATCGAACCTACGACTTACGGACTTCTAGCCTAACACTCTAACCACTACTCTGTCGAGGCTACAAGAAAATAAATTTTAATTTTCGACACCTTTGACACTTTTTTTTTTTTTTTTGCTTAGGGACTTTTGGGAAATCTGCCTACAGATACCTTGGATTCCGCACTCCAAGGTTATGTGGGGTTGGTATAACAAAACAGAAGAAAAATAAAAAAAAAGTAAAATAAATAAGTATTATAATAAATTTAAAATACTGTCGACCTACTGCCAGCCCGACCCACTAAAACCCGTAACCCTTCTTTTGGAGCCCTTTATCCTCCCTCGGAACTGTCGTAAGACTTTCGGACACTTACAATTAATAAAGAGTGTTTAACTGTGTAATTAAGAAACTACTGCAAGTTTCGTGTTATGATACATAAAGAAAAATAACAAACCTTGTTATGAACTACATCATAGTAAATTTACCGTAAATAACCTAATAAATTTCCATAAATTACCGACGTTAAATTTTTTGTTCTAATTTGTGTTTTACATATTTTAATACACTATCGTCAAAATGATTATAAATTATCGCATAAGTTTCCATACATTACGGCGTAAATTACCATAAATTACCGACGTTCAATTTTTTAGTTCTCGTTTGTCTCTTACATAGTTTTATAAATTATCGTCAAAGCGTTTATAAATTACCGAGGAATCCAAAATTTTAATGATAATTTTTGCTTTACATATTTTTATGAATTATCGCTAAAATTACTAGAAATTTCCATAAATTACTGCTTAAATTTCCATAAATTGCTAAAATAAAAATTTTTCATTGTAATTTATGTGGAACATATTTTTATGATTTATTGCAAAAATTTCTATAAATTACCGCAAAATTGTTATAGTTATTAACAACAAATTTAATTCATTTTTCAGTAATAATTCTGCGAGGAACTTTCTGGTTCCCTTAGTAAACGTAAATTAAAAATTCAGACGGTATTCTCTTTATAAAAATTTTAAAAATTCTCTTCAAAAACTATTTTTTGAATGTTTTACAACTTTTTATACCTACACATTGATTTTAAAAAGTCGAAAAATGTTGTGTTTTAGGACAATCTTCTGCCGTAGAAAATATTATGTGGAAGAAATATTAAATTTTAGAGATTCGTTGTCTAGTTTTTTAGATAAAGAATTAGATGGCTTTTGATATCTTAAAATAAGCTATAGTCTCTTCAGACCAGTATCGCTCTCTGCAGCCTATAGAAGTTGCAAAATAAATCATTTTAGTTATCTAGAAATTCTGACTAGAATCAGAACTGGGTCTGGTCAGACCTTGCAGATCAGCGTCGCACGCCGCAACCTAGAAATTGCAAAGAAAAAATTTCAGTCATCTAGAAATTCTGACTAGAATCAGAGCTGGGTCTGGTCAGGCCTTCCAGACCAGCATTTCACGCCGTAGCCTAGAAGTTGCAAAATAAAACATTGCAGTCATCTAGAAATTTTGATTAGAATCAGAGCTGGGTCTGGCTAGACAATCCAGAACAAACAAAATAGCTACGGTCTGCCTTGTAGCTAAGCAGCACCAGAACTAGGTCAAATCAGATCTTGCAGACTTGCGAGGCTAGACGCTTTCTAGTTTGCGCCAGGCTTGACTCCAGACGTTCCAGAAGATTTTTCTACACTGGTTATTTATACCTAAAATAACAATACATATTCTCAGTACCTTTCACAAAACTCTTCTTCTTTATTTTAAAACAATTTTTGTGTTTGTATTTATTTTAATTTTTTTGTAATTGAAGTTTTAAGCAGCAAATGTCAAGAATTTTTTACGCAAAGTGAGGAAACTTCTCACCGTGCGACTGATCGCTTATACTCGATTTCATTTGTCATTAATTTTTTTTAAAATAATTAATAGAAACTGAAAGTTAATTTTACTTCCAATAGGTTGTGTGGAATATAAAATGAACATTCCAAAAAAATTTGGCATTGTATAACAATTTTGGATTAATTTATGATGGGTGAGAAGTTTTCTCACCTGTACAAAAAAAGTTGCGACGGATGGAGGGTTAAAAAGAGTTATATAATTAGGACCATCTCCTTAATTACAGAAAGATTTTTTTGTATATTTTGACCCCTTTCGATGGAGGTACCTAAACTTTTGTTAAAAACATTTTTACCTTTCAAAAAATTGAGTACTGTGAACCTGGTGGTACAGAAATGGGATTTTTATGGGTTGCAGTCGAAAGATTAAGCATTATTTTGAGCTCAAGTGGAAGCTTCTACGACCTTTCGTTTTCTCGTTAGAGGTGCCCAACTTTGTCAAAAACGCGATTTTTTTACCTTTTAATCCAATTTTTCTCGAAAACCGAGCTGATGGCTAATTTTCATTTACAGATTCTTAATCGGCGTGAAAAAACATAGTAGAAACAGCTTCAACATGGCCGCACGAAAATCAGTGTCGGCCTGTGTAATGTACACTCAAGAAGACTAGAAACAGGAGGTCCAACTCCGGTAGTGGGAGTACAGGCCGAATACGTAAGAATACGGTTTCACGAAAGAGGCCGAGCAAACTGAACAAGTCATGAGACGCGGTAGCCTTCTGCGCAGACTACTTTTAATTTACCTCCTGGTGGTAATTCAGCATAAATATTTAACACTGATTTGTATATACATATATGAATCGATCAAATGAATATCTATTTTTTGATTACCACCTGTAGGTAATATACGGTGGATTCCACGTTAGTTCAACACACTTATTTTCATGACTTGTTGGGATTTGGCTGTACTATTGTAAATTTATTACTTTTATAGTGATAAACAACTCCACCTAATATTTTTTCAAAATTTTAAAAATTACCAAAAATGTGGCATTTTCAAAATTTTTGTCCTTTTTTTTAAAGTGCTATAACTTAGGTTCTAATTAACCGATTTTGGATTTTAAAAAAAGGATTTCTTTGGTTTTAAGTATATTTTAAGATACAATTAATACAGAAAAGAAAAATTAAAAAAAATTTTTTTTTAAATTTTGAAAAATTAAAATTCCGTTTTTGAAAAAACATCGTTTTCGATTTTTTTCAAAATTTTACTAAATACATACATTTTATATCCCACGTAATACGTTTTCCCGCATAAGACGCATTCTTAGTACGGTCCCTACAGAATCGTATTAACCAAGTTCTACTGTATCTCAAACTCTGTTTTTTTTTATTTTCTCGTAACCTATCCCAATCGAAAGTTTACCTTTTTTCTTATAAGCCATGTAAAAATTAAAGTGGGACACTGAAACTTTTTGAAGAAATTAATTATAAATAATTATTTTCTATGTAAAATAATGATAAATTATTATTTTCCTCAAAAATTCTCATGGTCCCACTCTGATTTTTACATGGCCTATAGAAAAAAGGTCACCAGCTTCTAGCCCGTGAAAACCCCTTTAAAAATTACTATTCATACTTTCAATTTGATTAATTTTACTTATCAATATATTAAATCGAAAAAAAGATATTTTCAAAAAAATCCAAATTTTGAAACTCCATAACTCAAAAAATATTTTATCAAATTAAAAAGGAATTAATATTTATATTTCCACTAATAATAGTAACATTTTAGCAAAGTTTAGAGAAAATTCATTTTTTTACCTGGGCAGTTAAGGAATTTTGCCCCATATGTTCGTAATTTGTGGTTACGTTTTATTTTATTACTCCGAATCCCTTTGAGATCCCAAGATAAAACTTACAGGACATGTAGAGCACATTTGCCCTAACATTTAGTAAAATTTTGAAAAAAATCGAAGACGATGTTTTTTCAAAAACGGATTTTTAATTTTTCAAAATTTCAAAAAAAAAATTTTTTTGAATTTTTCTTTTTTATATTAATTGTATCTTAAAATACACTTAAAACCAAAGAAATCCTATTTTTAAAATCCAAAATCGGTTAATCAGAACCAAAGTTATAGCACTTTTTTAAAAAAAAGACAAAAATTTTAAAAATGCCATATTTTTTGTAATTTTTAAAATTTTGAAAAAATATTTGGTGGAGTTGTTTATTACTATAAAAGTAATAAATTTACAAAAGTACAGCCAAATCCCAACAAGTCATAAAAATAAGTGTGTTGAACTGACGTGGAATCCACCATACGCAGAAGGCTACTGCGGCTCGTGACTTTACAGCCTCTTTCTGGAAATCAAACCATTACGTACCCCCACTACCGGAGTTAGACCTCCTGTTTAGAGTCTTCTTGTGTACACTTTATCTCTCTAGGGTTATAATAGATACATTATTGACTGCTGGGTTATAAGAGGGAACTTAGTATGCGCCTATAGAGGTTGTTAAAGTGACCATAATACGTTTGAGTTGTACAAAAATAAATTATAACAATTAACTATTCTCATTTCTTTCTAAAAAAAACAGTTCGAGAAAGTCGAAGAATGGAACTCGTAAAGCTCGAACTCAAAAATCTCGAATTGGAGAACACGAAGATGATATTTTTATAGAATTTTCAGGAAGAAAAGAAAAACTAATTTAATATATTTTAATCAAAAAGTACATAGAATTTAAATTTTAAATAAATTATAGTATTTTCTTAATATATTTGGTTGTATTTCCTCTTTTCTAAACAAATAAATCGAACTCAAATCTTTTAGATACTTATGGAGCGTTCAGACCTCTGCAGTCTGTCTGTCTGCAGGTTACCATGGTAACGTACAAGAGTAAAAGAGTAAGGAAATTCAAATTTATTACACTCTCTCCCTTACTCTTATTGCTTCCGGCTGCGCAGGCAGATAGCCTGCAGAGGTCTGAATGCTCCTTTAAGGGGTTTCACCACCTTGAATACCACCACCTTTAATTTTTAAATTAAATAAAAAAGTTAATTTAACCTTGAAGGCATTTGAATTATTATGGCGTCACAGCTTTAGGACAAATGCCCTTAATTGTTAGATATATATTTGTAAAATAATAAAATAAAAAAAATTAATTATTCTGGCATAGGGTTATTTTTCTAGAAATAAATAATCTGACCTTTTAAAACATAATTAACCCATTAAGGGGACATTCCAGTTGAAAATGTTAAAAAAATCGATTTTTTAAAATTTTTATTTTCGGATTTCTTATAGTGTCAGGAATACTCTCTTAAAATATTATTGCGAAATTCGAAGTAAAACAAGAGTTATGCATTTTGATTCTTCGCCATGTCAATGTTTTTGTATACGGATAAGCAATCGAATGATTTAAATGGCTTCTCATTTGTATTTTTTAAAAAAGACACACAAAAATGTATTTTGTGTTGCTGATTACAAATTAGATATCAAATTTTTTAAATTGAAAATGGCGGATCCAATGTGGCGAAAAAGAAAATTTTTTTCGTTTATTTTTTTTTCGTCCACTATATTGCATCCGACATTGTTAATTTTGGGAAAATTATGTCATATTCGTAATCAGCGACTTCAAAAATCCCCCGTAACGATTTTAAAAAAAATCCAATGATTTTGAAAAATAAAATGTCTGCCATATTAGATCTGACATTTTGAATTTTTAAAATCTGAAAAAAAACCCGAGTAATGATTTTGAAGCAAATCCGTTGATTTTTTTTTAAATGTCGAAACTTATAAACAAAAACTTTAAATGCGTTTTTCTCAAAATGTCTTTTTTTGATCTGGTAAGACTGATATCTCAAGTTCTTCTTAAGCGATTTTAAAAAATCAGACGGCTTTTGATTCAGAGTCATCATGCATATAAGTGGAACCTCAAAAACTGAAAAATTTCCATCTCCCTTTTTTTATGAGAGAAATTCTAAATAAAAACACCTTTTTGCATATTTTCAGGAAAAAGTACTCTAAAAAAGGGGGTGAAGAAAATTCCACTTTTTTGAGGTTCCACACCTGAAGAAATATCTAACGAAGAGAATATCACTTCGTTTTTAGTTTTATCTGTTTTAGAAAGTTGGGAATCGATCTCACCACCGAAAATGGGCATTTTCGAAAATGGCTTATAATGCCGCAATTTTGAAATAAAAATGAAAAATTTTTTTTACAAATTTTTAAATAAATTCTTTATTACATGCAAAAGAAATTTTTAAAATAAATGTCATAGTTATTTTAATAATATTTATTAAAAAAGCCTTCTTTTTGCCTGTTTTGAACTGAAATATCCCCTTAAGGACGGGATGAACAAAATTTGTACATAATGTTTAAGAACATATTTCAATCTTAAAAAGCACCAAGAATAATTTGTAAATACACTTTTCTTATGTATCTTGAATCCCTCTTTCAAATGGCGTACTCAAAAAAACTGAAAAATGTTAAATAAACAATTTATACAACATTTTTTAAGAATGCTTTTTTGGTTTTTTCAATTTTTTAATAGCTGAACCCTTCAACAAACCTTCTACTCATAAAAAAATCGCGTCAAAAATTGTAGAATTACAACGTAGAACTATTTTGGATATTACATTTTTAAATTGCTGCCACAAATTTTGACTAAAGTTACTTTTTTTAAACAATATTATAAACAAATGGAGGAAATTTTTAAAAATAGTTAATTTTGCTTGAAACTTGTTACTTGGGGGTTTTCTGGGTCACTGATTACGAATATAACCTAAGTTTTCCAAAATTCTAAATGGCGGATAAGAATATTTTAAAAATAGGTAATTTTGCTTGAAACTTGTTACTCGGGGGTTTTTGGGATCCCTGATTACGAATATAACCTTAGTTTTCCAAAATTCTAAATGGTGGGCTCCAATATGGCAGATAATAAATTTTTAAAATAGTTAATTTTGCTTGAAACTTGTTACTCGGGGGTTTTTTGAGTCACTGATTACGAATATAACGTTAGTTTTACAAAATTCAGAATGGCGGATCCAATTTTACAAAAAAAAGTTTAATTTTATTTATATAAATAATGTTTGTCAGACATTATTTTTTTAAATGTAATTTTATGCATTATTTATAGTCAGTCAATTTTAAATATACAATATACTACCTATACATTATATATTATATTTTAATATTATATTAATATATTCATTGCATTAATTAACTATTTGTTAAAAACTATTCGATTAAATTTCTTGATTATTTAATTTTTACCTAATTATTAATATTCACATATGCATCAATAATTTGCTGAAATTTTCAAACGTGCGATTTTTAAATACACGCTAAACTGTTTAAATTAATTATCACAGTTATTTAATTAATTCATAATTATGAGAATATCAAATCGTCAAATTATTTATTTTTATTATATATTTATTAATATATATTATTATATTATATTATATTATTATTATTATATTATATTACCAGCAAAAAATTTGCCACAGATATTGTTAAACATAATTTGATAAAATGTGAATAAATTAAATTTTCTACAAAACGCTAAAAACTATGGTTATATTCGTAATCGGCGACCCCAAAAACTTTCAAGTAACAAGTTTCAAGCCAAATTAACTATTTTAAAAATTTATTGTCCGCCATATTGGATCCGCCATTTTGAATTTTGAAAAATTAACGTTATATTTGTAATCAGGGACCCCAAAAACCCCCGAGTAACAAGTTTCAAGCAAAATTACCTATTTTTAAAATTTTCTTATCCGCCATATTGGATCCGCCATTTAGAATTTTGGAAAACTAAGGTTATATTCGTAATCAGTGACCCAGAAAACTTCCAAGTAACAAGTTTCAAGCAAAATTAACTATTTTTAAAAATCATATGTAAGGTGTAAATAATAGTTTCCTATCAAGTCAATTGACTTGATAGGAAACTATTATTTACACCTTACGTATGATATATTCAGCCACAAGTCGAAACTAAAAACTACATCTAATTATAATTATTTTTAAAAATTTCCTCCATTTGTTTATAATATTGTTTAAAAAAAGTAACTTTAGCCAAAATTTGTGGCAGCAATTTAAAAATTTAATATCCAAAATAGTTCTACGTTGTAATCCTATAATTTTTGACGCGATACTTTTATGAGTAGAAGGTTTGTTGAAGGGTTCAGCTACACTACCGGTCAAAATTGAGAGACCACCCATTTTTAGATGATTGAAAAACATTTTAAAACAAAAATTGTATGGAACCTAAAATTTTTTTATTTTTAATTTATGAAAGATGTTAAAATTTTGAAGAGAACAAGATGTTTTAGAAGTCATTTGGCCAATATTTAATTTAGATATTTTTAAAAAATCGTCATTTTCAATGTTTTACAAAAATTTGAATAACTTTTAAAATAATGTACCCTTTTTAATGATCTTAGGCTTATTTTAAAGGTAATTTGTTACACTATAAGACTTACTTATAGGCATTAACGTGTAATTTTTTTCTTAAAAAATGCAGGCCGTCAAACTTGGACCAAAAAAATTCAAAAAATTTGGAACAATTTTTCTGTACTAAAAACTATTCTAAAAAATATTTAAAACATCATATGGTGTAGATTTTTCAAGAAAATTTAATAAAAAACATACGTTTGAATTTTAAAAATTATATTTCTGTTTATAAGAATGTTCCAAATTTTTTTAATTTTTTTGGTCCACGTTTGACGGCCTGCATTTTCTAAGAAAAAAATTACACGTTAATGTCTATAAGTAATTCTTATAGTGTAACAAATGACCTTTTAAATAAGCCTAAGATCATTAAAAAGCGTTCATTATTTTAGAAGTTATTCAAATTTTTATAAATCATTGAAAATGACGATTTTTTAAAAATATCTAAATGAATTATTGGCCAAACGACTTCTAAGACATCTTGTTCTCTTCAAAATTTTAAAATCTTTCAAAAATTAAAAATAAAAAAATTTTAGGTTCCATACAATTTTGGTTTTAAAATGTTTTTCAATCATCTGAAAATGGGTGGTCTCTCAATTTTGACCGATAGTGTATTATAAAATTGAAAAAACCAAAAAAGCATTCTTAAAAAATGTAGTATAAATTGTTTATTTAACATTTTTCAGTCTTTTTGAGTACGCCATTTGAAAGAGGGATTCAAGATACATAAAAAAAGTGTATTTACAAATTATTCTTGGTGCATTTTAAGATTGAAATATGTTCTTAAACATTAAGTAGGGAAGAGTCTCCAGTTGTGAGACGGGTTTTATTTTTGACCCTTAAATTGTAAACGGGTAAACGAAATTGTAAATAAAATCCACCGTTCGAGAGGTAACAGAAATACGCAACTTTTATTAAAAGAAAGTATAGTTTTTCGATAAACTCAAGAAATTTTACGATACATTTTCGGAGCACGTCGCTTTTTTCAAAAAAAAAATGTCTCCAGTTGTGAGACAGTTATTACAAATTGCTAAACTTTAATAAGTTTGATATAAAACGTTATGTTTAGTAAAAATAATTAAATATATTAATAATATATATTATTAAATACTAAATAATAATATTTATTCGCCAAAATATGACTATCAAATAAACACAATTAAATAGCTTCAACAAGAGCATTAAAATTTATTTCTTCTGAATCTTCTAAATCAATACTTTTTTCCACTTGACATGCCAAAAAATACTAGAAAAAAATCAAAACAATATTTAAATAGTATGCCTGCAAAGTTGTATTTTTTATGCTGCCCAAATGGCTGTCGAGACTGTCTCACAACTGGTGATATGCTGTGTCTCACACCCAGAAATTGGCGCTATTTTGAAAAAGGAAAATTATATTATTTTCAACCGTAGATTGGAACAATGCAATATTGCATCACAAAATATAGCGAAAATACTAAAAGAAAATGCATTAAATTAATTATTTTATTTATTGAAAAACTCTTTTTTGTCGATTATCACACCCAGTGTTGGTATTCAACAAAAACAGTTTATATATCCGTTTCGGCGTACACGAAAAAGTTAGCTCATATAAAAAGAAATGTTTTTATACAAACTAATCGGCTTTTTAATATTGCATGTTAAAAAAAATTGACTGTCTCACAACTAGAGACTCTCCCCTACAAATTTTGTACACAATGTCCATAATGGGTTAACTATTTAATTTTCAGAGATTAAATAAAATGAATTTAAAGAAAAAAATGTGGAAAAGTAAATTTACAATTGTAAATAGAAAAATGTCATAGAAAATTCACGTGCTAAATGAAAATAACGAAGCAACGTAGGCGGTCGAGAAAATTCGCTATTTTTCGATAAAATGTCATTGAAAAATTGTCATGTGCTTGAAACTTTTATTTTTATTGCATAAAAATTAATGAAATTAAATTAATTTAAAGGGAAGAATATCGTAGAGAAGCAAAATTGCATTTTAAAATGTTTAAAAAAAATTACGTGTTGAATGGAAAACTGAAGTAACGTAGTCGACCGCTTGCGGTCGACGGAGGCGCTAGTATTGTAATAATGTTAACATTCAATTATAAACACCTACCTTTCGAGTAAGTGTTGATTATTAAATTAAAAATTTCAATATATAACAATTATAAATATTATAATTTGAGTCAAATCATGAGCTCCTGAAAGTTAAAAGTTTATGTTAATTTTGTATTTTAATCCTTTTTTAATTGTATTTTAATAAAATTTACATTTTCTGTAGATTCAGCTGAAGTAGGTCCTGTACAAGATTTTAAACCTTCACAAGGTACAAAGTGTCGACAGCCAAGTGAATATACAAATTCTAACCAGTTTGAGACCCAATCAGAATCTTTTAAAATTGTTGGAGCTGCACCAGGACCAAGTTCTACGGCGAGGAAGAAAATTGATGTAGAGCCAGTGAAGAGCAAAATCTCTCAGAAAACACCAAAAATTCCATCGGGCTTTAACGATGGTCGACCATTCCTGATAAGCAATACGAATATTCCTTCTGGCAATCTGAGTTACGGCAAAGCAGAATTTCATAAGCAGGAACACCAGAGGAAGTCCTCGATAAGCAAACGGAAACACTCGAATGGAGAAAATATGGTCATGGATAGATTCGGCAGGCCGATGACTGTTCGACCTGAAACAGTGAATGTTTTGAAACAGTTACCTGACATTTCATTCCTTAGTGCGCGAACGTTGCTTTTCAGTCCCGACGAGAAACACATGGTGCAAGACTTGGGTGCTATGATAAATCGAAAAATGCCAGGCTGAGTAACGTCGGTCTGAATATGAGTTTGAAAGGGCTATCAACGAAATTCTACGACATATTCAGAAAGACCTTAAACAGGACACGCACATCAACGTTCCTACTGACCGACAAAATCAAAATCCTTTGACTCCTACTACCTTTCAAACTTGTGTTCAGGCCAAATTTTCATCTTAACTCTATTAAAGTTCAATAACTTAAATTACCCTTCAAACTTGTGTTCAGGCCATCTTTCAAATTGCCTTTCTCGTTGACAAAAGTCAGAAGGGAAAAAATCATGTTTCACTTCTAAAAATTTACATTCCGGCAAATTGAATTTTATATTTCAAAATGATGAAGCACATTATTATTTCCTAATAATTTATTTTCAAAAAATTTCAATAATTTAAATATTGCTAAATCAGAATATGAAGACAAAATTGATGAAGTCAAAAGAATGCAAAGAAAATAATGTCGATGGATGTTACGAAGAAAAACACTAAAAATTTCTTTGCACGAAAACTAACACTCCTGATTTTTAAATGAAAAAATGAAATTTTAATTTTAAAAACTAATTTGATTATATTAAATTTTTATATAAATATTATAATACGAAAGAAAAAATTCGAAAAAACTCTTTTATTTGTGCCGAAAACTTAAAATGAAAACTGTATTTTTGGTTATATTTTCATCGGGAGTGTTTTTTTTTCGTGACACCCGTCGATGTGAAGCATGTAAAAATTTATTTTAGTTCTTTTCTAGATAATTTTTCTTTGTTGCTGAACTGAAAATTTTTTGTCTTCATTGGGAGACCTTTTCAGCTACAAACCAAAGGCAGCATTCCCACTACTTCGATGAGCTGCTCACTAACATTTTTAAAAATCACGCGTCCAAAATTGAGAAGTTCAATCAAATAACTCGATCTTCGCTCGGCTGATAATTGTGGTATTAAATATGGGAAAAAATAAAAACTCAAAATTTCGTTATTTTAAAAACGCTGTCTACAAGAAAATGAAAAAGCACAACTTTTTTCTTAGTGTCATTTTTTATAGACCGATTATTTATTACAATAAAAATTAAAAACTAAAATTTTTATTCTGAAATTTAATTAAATTTTAAAACATAAATCGTATTATTTAGTACAAATTTAAATGAATAATTTGATTGCAATTTGGTATGTGTACTCATTTGGGTCTCCTGAAACTGACAGTCTTAAATTTTTTTTTAAATTTCATTGTTTATCATTTTTTTTATTATAAATGATGCGTGTCATCGATTGTGCTTTGTAACTTTCAACGAGAAAAGTATGCGGGGAAGTTTTGAGTTCTGCAATGTTGCAGTGACAAAATTGTTCCTTACTATTTAAGGATGTTTTTTAGAAAATTTCAAATAAATTCATTAAAAAATAAAGAAGATACATAATTTTAAAAGAAGTGCGCGCTGCGCGTCGACTTCTATACGTAAACTGTAAAGACGTGAAAACTGTCTCTTTTCAGAATTCTATCAATCACATTTTATGCAGTTAATTTATTTTAATGCTTTTTTTATTTTCATAATAATAATTTTCTTTATTTAAACAATAAAGAAAATTATTTAAAAGTGCTAATCACTTTTAAATAATTTTCTTTTTTGTTTAAATATATTTATATTTTTCAGTAATTTTTATTTTTACAATTCTTTCACACGGAAAAAATAAGTACCAAATGGCAATCAAATTCATTTAAATTTGTACTAATTTGAAAGGAATAGAATTTTTATTTTGAAATAAATATATTAAATTAAATTAAATAAAACGATAAGATAAATTTGATCAAAATATAAAATAAATAATTACGCAAACCCCAGTTAATTTTTATGAAATTAACAAAACACAGAAGAATAAATTAAACATGAGATCACAAGGAAAGCAGCGAGCGAAGATCGAGTTATTTGATTGAACTCCTCAATTGTACCGTAGCGTACGAAAACCATAGTGTAGCTGGTGTTATATACTAGGGTGGTCCAAACAATTTTTTTCGTGGGAAAAATATTGATATTAACGGGTGCCACTGAACACTTTAATTTTCCCATGTAAAATGCATGGGAAAAATTTCAATTTTCGAGTGTTTCAAAATAATTAACATTAAACTACTAGGATTTGTAGAGAGCACTCCGACAAATAATTTGACCTATATATCTTTAAATTTTGACCACCATATCTCTCTATAGCTTTATCCCAAAGTTACTCCTTTTTTGGGTATTTATAATTTAACTTGTTTTTGTGTATAATATATATTTTCGAGTCGAGTTAACATTTTTCTTGTGGATCGTGTGTTTATCATTACAATTTGTATAAAAAAATCCTTTAAAAACGTTTTTTTCACTTTGAGCAACAATTGAGTTCCCGGATCAAGAAACTTGATTTGTGTTCAGACAGAGAATTTTCACTTCAGTCAAGCCTCCATGAAAAAAGAAAATAAAATATAAAAATTTTTAAAAACATAGCCTTGTAGATCATGAAAATGCTCAACTCTTTTTCTTAAAATTATTTTGTGAATCTGAATATTTTAAATAATGTAAGCCTTCCAAATGTCAAATTAAGTTTTGTCGAAAACCTTTTTTAAGGGGTCTTGTAATTTTTTCAGCCCTAAAATTGAAAGTTTTTAAAAAAGTGTTGCTCATAAGTTCTGAAATATAATTGACCAAAAGTTTTTACATGTCATTGTGTATGTTAAGATGTCTTAAAAAAAAATTTCAGACTTGAAAAAATATAGGTATCTTCCTTTGACAGAGGGCGTTTTGTCCATTGGTAAAAATTACTTTTAATTACGGTTGTCATTGTAGCTCATCGCATAATCTTCTAAAATGAAAAAATAAAACATAATTTCAAACTAGACGAGTCAATACATGACCTAAACCTCGAAATACTAAAAAAAAAATTCAGAAAATGGCAAGCTTTTATATGAAAAATTGTAAAAAAACACAATTTTATTTACAGTAAACGATTCATAAAAAATATAATTTTAAATATTATTAATAAATTAGAGGTTTAGGTCCTACATTAAGTTGTTCATTTTGAAAAGTTATTTCATTATATTATTTTAAATTATTCTACTATGAGCTACATTGGCAACCAGTAATTTTTTCCAGTCCTTAAAGCACCCTCTGTAAAAGGAAGATACTTAAACTTTTTCAAAATTGAAATTCTTTTTTTAAGACTTCTCAACTCACACAATACAATGTAAAAACTTTTGATCAATTATATTTGAAGACTTCACAGCAAAAAAATTTTTATAATCTTCCAATTTTAGAGCCAAAAAAATTTACAAGACCCCTTAAAATTTTAAATAACTAATTTTTATTTAATTTTAAATTCTCGTAGAATTACCCTAAAAATTGGTTTTCTGTATAATATACAGAAAATTGTTCAGTTATATTATAAAATTTAACTTCGTACAAGTAAACGTATTAATAATAAAAAAATATTCTAAAATTTTTTTTCTATTTACTTGAAGATTTAAATTATTATAAATTACACCGACTCGATGACACCTGTTAATATCAATATTTCTTAAAATGAAAAAATACGTATTAATTTTTTTTGGCATGGAAACAAATTGCGGGGGTTTCTTGCTTTTTTTACGAAAAATTTTTATTCAATGCATTTTTGGTACACCGTAGTCGCATATGTTGCTCCGCTACAATCTAAAAGGTCTCTCAGTGTTGTTATTCTTTATTAATTAATTATTAAATTAAACATCCTGCCTTCTTCAGGTTCTTAATCATTATTTAAACTTTCTATTTGATGATAATGTTCAAGAAATAATTAAAATTTGTAAAAGGTATGTATTGTAGATATTCTTTTGTTTTACATTATTTTGGCTTCAAAATTTCAAGTTTTCTTATGTATGCGAATTTATAGAAATTCAAAATTCAATGTTTTTAAAAACTGAATTGTTACTTTTTCAGAAATGTATAAAATGTAATGTAGATGGCTTCTTACAAATGTTCAATCAGAGATTATACAATCAACAATGAAGGAAACTTATTACCACTAATTTATACTCAATCATAAGTCAATTAAATAATAAAATTATCTAAAATCATTTTTGTGACACATGAAATGAAAAATTTGTTTAACATTATCATTCTTTATTGTTAGTTTTTTATAAGAACTATGATTTAGAAATCTTTATAAATGGTTATTAATTACTTTTTGTTATAATTATAGACAACTTTAAATATTGTTACTTTAGTTTGATGCAAAATTCTTTTGTTTCCCTCATTACACAAAATTGTAAGAACTTTAGTTCGAAAAATTTTCATTTTCACCCCAAAAGAGAAAATAACTTAATAGTTGGAGTTCCAATTGCCTTAAAATAGAATGTGATTCATTTGTTTCGAATCAATCGACTTCTTATTGTACTTAATTCAGATATGTTACAAGCTGAAAACTTTTTCTTTATTATTTATTAATTCTAATGATATTGTAATATATATTTTATGTAAAATATTGTGATTATAAAAAAAATAAAAAAAAACGTTGAAAACTGAAAATTTCCTCTCTTATACTTTTGTTGTTTTAAACTATTTTAAGCAAGACAATGTAACAAAAACTTTTTTAAAACATTTTCTAAGAAATTTTTTTAGAAAAGTCTTTCAAAATGCTTACAAGCGTCAGTTGCTCTTTAGCTTTGACAAAAGGAAAGTTGAAGCCCTACAGTGTAGGGCCTACACTCTTAAATTGAAGCAGTCAAATTTGACTGATTGAATCACTCCAGACCCGTTCATTGGCAGACCAGTATATTTGACTTATTCAAACCAGTCAACTACACTTACTGATTGAATCAGTTACTAAAACTGAAAAATTCAATTGTTTTTAATGATTCAAGCTATTCATTTGATTATTTTAGTAAGCTGTATTATTTATTAAATCATTTATTTTTACTGAAATAGCAATTGACTACAATTCTTAATGGATTTTACAATCTTTATTAATACTTGAGATAAAAAAATATATGTGATTAATAATTATTAATCTTCAAATAAAAATATATTTATATCTTTAAATATAAATAAAAATTATAAAAAAATTTGGAGGTATATGAAAACAGGCAAGAACATCTAAATTGTTTTAAATTATAAATTTAACAAAAGGTTTTAAGTTTCTCTTTACTGCTATCAACACACCTTCCCCCTTGATTTCACACTCGTCGAATTCCTCTTGTCAAAACTGTTTACATTATAAAGTTATTCAAACCTAGTTATAAAGTTATAGTTATTATTCATACGTTTTCACAACATAATATTTTACAAAAAAATATTTTTTGCTTATTTTTTGGAAAAACACCAAAAACTATAGTGGTTTCGATGCACATTAAAATCCACTTTTTCGATTGTTTAGATGCTCTAGTAAGCTAAATCATGACCGCCTCTTACAAACAAAATATTGCTTTTCTTCATTTTCCCACTTTGAATCATCAAAGACAGGTGAGCAATATGGTAAGTGATCTGAAGCATTTTTTATGATTTTAGCAATATTAATACTACTTTCTGAATTTGTTCCTTTATATGCATGCAATAAAAATAAACAAAAATTTTTTCAGTTATCTCTTACTTAAAATTTTGGTCGCTTTTTAAAAAAAATGTATATCTTTTTTCCTTATTAACTGATTAAGAAAATTTTTTGTAAAATACTCATAATACACGGTGAGTTTAAACCGACTATTATGAAAAGTCAAAACAACCATGATTTGTTTTTTCGGATGTTTACTATAATAATAAGACAGATATTGACAGGAAAAAACAAAATCATCCATCGGTCCCTTTTTGAGATGTAATAAATATAAAAAATATATAAATGGGACAGAACGCGTTAACTCACGAACAAAATTGAGCGTCTGGATCGAATAACCCGCTCTCCGCTTGACTTGAACACTTACCAGCCAGTCAAACATACCAAAATGGTCTAAAAGTTGAAATTGGAATTTTTAATTTTTGAAACATACTTATCAGTTCAATTAGCTTATATTGTATTAAATCTGGTACTGTTATGGACGAGGACATAAAGGTCCGTACAAAAATTAACGATATCTTCTTCACGGCAATCTTTGCCGAGAGAGAGAGAGACAATCAGGCTGCTTCTACAACTTTTTTTCATTGACACGAACAAAATGCACTGTTAAAACCAGGGAGTGAAACTAAGAAGACTCCACTAATGCTATGGAAGTGAAACCATTTGTCGCATTAAAACTATATGTAAGAACGAAAATTATAGTTTTCGAGCATGCGCACATGTAATATATGGAGGGTTCTACGTCAGACGGACAACCTATAAACTATAAATTTTATTTTTGGAGACATTCGACCATTTAAAAAATTTTTGATAATGGCTTAAAAAATAGTTTAAAATATATGTACATTATACGTGTTTAATGACAGAATGGCATCTTTTATCGTTCTAAAGTTATTTTATTTACAAAGGAATGGTATTTTACAAAAAGCAATTAATAATTTTGATTAATCGTTAGACTTTTTCGATATATTTGTGACACTGTTCACGGTAAATTTAAAACAAGTGATACATGATACGCAAATATTTTTAATATATAAAGTAATTAGAAAATAGTAATATTAATCAAATGGCACCTCTAGGTGATCAGTGTTTCAAGCCTTCTATGTAGAAGGCTACATAACTCGTTTAATAATTAGAAAATTTACATTACTTTAATATTATGTTTATTAATTGAGAAAAATATAGTATAATAAAAAATATATTATAAAATTTATAATAGTAAATAAAAATTTAATTAATTACAATTGTAATAAATTCAAAAAATTAGTATCTTCATCTTCCAAAAAACAAAAAATGTAGTATTTAATAAAAAGTATAAATTTTAATTAACTAAAAAGACTTGGTGTTCACATCTTCCAGAAGAAAATCCATCGATATTAAAAGGTGTCATACGATTAATATTATAATTATTTGTAATTATTTTTATTATAAAATAATATTATACTTTTATGGTTAAAATTTTTTCTTTAAATTAAAAATATTTGCGTATCGAAAGTCTAACCATTAATCAAAATTATTAATTTCTTTTTGTAAAATACCATTCCTTTATAAATAAAATAACTTTAGAACGATAAAAGATGCCATTCTGTCATTAAACACGTATAATGTATATATTTTAAACTATTTTTTAAGCCATTATCAAAATTTTTTTAAATGGTCGAATGTCTCAAAGAATAAAATTTAAAGTTTCTTTTTTACTTTTTTCAATAAAAAATAATCTTATTTTAAAAATAAAATTTACCAAAATAAAGACGGTTAAATTTACTACAAAAAACTGTCGTAATTTTTTTTATTTTATGAATTATAATAGAAATAATAGCATTTTGAAAATAGAGTTTTTTCCACTAGAAGTATGAGGTTGTCCGTCTGACGTAGAACGCCCCATATGAGGCATTTCATTTCAAACCGTTTCACCGATAAAAAACAATCGCAAGGAGATAGATTTTCTAATAATTTTTATTATATAAAAAATTAATTGTTTATAATATATTATACACTAATTCAATAGAGAATTTTATGAACTTTCTATTGCTATTTTTATTATATTAAATTTCTGCCAATTTCGTAGAGAAATTCCTGTTTGAAATGTTAAACTCTTAATATCACAAAACACCCCCCGACGATTCATATCAAAATTATATAAAAATAAAGCGTAAATTCTCTAGTTTCTATTCCCATTTGATATATTATGGACATTTGATGGGATTAATAGAAAAAAAATTGTTTAAAAAATGTGTTTTTGAAAAATTTGACAAAGAGTATGAAGTTGAACCTTAACCCATTCAACTTACATTCAATTTCGTACTGTTTGTCAAATTTTTTAAACTTTTTTTTCTGTTAATTCAATAAAATGTCCTTAAGGGGATCCCACATATCAACAATGCAGATCTCAATTGATAAAAACTCTGCAACCGCCTTTTCTTATGCTCCCCGCTTTATACTAAACTTTTTTACGGTTTCCGTTGCGATAAAAATCATATCTACTATACGATCATAAAAAGATTGAAATATCGGACGCGGCAATTCTATAAATGCACAAAATTTAAGTGTTCCAGCTAGCCCCAACTCCTAAAATTCGCATTGCTAGTACGATTCTACGATTAATTTCATATCCATTTCGTATATAAGGACTACTCGGGATTTCAACTTTTTCACAATTCGAACAAGAAATAACTATTTTGAAGCCTAAACCCCGTGCGCTTGATTCGAGAACTTTTATGTCGGAGTTGCACTTTTTGCACTTCACGTATTCCGAAATGGCAGAATAAACAGCAAAAAAATTTATAATTCGGTAACCAAATTCACGTTGTACTTGAACATTAATATCAAACTTTTTTAATTTCTTCGCAGAATCACTGACACCTTCCGTATCTCTTTCACTTTCAAATCTGTTCAACGGTCGTCGTTTACTCACATTGCACAGTCGCCGCGAAATAAACGATGCTCTTGAGCCTTTTTTTCAGAGTATACTTTCTTATCACTCATTGTAATAGACACTAATATCTGAATTAAGAGGAGGAAAAAAAATTAACCAAACAAAACAAAATCGAATTTTTAAGGAACTTTTTGAGTAAAATTCACGTCTTTTCTGTCATAATATTACGCTATAGTTAGCTATACTGGCGTGCATTGTACAAAAAATGCTTCAATTCATTGTTACATACTTCTAATGACATCTATTGATGTATTAGGAAAGCTAGAAATGAAATAGAAAGATACTGTACTGAACCCGTCGAGCAGGTAACAACTTAACCGCAGGCGGTCATTTCGGAGCAGCCGGTAGGGTTCAGAGAAAGGCGCGAAATTTCATAGAAAAAAATTTCGGATCGATATGAAACCTTTTGCCTTTTATTCTAGAGGGTTTAATGTAATTTTTAAGCTAATAAAAAAAATTTCGATTTTTTTAAAATTCTACAGTGGTGTAACCCCTTAAGCAAATTTCGATGGTTCGAAATTTGGTATGCGTTGTTTCAACATTAGACTTTTGTACACACTCGAATTTATTTCCAAGTTTATGTTTTGGAAATTGTTAAAATTTGTAATTTTAAAACAGACGTATATTGATTTCAAAAATTAATATTTGGGGAAATAGTTCACTTTATCGTTGCACGTTTAAAATTAATAACCGAGGTTCACTTTTAAACAATCTTCAAAATTATTATTTGGAGTTCACTTTTATGAGATGTTCAAAATTATTATTTGGAGTTTACCTTTAAATAATGTTCAAAATTAATACTTGTAAATCACTTTTAAATAATATTCAAAAGTAATACTTGGATGTTGATTTGAGATTGATTTCAAAATTAATACTTGGGGAAATAGTTTACTTCTAACGTTGTACTATGAAGATTTATACTTGGAGTTCACTTTCAAATAATAATACTGGGACGATGTTCACTTGTTCGCAGGTAGATCTGGACTAATTGATTTCCAAAAAATTATTCTCTGATCTAACCAGAAATTGTCTCCCTTTTTATATAAAACGTTCCTCATAAGTGTAATGCTTTGAAATCATGCACGTGTTGATATTGGTTTAAGTGGGAGTAACGGGCGATCCTCGCCGATTTGGGAATTGTATAGAAAACTGCTCTGGGTGACTGATGATTTTCCTCCCGCTTACTGTGCGTTTACTTTTTAGGAAACATGCACGTGTCAATATTTGTGGCAGTAACGGGTGACTGTTGTCCCTCGTAGATTTGGGAATTGTGTAGAAAAGCTGCCAGGCTGAGGGGGGAACAGGTGATTTTCCTCTTGCTTAAATTTTTGTTCGTCGCTTGTTTACATAATCTTCTCTGTCTAATATTATCTTCACTCGCTTGTCAAAATTTGTTGGAAAGGTCATGTTTTTGATGCGGTATCATTATTCTTTTTACATGAACTAAAATATTACTCTTTTCTCGTATATTTGTTACAATTTGTATTTTGTTTTTAAAATATATAATAACCATTGCCATATGTTAAAAATATGCAGAATACAATAATATAAAATATGAAAATTAAATAATAATATAATATAATATAAGTAGAATACAATAAGAAAATACATGCATAAATATTATATTGAAAATAGGTAAATTAACCAGAAGTAACGGACGTAACATAATTATAAAATTTAGACCTGATTAAGAATTAAACTTTTAATAAATATAAATTAAAATAGAGTACAAAATAGATTTTTAGATTAGTAAGTAAATTTAATTATTGAAGATAATTATTTAATTTAAAAAGTAGGAAAAAATTTACTTGTAAAAATATTTTTCTAAATTAATTTAGTTAGTAAATTTAATTATTGAAGATAATTAATTAATTTAAAAAGTAGGAAAAAGTTTACTTGTAAAAATATTTTTCTAAATTAATTTAGTTAGTAAATTTAATTATTGAAGATAATTAATGAATTTAAAAAGTAGGAAAAAGTTTACTTGTAAAAATATTTTTCTAAATTAATTTAGTTAGTAAATTTAATTATTGAAGATAATTAATTATTTTAAAAGATAGGAAAAAAATTACTTAGAAAAAGATTTTTTTTATTAATTTAGAAAGTAAATTTAATTATTGAAGATAATTAATTAATTAATTTAAAAAGTAGGAAAAATTTTACTTGTAATAATATTTTTTTAGATTAATTTAGTTAGTAAATTTAATTATTGAAGATAATTATTTAATTTAAAAGTAGGGAAAAAATTACTTAGAAAAAGATTTTTTTTTATAAATTTAGTTAGTAAATTTTATTATTGAAGATATTTAATTAATTTAAAAAGTAGGAAAAATTTTACTTGTAAAAATATTTTTCTTGAATTATTCAGTTAGTAAATTTAATTATTGAAGATAAATAATTAATTTAAAAAGTAGGAAAAAATTTACATGTAAAAATATTTTTCTAAATTAATTTAGTTAGTAAATTTAATTATTGAAGATAATTAATGAATTTAAAAAGTAGGAAAAAGTTTACTTGTAAAAATATTTTTCTAAATTAATTTAGTTAGTAAATTTAATTATTGAAGATAATTAATTAATTTAAAAAGTAGGAAAAAGTTTACTTGTAAAAATATTTTTCTAAATTAATTTAGTTAGTAAATTTAATTATTGAAGATAATTAATGAATTTAAAAAGTAGGAAAAAGTTTACTTGTAAAAATATTTTTCTAAATTAATTTAGTTAGTAAATTTAATTATTGAAGATAATTAATTATTTTAAAAGATAGGAAAAAAATTACTTAGAAAAAGATTTTTTTTATTAATTTAGAAAGTAAATTTAATTATTGAAGATAATTAATTAATTAATTTAAAAAGTAGGAAAAATTTTACTTGTAATAATATTTTTTTAGATTAATTTAGTTAGTAAATTTAATTATTGAAGATAATTATTTAATTTAAAAGTAGGGAAAAAATTACTTAGAAAAAGATTTTTTTTTATAAATTTAGTTAGTAAATTTTATTATTGAAGATATTTAATTAATTTAAAAAGTAGGAAAAATTTTACTTGTAAAAATATTTTTCTTGAATTATTCAGTTAGTAAATTTAATTATTGAAGATAATTAATGAATTTAAAAAGTAGGAAAAAGTTTACTTGTAAAAATATTTTTCTAAATTAATTTAGTTAGTAAATTTAATTATTGAAGATAATTAATTAATTTAAAAAGTAGGAAAAAGTTTACTTGTAAAAATATTTTTCTAAATTAATTTAGTTAGTAAATTTAATTATTGAAGATAATTAATGAATTTAAAAAGTAGGAAAAAGTTTACTTGTAAAAATATTTTTCTAAATTAATTTAGTTAGTAAATTTAATTATTGAAGATAATTAATTATTTTAAAAGATAGGAAAAAAATTACTTAGAAAAAGATTTTTTTTATTAATTTAGAAAGTAAATTTAATTATTGAAGATAATTAATTAATTAATTTAAAAGTAGGAAAAATTTTACTTGTAATAATATTTTTTTAGATTAATTTAGTTAGTAAATTTAATTATTGAAGATAATTATTTAATTTAAAACTAGGGAAAAAATTACTTAGAAAAAGATTTTTTTTATTAATTTAGTTAGTAAATTTTATTATTGAAGATATTTAATTAATTTAAAAAGTAGGAAAAATTTTACTTGTAAAAATATTTTTCTTGAATTATTCAGTTAGTAAATTTAATTATTGAAGATAAATAATTAATTTAAAAAGTAGGAAAAAATTTACATGTAAAAATATTTTTCTAAATTAATTTAGTTAGTAAATTTAATTATTGAAGATAATTAATTAATTTAAAAAGTAGGAAAAAGTTTACTTGTAAAAATATTTTTCTAAATTAATTTAGTTAGTAAATTTAATTATTGAAGATAATTAATTATTTTAAAAGATAGGTAAAAAATTACTTAGAAAAAGATTTTTTTTATTAATTTAGAAAGTAAATTTAATTATTGAAGATAATTAATTTAAAAAGTAGGAAAAATTTTACTTGTAATAATATTTTTTTAGATTAATTTAGTTAGTAAATTTAATTATTGAAGATAATTATTTAATTTAAAACTAGGGAAAAAATTACTTAGAAAAAGATTTTTTTTATTAATTTAGTTAGTAAATTTTATTATTGAAGATATTTAATTAATTTAAAAAGTAGGAAAAATTTTACTTGTAAAAATATTTTTCTTGAATTATTCAGTTAGTAAATTTAATTATTGAAGATAAATAATTAATTTAAAAAGTAGAAGGAAAAAATTACTTATAAAAAGATTTTTTTTTAAATTAATTTAGTTAGTAAATTTAATTATTGAAGATAATTAATGAATTTAAAAAGTAGGAAAAGGTTAACTTGTAAAAATATTTTTCTAAATTAATTTAGTTAGTAAATTTAATTATTGAAGATAATTAATTAATTTAAAAAGTAGGAAAAAGTTTACTTGTAAAAATATTTTTCTAAATTAATTTAGTTAGTAAATTTAATTATTGAAGATAATTAATGAATTTAAAAAGTAGGAAAAAGTTTACTTGTAAAAATATTTTTCTAAATTAATTTAGTTAGTAAATTTAATTATTGAAGATAATTAATTATTTTAAAAGATAGGAAAAAAATTACTTAGAAAAAGATTTTTTTTATTAATTTAGAAAGTAAATTTAATTATTGAAGATAATTAATTAATTAATTTAAAAAGTAGGAAAAATTTTACTTGTAATAATATTTTTTTAGATTAATTTAGTTAGTAAATTTAATTATTGAAGATAATTATTTAATTTAAAAGTAGGGAAAAAATTACTTAGAAAAAGATTTTTTTTTATAAATTTAGTTAGTAAATTTTATTATTGAAGATATTTAATTAATTTAAAAAGTAGGAAAAATTTTACTTGTAAAAATATTTTTCTTGAATTATTCAGTTAGTAAATTTAATTATTGAAGATAAATAATTAATTTAAAAAGTAGGAAAAAATTTACATGTAAAAATATTTTTCTAAATTAATTTAGTTAGTAAATTTAATTATTGAAGATAATTAATTAATTTAAAAAGTAGGAAAAAGTTTACTTGTAAAAATATTTTTCTAAATTAATTTAGTTAGTAAATTTAATTATTGAAGATAATTAATTATTTTAAA
The DNA here is from genome assembly GCA_032873175.1 of Leptopilina drosophilae. Classification (NCBI taxonomy): domain Eukaryota; kingdom Metazoa; phylum Arthropoda; class Insecta; order Hymenoptera; family Figitidae; genus Leptopilina; species Leptopilina drosophilae. The sequence goes on from CM065484.1 coordinate 25,931,585, forward strand.
AGATAGGAAAAAAATTACTTAGAAAAAGATTTTTTTTATTAATTTAGAAAGTAAATTTAATTATTGAAGATAATTAATTAATTAATTTAAAAAGTAGGAAAAATTTTACTTGTAATAATATTTTTTTAGATTAATTTAGTTAGTAAATTTAATTATTGAAGATAATTATTTAATTTAAAACTAGGGAAAAAATTACTTAGAAAAAGATTTTTTTTATTAATTTAGTTAGTAAATTTTATTATTGAAGATATTTAATTAATTTAAAAAGTAGGAAAAATTTTACTTGTAAAAATATTTTTCTTGAATTATTCAGTTAGTAAATTTAATTATTGAAGATAAATAATTAATTTAAAAAGTAGAAGGAAAAAATTACTTATAAAAAGATTTTTTTTAAATTAATTTAGTTAGTAAATTTAATTATTGAAGATAATTAATGAATTTAAAAAGTAGGAAAAGGTTAACTTGTAAAAATATTTTTCTAAATTAATTTAGTTAGTAAATTTAATTATTGAAGATAATTAATTAATTTAAAAAGTAGGAAAAAGTTTACTTGTAAAAATATTTTTCTAAATTAATTTAGTTAGTAAATTTAATTATTGAAGATAATTAATGAATTTAAAAAGTAGGAAAAAGTTTACTTGTAAAAATATTTTTCTAAATTAATTTAGTTAGTAAATTTAATTATTGAAGATAATTAATTATTTTAAAAGATAGGAAAAAAATTACTTAGAAAAAGATTTTTTTTATTAATTTAGAAAGTAAATTTAATTATTGAAGATAATTAATTAATTAATTTAAAAAGTAGGAAAAATTTTACTTGTAATAATATTTTTTTAGATTAATTTAGTTAGTAAATTTAATTATTGAAGATAATTATTTAATTTAAAAGTAGGGAAAAAATTACTTAGAAAAAGATTTTTTTTTATAAATTTAGTTAGTAAATTTTATTATTGAAGATATTTAATTAATTTAAAAAGTAGGAAAAATTTTACTTGTAAAAATATTTTTCTTGAATTATTCAGTTAGTAAATTTAATTATTGAAGATAAATAATTAATTTAAAAAGTAGGAAAAAATTTACATGTAAAAATATTTTTCTAAATTAATTTAGTTAGTAAATTTAATTATTGAAGATAATTAATGAATTTAAAAAGTAGGAAAAAGTTTACTTGTAAAAATATTTTTCTAAATTAATTTAGTTAGTAAATTTAATTATTGAAGATAATTAATTATTTTAAAAGTTAGGAAAAAAATTACTTAGAAAAAGATTTTTTTTTATTAATTTAGATAGTAAATTTAATTATTGAAGATAATTAATTAATTAATTTAAAAAGTAGGAAAAATTTTACTTGTAATAATATTTTTCTAGATTAATTTAGTTAGTAAATTTAATTATTGAAGATAATTATTTAATTTAAAAGTAGGGAAAAAATTACTTAGAAAAAGATTTTTTTTTATAAATTTAGTTAGTAAATTTTATTATTGAAGATATTTAATTAATTTAAAAAGTAGGAAAAATTTTACTTGTAAAAATATTTTTCTTGAATTATTCAGTTAGTAAATTTAATTATTGAAGATAAATAATTAATTTAAAAAGTAGGAAAAAATTTACATGTAAAAATATTTTTCTAAATTAATTTAGTTAGTAAATTTAATTATTGAAGATAATTAATTAATTTAAAAAGTAGGAAAAAGTTTACTTGTAAAAATATTTTTCTAAATTAATTTAGTTAGTAAATTTAATTATTGAAGATAATTAATTATTTTAAAAGATAGGAAAAAAATTACTTAGAAAAAGATTTTTTTTATTAATTTAGAAAGTAAATTTAATTATTGAAGATAATTAATTAATTAATTTAAAAAGTAGGAAAAATTTTACTTGTAATAATATTTTTTTAGATTAATTTAGTTAGTAAATTTAATTATTGAAGATAATTATTTAATTTAAAACTAGGGAAAAAATTACTTAGAAAAAGATTTTTTTTATTAATTTAGTTAGTAAATTTTATTATTGAAGATATTTAATTAATTTAAAAAGTAGGAAAAATTTTACTTGTAAAAATATTTTTCTTGAATTATTCAGTTAGTAAATTTAATTATTGAAGATAAATAATTAATTTAAAAAGTAGAAGGAAAAAATTACTTATAAAAAGATTTTTTTTAAATTAATTTAGTTAGTAAATTTAATTATTGAAGATAATTAATGAATTTAAAAAGTAGGAAAAGGTTAACTTGTAAAAATATTTTTCTAAATTAATTTAGTTAGTAAATTTAATTATTGAAGATAATTAATTAATTTAAAAAGTAGGAAAAAGTTTACTTGTAAAAATATTTTTCTAAATTAATTTAGTTAGTAAATTTAATTATTGAAGATAATTAATGAATTTAAAAAGTAGGAAAAAGTTTACTTGTAAAAATATTTTTCTAAATTAATTTAGTTAGTAAATTTAATTATTGAAGATAATTAATTATTTTAAAAGATAGGAAAAAAAATTACTTAGAAAAAGATTTTTTTTATTAATTTAGAAAGTAAATTTAATTATTGAAGATAATTAATTAATTAATTTAAAAAGTAGGAAAAATTTTACTTGTAATAATATTTTTTTAGATTAATTTAGTTAGTAAATTTAATTATTGAAGATAATTATTTAATTTAAAAGTAGGGAAAAAATTACTTAGAAAAAGATTTTTTTTTATAAATTTAGTTAGTAAATTTTATTATTGAAGATATTTAATTAATTTAAAAAGTAGGAAAAATTTTACTTGTAAAAATATTTTTCTTGAATTATTCAGTTAGTAAATTTAATTATTGAAGATAAATAATTAATTTAAAAAGTAGGAAAAAATTTACATGTAAAAATATTTTTCTAAATTAATTTAGTTAGTAAATTTAATTATTGAAGATAATTAATGAATTTAAAAAGTAGGAAAAAGTTTACTTGTAAAAATATTTTTCTAAATTAATTTAGTTAGTAAATTTAATTATTGAAGATAATTAATTATTTTAAAAGTTAGGAAAAAAATTACTTAGAAAAAGATTTTTTTTTATTAATTTAGATAGTAAATTTAATTATTGAAGATAATTAATTAATTAATTTAAAAAGTAGGAAAAATTTTACTTGTAATAATATTTTTCTAGATTAATTTAGTTAGTAAATTTAATTATTGAAGATAATTATTTAATTTAAAAGTAGGGAAAAAATTACTTAGAAAAAGATTTTTTTTATTAATTTAGTTAGTAAATTTTATTATTGAAGATATTTAATTAATTTAAAAAGTAGGAAAAATTTTACTTGTAAAAATATTTTTCTTGAATTATTCAGTTAGTAAATTTAATTATTGAAGATAAATAATTAATTTAAAAAGTAGAAGGAAAAAATTACTTATAAAAAGATTTTTTTTAAATTAATTTAGTTAGTAAATTTAATTATTGAAGATAATTAATTAATTTAAAAAGTAGGAAAATATTTACTTGTTAAAATATTTTTCTTGATTAATTTAGTTAGTAAATTTAATTATTGAAGATAAATAATTAATTTAAAAAGTAGGGGGAAGAAATTACTTATAAAAAGATTTTTTTTTGATTAATTTAGTTATTTATTAATTATTTATAATTAATTTATTGCTACGTTTAGAAATTTACATTTCATTGTAGGAGGGTTCCGCTTTTCACAAAAAAACAAATTAACAAATCAAAAGAAACAATATCAAACAAAAAAATCTCTTACATTCGTATAGACACTATTTATTTAACATAAAAGAACGCAACAGTAAGCAATTAATTATGTAGAAGCAAATACTTCTAATACTTGATTCATCCGACACGTTACAGAGTTCAGTCATTTTATCCAAACCTTTGAAATCTGACATTATTTTGGATAGATAGAACCTCCTGTACCCATTATAAATTGGACAGTAAAAAAGAAAATGGTTTAATGACTCTATTTCATTTAGAATGCACAAAGTGCATATTGAATTTTGATCCTATTTATATATGTTTCCTTTATATGTGAATCTAAAAGAGTGTTTTGATGCCAGTCTTAATTGAGAAAAAATTTTGGTTAAAAAAAATTTACGTTGTATAAACAAGTACCAGGAAGCTCCATCCTCCAATGTTCTGCTTATATTCTGCAGCATTGACTCGGATCTATCGTATTTCACAACATCGCAGAACTGTAAATATGTTTCATAACGTTTTAATGCCAAATTTTTATTTTCCGACCACGACTCGGGCGAAAGGGTTGACCATAATCACAACACCGAGGGCCTGAGTCGACTTAAAAATTGCAGCTTCAGTTGCCAACCTTCCCAAACTAGAGCAGGAAAACTCAACGCCTAGATAATTATATGAGTTCACAATTCTAGTGGTTCACCATTAATAAAAAATCTTTCCACTGTCGCTTTACCTCCTCGTCTAAAATGAACTATTTCAGTTTTTTTACATTTATTTCTAGTCTATTTATCGCACAATATTTTTCAACATCTTTTATTAGCTTACGCATTCCTGCAGGTGTATTTGCCAAAGCAACGGCATCGTCGGCATACAGAGAAAGCAGCAAATCAATTGATCCATTCAAATTCAGCCCCTTGTTACCAGCGCCCCTGAGCTCGCTTTCAAAATCCGCGATAAATAAAATAAAAAGTAAAGGACTAAGCGTCTCACCTTGCAAAACTCCCTCCGTCACCTCTATAGGAACTGAGGTTTCACCCCCGACCCGGATCATAAAGGATGCATAATCATAGATTGATTTGATGACTCTTATCAGTTTAGGGCTCATTCCCATACTATAAAGTTTCTGCCATAATAATTCATGAGACACCGAATCAAATGCTCGTCGAAAATCGATAAAAAGTGCAAATGCAGAAGCCTTCTCTTGTCTCAGTCGGAAGTGAAGAGCTGATTGCAAGACATAGACGCTATATGCGCAGCCCCTTCCCGATCTGAAGCCATTCTACGTCTCTGGAAGAAGAGAGTTCCCCTCAGCCCATTTAATGAGTCTAGTAGCTAATACATGTGTAAAAATCTTCGAAATATTATTGCAAAGAGCTATTCCCCTGTAGTTAAGAGGATCTGATCTTTCGCCTTTTTTATAAATTAATTTGATAACCGATTTAGACCAGGCTTCAGGGACCACCCCTGTTTCCATAACACTATTAAAGAACGACTGAACCAGGAGAAGCCACGACGGCGGTAAATTTTAAAAAAACTCGATGCTAATCTTATTCAATCCTGGGGCTGTTCCAATTTTGCTTTTTTTAAGCGCAGCCAGTAATTCCAAATATGACACTTCTTGGTCAAGCTCAGAGTCGCCAGCACCAAAGAACATTATATCTACGTTCACTCTATTTGGATAAACCGAAGTATAGAAATTTTCCCATTCCTTGATAGTTATTATATTTAAATTATTTTTATTTCTACCGCGACAAACCCTCACTGCTTCCCAAAAGGCTTCTGCATTCTTTAAATTACTAAATTTTTTTTAATATTTTTTTCGTGTTCCCGTCGTTGCTTATCTATTAAAGATCTATATTTATTTTTCATTGTACAATAAAGCATTCTACCTTCCGCATCAAACCCCGATTTCTTCCAGAACGCAGCCTCCCTCTCTACTTTAATTTTTAAATCATACAATTCTGCCGTACTAAGGAAAAACTTACATAACTAACAATTTTGTGAAATTTTAGTTTTTGGTATCAATCAACTCGGAAAGAAAAACCGCATTTATCTGTGTTAATAAAAATTAAATATAATAATTAATGACTGCAAAAAACGATAATTTAAAATCGAGGAATATGAAGAAAATTAAGAAATACTTGATAAAAAGTGATACGAAGTACTTTGCGTGCTCTGAAAATCGTACGAATCATCAAACTCGACTATCAAATACGTAGGAAAAACATACACAAAGTGGTATATGTTCTTTTTCAATCGAACATAGGTCGAGCACTACGGTTGCGTACGAAATGAAAACCACGCATCTGCATTACCCGAAACATGTGTAAGTTCTTCTATCGTAAAGTTGACCGAGGCACCACGTAACTGCACTTCGGTTACATTCGCCATTATTTGTCGGGTATGTTCGGAGAGGTAAAATGGTATAAACTAATACGATTTAAAATGCATTGAATGATTAATTTAAATTTATACAGTAGTTTTTATTGCATATATAACTAGGCAATAAATGAAAACCACTTAAATATAATACATTATTTTCAGTTTAAAAAATATTTCCTAAATAATAATATTTCCCTATGCAAATGAATATTACTGTAGGCCTATAATGTTAGCTACATTTTATTAATTTTATTTCCATCACCATGTACTGCTCCATACCAAGCGACATAGAAAATGTGTAAGTTTTTAATTCTGATCGTCGTGCCTAGCTCGAGTGCCCGTGCGAGAGAAACAACGCAAGTGACTATGTGTAAGTTTTTTCTTCATATTTTCAAAAAGTAGACATCGTAAGTCACATTTTGCATAGAATTTGTTTAAATAATTAATTTTTTTTTGCAAAATTAGAATCAGCACATACACTTTCATTAGAGAAGTGTAAATTAATTATTAAATTATTATTTTTAAAACGGAGTTCTTGAAGCAAACATTTTTCCTCTATTTTCTCAGTTTGACAGGGATTGCACTTATGTAAGTTTTTCCTTAGTACGGCAGAATTCCTTGTCGTACCAAGGCTTCTTAAATTTTGGTTTTTAATTTACATTAATTTTTTTTACCATTCCTAACTGACTTGCCACACTGAAAATCCCACTTAACAATGTCTCATTTTGTTCGTTAATTGATAGCCTTGGTAATAATTTTTTTATAGAGTCATACTTAGCGCTTTCTAAGACATTTATATAATCATCTTTTTTGTTTGAATCCCACCTTAGTCGATCATTATATCGGCTTTGGGAAGTGCCATCAGCGGAGCTATCCCGCAATACTTTCTGTTCTGTATTTTTAAATCTTACTTGAATAGGGAAATGATCCGAGTTAATTACATTTGTATATACAAGAAAATCCTCAATCAGATCAGCATGCGCAAGATCGATCCAAGGTAGATCAGCAACGGTGCTGACACTCCCACTGGAGAACGTAAAACTACCCTCTGAGTCACCCCTCGTTTTACCATTTAACAATGAAAACCCATTTACTCATAAATTCGTTTAGTTCAAGGCCACGTTTATTTACAATTTTATCATGCGAGCTTCTCTTAACGTATAACTGAGGGTTAAATTCCGCGATGTGTTCAAAATCGGCAAGCATGCCTAGTCTTACATTAAAATCTCCTCCCACCAATATAGGCAAACATTAAAAATTACGCTGGAGTTCGTCGATAGTTGCCTGAAGCATTTTGAGTAAACTCCTAAATCTAAACTAGGTTTAAAATAGAGGGAGCCGAGAATATAACTAAAATTACCATACGTGATTTTCATAAAAATCCAATGAACCGACTTTTCTAAAACTATACAATTGAAGCGCGAACCATACATCACCGCGAGACCTCCCGAAGCTCGACCAGTTGCACGCTCTCTCCTCGCAGGCGATGTAATGCATTCTGCCCAATTCCAATTTTCTGGTTTCTTCACAGTTTCTGCAGTACTCAAACTCAAGTTCGTCCTCCTCAGCCTCACTTAAATTACTCAGTCCATGTATCGCTTGCTGAATGTAAAAACATGATACATCGGATTGGCGTTGAAAAACATGATACCTCGGATTTGACTTGAAAAACATGACATATCGTCGTTTGAGTTGAAGAACATGACACGTCGAAAACGAAAATTTTTTATTCAATTTTCTGTTGGTACCACTGACCGCGAATCTTAAAATGTCTCAAATCAAGATAAACTGTATATAAAATTATTTAACCTATTTCTTCTTTGAATTGACATATTATGAAGCGAAAGCATTTGTTTTATAAAAGTTTCAAAGATTTGACACATTTTAAAATTAGCGGTCAGTGGTATCAACTAAAAATTGAAAAGAAAATTTTCTTTTTCGACATGTCATGTTCTTTAACTCAAACGACGATATGTCATACTTTTCAAGTCAAATCCGAGATATCATATTTTTCAACGCCAATCCGATGTATCATGTTTTTATACCCAGCAAGCGGTATGTTCCAAAAAAATGACCACCGGGCCGCTTACTGTACGTTTTTTGATGGTTTAGTTTGTATTGACACTGGACGCTCGCTCTGTTGCACCAACTGTCCAGTTACCTCGTTGAAAACATGCCATACGCCTTCGACCTGCAGTGATCCATTTTTAATTCGAACATTTTTTCCAGCTGCTCTGCATTCACGAGCTTTAAGTCTCAGCATTTTATCGATACGGGCATTCTCGGGTGTTAGGTCTAGATTTATATAAATATTTGTCTCCTTTAATTTTTCTTTCTTTGCTTTCAGTATCGTAGTCTTCGCTTCATGAGAACAAAGTTTAGCTATCACCAAGGATTTATTTCCAGGTCTAGATATTAATCTTGCTTCCAATACTTGGTCCTTTAGCCCGAACTTATCTTGAAGAAAGTTATCGAGATCATCCTTTATTTTATCCTTTGAAACCTCAAGGCCACTAATCATGATGTTATTTTCCCGATATCGACGTTCCTGTATGTTGATTAATTTTGCCTGATTATTCAATTGTTGTTGGAGAAAAATCAAGGATCCATCGTTGCCCGTATTGACAGTTGACTCTTGAGCAACAACCTATCTCTCCTCAAGAGCAGACAATCTTGAGTTTGTTTCGGTTAGTTCCTTCTTTAAATCTAAAATTTGCTGTTTAAAAATATCTCGGTCATCATCTATACGCAGTGTGAGAGTACTGATAATTCTGTCAAAGCCCGCATCCATATATTTCATTAGCTGATCTCGGACTTCTACCGTCGAGAGATCATTTACATCTAATTTTGCCATATTTACATTTGAATTCAAGTCGTCTTCTGATATATTCATGCGCTTTCTCTATTTATCCTCTACTAGTAGTTCTTGGATTTTTCGTTTTCTTTGCAATTGTTCTGGCGGTTTTAGTAAGAATGTGTCTATTTTATGTTTGGTCTCGGACCCCTCTCTCAAGGCAAGTTGCAAGTGTGTTGGTCTTCCCCTTCCTGTGTCCGCTTGGTTATTACTTCCAGCACTCATACCACTAGGTGTTTAAACTTAAAGGAAAGCGGGAGCTAAGGCGGGGGGACAGAAAACACAGCTGATTATCACTAAGAGATTAGGCTTTATAGATACGATGAAAACTTGTCACAGAAAAATCGACTTTTCAACTTCCCTTCTGAACATAGAATCAAGATTCATACACTTACACAAAGCACTAAACTCAGAAAATCGACACTGCACTTTTTATGTAAATATGCACCTTCTGTATATAATTATTGTTAATTTTTATAAGAGCGACATTAGTGCACGATCGTACTCATTCACGCCATCCAACGGACCCCGATTAATTTAGTTAGTAAATTTAATTATTGAAGATAAATAATTAATTTAAAAAGTAGGGAAAAAATTACTTAGAAAAAGATTTTTTTTTGATTAATTTAGTTAGTAAATTTAATTATTGAAGTAATTAATTAATTTAAAATTAGGGGAAAAAAATTACTTACAAAAAGATTTTTTTAAAATTAATTTGGTTAGTAAATTTAATTATAAAACATAATTAATTAATTTAAAAACTGGTAAAAATTTTACTTGTAATAATATTTTTCTAGATTAATTTAGTTAGTAAATTTAATTATTGAAGTAATTAATTAAATTAAAAGTAGGAGAAAAAATTACTTCTAGAAAGATTTTTTTAAAATTATTTTGGTTAGTAAATTAAATTATAAAAGATAATTAATTAATTTTAAAACAAGGAAAAATTTTACTTGTGAAAATATTTTTCTAGATTAATTTAGTTAGTAAATTTAATTATTGAAGTAATCAATTAAATTAAAAGTAGGAGAAAAAAATACTTATAAAAAGATTTTTTTTGATTAATTTAGTTAGTAAATTTAAGTATTGAAGATAATTAATTAATTTAAAAAGTAGGAAAATATTTACTTGTAAAAATATTTTTCTAGATTAATTTACACGGAAAGAAAGATCAAGACTTTATAGCATGAAATAGACTGCTACTACTTTTGTATAAACTTTTCAAGCCAATGGAGCAAAGAATTGAGAATTTTTACCGTAATATTTTTCCGTACTAAATATCCGTAGTACATATGCTTCTATAGTATGAAAAGTGTGGTTTAATAGCAACTACGCCACGCGGAGATTGCACGTAACATCGTCCTACTATGATTGTAGAAGTTCTATGCTTTTTCAGTATTAGACTCTTGCAACTGGCGATTAGGCCACGCCTTCCAGGCATATTTTTATTTGTTGCGCGCTTAACTTTTATATATATTCACCTATATTATTAAAGTGGCTTTTTAAATTGCCAGAATAATATTCGTATATAAATAATTAAAAGTGCCTCTTTTATGTAATTAATATGTTAAATCTTCAAAGTAAAATATGTCTCTCAAATTTAAAGCAGAATAATAATATTTATAGATATAGATAGAAATTAGTACCTAACTTTAATTTTTTATTAATTTAAATTATAGCATAGACACATTATACAAAAATATTTTTTGAAATACGGGCAATTGATAGGTCCTGAGTTTTGATCTTGAGCAGAGTTAATAAAATTAAAGAATTAATTGTCTATAAATTGTATTATCTCAAACATCTCCATTTTAAATTTTTAGCGTACAAATATAAGTCAAATTTAAAATTGAATTTCTTATTTTTAAAAATATTGCTTTTGAAAATTTTTCAGCACTTTGATTGTTTTTCCAGAGAGATTTTTAAGAATTCGTATTATATTTATAAATTAATTGTAAACATCATTTCACAAATTACATATAAAATTTAAATTTTAATTAAATTTGATCAAAAAAATTGATTTCAAAAATTTAGCACTTTATTACATGATGTGATTGGTAACAACATTATCACAGTTATATAATTAAATAAAAACTTGTTATAAAAATTATATAAATATAATTTTTATAAAATATGTGTATGCACAAGTAAGAGAACATTACTACCGAATAACGCACATTTGTATGTAAATACTCACTCACACTTACACTTACTTCAAACAGTATAGGTAGGCGTGGCCTAATCGCCAGTTGCAAGAGTCTAATACCGAAAAAGCATAGAACTTCTGCAATCGTAGTAGGACGATGTTACGTGAAATTTCAGCGTAGCGTCGCTGAATTTTAAGTATAATAAGTATACAATAAAAGGATATATTGACAAACTTTATTAGCATTAAAAAGTTTCCTGGTAAATAGGCATTACGTTGTACTAAAATTACACAAATTTTACGCCTATGTGGCAGATAAAAGTTCTGTGCGTTAAATGTAAATCTTTCTATACTGTAAAAGGCTGATTTTTCTCTCCGTGTAGTTAGTAAATTTAATTATTGAAGATAATTAATTAATTTAAAAAGTAGGAAAATATTTACTTGTAAAAATATTTTTCTTGATTAATTTAGTTAGTAAATTTAATTATTGAAGATAAATAATTAATTTAAAAAGTAGGGAAATATTTACTTGTAAAAATATTTTTCTTGATTAATTTAGTTAGTAAATTTAATTATTGAAGATAAATAATTAATTTAAAAAGTAGGGAAAAAATTACTTAGAAAAAGATTTTTTTTTATTAATTTAGTTAGTAAATTTTATTATTGAAGATAATTAATTAATTTAAAAAGTAGGAAAAATTTTACTTGTAAGAATATTTTTCTTGATTAATTTAGTTAATAAATTTAATTATTGAAGATAATTAATTAATTTAAAAATAGGAGAAAAAATTACTTATAAAAAGATGGGTTTCCGTTTACGGTACCGGTACAAGTAACACGTGCTTGGTTGCGATCTCGGAGTTTTTTGAAAATTTTATGTATTTTTTGTGAAGGGAGGGTTCTTAAGTGGAGTATTTGGTTGTTTGGTGTGGTGTGGAATAATTTAAAGTTGTAAAAGGTAGGTGAAAGAGTGTTGTTTGGTAGGAAAAAGGGTATAATTGGGTGTGAAAGTAAAGGTTAGGTAAAGTGGGTGAGTGAGGGGTGGAAGGAAAGTAGTACGGTGTGGGTGGGTGAGAGGGGCTGGGGGAACAGAAGTGAACTGAAAAAGTATTGTGTGATACAGGTGAGATAGGGAAAGTGTAGTTAGGGGTGTAAGGTGCTTTGAAGGAGGGTATTTTAAGAAAGAGTGGTTTGATTTGACTGGGGTAGTGAGTAGTTAAAGTAGGTATGGCGTTGGTAGGAAGATCGCCACCAATGGATAAAAAAGGGCAGGCAAGAACAAGCGAAGTAAGCGAGAAATCGCTGGTAGATGTGAGAGGGGCGGAAGGAGTGAAGGAGGCAGGATAGGCTGAAGGAGGGAGTAAGGTAGTGAGTGAGTCGAAGCCGGTAGACGAGAGCGGGCGGGAAAGGGAGAGGATGAGAGTTGAGAAGCAAGGCGCGGGTAGTAAGGAGAAAGACAAGTTTCTTGAGTTCGCTGTGCAAGTGTCGGACAGCGTAGAGAAATTTGATAAGAAGGTTTTGAAACCTAGGGTCAGAAAAAATGGCGTGGATAGGCTAGCCCAGGAAAACCCAGGTGAATCTCCAGTGTTCATGCAGTCCTGGCTTTTATCAGGAATGATTACAAAAGCAACTAGTGAGGGCATGAGCAGAGAGGAGGGTTAAGGAGTTGTACGAGGATACAAAGGAAAAGGTAAAAATAGGGGGGGAATTTGGCGAGGAGTTTTGGTTGGCTAGAGGGCTAAAACAGGGATGCCCCCATAGTCCAATCTTGTCTAATGTGATGATGGCTGATATGGAAGAGAGAATGAGAAAGAAAGGAAAAGGGGGTGTGATTCTGGGTAAAAGTAGAGTGTATACGTTAGCTTATGCGGATGATGTGGTGCTGCTGGCAGAGGATGAATGTGGAATGAAACTGGATATAAATATCTAATAATGAAAGGGGAAAAAACTTACCCCAATTCATAAGGAATTAAAAATTATAAAATTGTAATTTTTAATTGAATGAATTATGCTTATTGAGATATGTTTATCCTTAATGGAAAACTGGTTTTCTCATAAGAAGTTCAAGTAATTTAAGAATAGAAGCAAAAGACTGATCTAAAATTTTTTAATTAATTATAAAATTTAGACTTGATTAAGAATTAAATTTTTAATCTTAATATGAAACGAGTAGATATGCAAATTAGGTAAAGAGAGACATTTAAATGGTATTTAGCTTTGAAAGAGGAAGAAAGTAATACCGTTACCTGAAGAGAATAAAATTAAATAATAAATAAATTAATTAAATAAGATAGTTCTATACTATCGTCATTGAATTAAAGAGAGATGGGTATGCGTTAACTTTTCTCCGTTATAAACAGAGACCGATTTATGTTTATTTACCAGAAAGAAGGAGACAGAAATATTTTCACTAAATGCTATTTTATAGATATATATAATAATATATAAATATAGAAAGGGAAACGAGAGGTCTGCTCGAGTACCTGGCCTATTGTTTGAAGGGTTTCTTTCAACCAGTGGGCAGTCTATTGTTTTATATATATATATATATATATATATATATATATATATAAAGGGAAACGAGAGGGCTGCTCGAGTACCTGGCCTATTGTTCGAAGGGTTTCTTTCAACCAGTGGGCAGACTATTGTTATATATATATATATATATATATATATATATATATATATATTTATATTTATATATATAATAGGAATAAGTGCGAGTAATAAGATTCTTACGCATAGGACTATTACTGTCGTATTCGCATATCATTGTACATGTATTGTACAAGATAAAAATTATCCATCTAACTTCAAATTTTTTTTAGAAAAGTGAGATTTTTCATCGAAAAATAAGTAAACTGAAAGTGAATCAGTATAAGTGGATTCCTGAATAATAAGTTTAGAATTTTTTGTTGAATCAAAATAATATACTTTTTCATTTTTAAATGATTAAAATAAGTGACAGCAATTATGTGAAGATCGGATATTTCATTAATATTATGTAAGTAATTTTATTATATGATATAAATATAAAATATATTGAACCTTGAGGACTTTTTGAAAGAAGCAGTTTTATTTGTATGTTTATTGATCTTTTCGTTATAATATTATATTATTATTAAAAAATATTATTTGTAAGGAATAGATGCTAAAATACAAATGCTATAAAATTTAATTTGATAATTTCGTTATAAAAACTAAAAAGTTATTTCCACATAATCAATTCAAATTTTTTTTCAATTTATAGATACAGTAGAAAAATATTTGTAGTAGATAATTGACTGAATTTAAGAAAAGAATTTTTTTGTAGTTTAGAAGTGATTGAATTTAGTTATTGATTGAAATGACATAAATTTTTCTTTTCGTGCAGTTTTAATATTTTCTAATGATAAAAAATTGTTTATAGAAATTTATAATAAAAAATTTATTAACCTTTTTGTAATTTGAATTAATATTGAATGAAAAGGAAATTGTAATTAGTGTTAAATGAATGGAAAATAGAAATTTGAAATTGTGATTGGAAATTGATGTTGGAATTGAAAATTGATATGGGAAATTGATATTGGAAATAATTGATATTGGAAATTGATGTTGGAACTGATAATTGATATTGGAATTGAAAATTGATATTGGAATTGAAAATTGATATTGGAATTGAAAATTGATATTGGAAATTGATATTGATATTGGAAATTGATGTTGGAATTGATAATTAATATTGGAATTGAAAGTTGATATTAGAATTGAAAATTGATATTGGAATTGAAAACTGATATTGGAATTGAAAATTGATATTGGAAATTGATGTTAGAATTGATGTTGGAATTGAAAATTGACATTGGAATTGAAAATTGATATTGGAATTGAAAATTGATATTAGTTACAAGAAAATTGAGAATAAAGAAAATAGAAAAAATTGGAAGTAAAAAAAAGTAAAAGAAAACTGCAAAAAATATTTGGAATAAAAAAGACGTTTATTTATATTTAAAAATAATTTTCATTATATCTGTCAACTTTACGAAATAAAACCATAACTAATAAAAGAGAATTAGTTAGTTTAAGTGATAAAAATTATGATATAATTGATAATAAAAATGCAATGTTGAATAATGATCATATGCATGAATTTTAAAAGCTTTTAGAAAGACAATCAAATTCGTTTTATTGTATTCAAAGTACTTTATGTTTACAAGTTCTTGATATGATAATTCCAATCGAAAAAAATAAGAGGCACATTCAAATACTTTTTAGTGGTTTATTCAAATCTGGTCACTGGATTTGCACTTATTATGATGGAACAAGACTTTACATTTTTGACAGTGTTAATAGTGGTTCTTTAAATGAGGATCAATTGAACTACTTAACTAGATTATATCCATTTAAACCACCAGTGGTATTTTCAAAAGTTCATCAACAACTGTTAGGCAGTGTTGATTGTGGAGTATTTGCTATAGCATTTGCGACATCTTTATTCTTTAATGAAATGCCAAACACTCTTTATTATGATTATTTTCATATGAGAAATCATTTGAAGTTAATTTTTAAAAACAATCGTTTGAGTCGTTTTCCGACTGAAAAAAATTCTATTAACCCACGTTTAATTGTTAAGTATGATTGGAAGAGTCTTTCAAGTAATTCATTTAAAGAACCCCAATGTAAAACAATAAATAATAATCAAATTATTGATAGAAAAATTCCTTGTGGGAGAATTTTAAATAATACAAAGGAAATGTATAATAATCCTTTAAAAACGCAACAATATAGTGCCATACTTAAATCCAAAAGTAAAATTGAAAATATATTTCATTCAGATAAAATAGACGCTTGCTCTAAAAAAATCCAAACAAGTAAGTTAGAATTCCATCGCCAACATCGGAATAAAAGAAAGTCTAAAGTTATCAATAATGAAATAGACTCCTCGCATAAGAAGAACAACATGCAATATCAAAAAGAATGTGAAGAAGGATTGCTAAAGCATAAAAATTTGTTAAGTCAAGTAAAAATTTCAAATGAAGATAACATAAATGAATCTCTTAATTTAGAAAATATCGTTGTTTCAATTCCCACAATAAAGAATATATATGATGGTGTGGAGAAAACAAATTCGTTATGCAAACCTGTTCGAAAAAGTGCAGTGGAAAATTAAAGAAATTATCGTGCTAGACAAAAATTAAAAAGAAATATTGAAAATATAAATCTTTCAGATGAAGTAGATCACTTGTCTATGAAGAGAAAAAAGAGTCGGGCAGAATATCAAAAAATATATAGAGAAAAAACTAAATTGAAAAAAAAGAAAATGAAAAACTGTTTTTATGATTTAAATAATGTAAATTCTAATCAATGTGATTTAATAAATGCAATTTCTCCTGTTCCAGTAATAACAAATTCACAATTACGAGATAGTGAAAAGGAAAAAAACTCTTTAATTAAAAAAACTCGAAAAAGTAGGAATGAAATTCAGAAAAACTATCGAGAGAGACAAAAATTGAAACTTAATACACAAAAATCAATTGTTACTCTGCCAAGTATATCAAAAGACAAGATTATTCATGAATCAAATTCTAATGAAAACTATTTGGGAAAAATGGATTATTATTGCAATCATTATCAAGCTAAGCATTTTAAAGATGAAAGAGTTAGTGGCAAACAGGACAGTTTCAATGATTGTTGTGGTCATGGTGGTGTTGTACTAGATTGAGTGCAATATCCAGAAGATTTAAGAACATTGCTAGAAGGACTTCATACAAAGTCAGGTCATTTTAAAAAGAATATAAGACTGTATAATAATTCTTTTTCTTTCGCATCTTTAAATGCTAACGTAATTAATTTTAATAACAGAAGAGGACCATTTTGTTACAAAATTCAATGTCAAATTTATTACCAAATTAATAGTGCTTTATATCCTGATAAAGGTGAAGACCCGTGTTTTGGTCAATTATTTATTTACGATCCTGAGGAAGCAATTCGTTATAGATTAAAAAGTAACGAAAATTTGGACGAAGAACTTTTACTAACTATAGAAAATATTATGAGAAATTCGAATGCATATACAAAATCTTACATGATGATGTCAGAGGTAATTAAAATAGAAAATGAATTAGCAAGACAAAAAAATGAAGAAATTCCAGAGTTACAACTATTGTTTACGTTGAAAAAAGGTTTTGATAAAAAAAGATTTAATTTTCAAAGTTACAATGAAGTTCCTGCTATTTTCAATACAAACTCAGAAGGAGAAATACCAGAATCTTATGTAACTGTTTACAATAAGTCTACAAAAGAATTGAAATTAGTTAGTAATTTAGATCCGAATGTTAAACCATGGATCTATTCCATATTTTATCCACTTGGAAATAAAGGTTATAATATTAATATGATCCGTAGTGATAGTGATTTTAGAAGTAGAAACCATACTATTTCTAGGTCTTCTTATTGTAAATACAAAATTGCTATAAGAGATGAGGAATTCAATCAATTTTTATATAGAGGAAGATTGTTTCATTTGTTAGTTATATTGAAAGAAAATTCTAAAATATTAACAGTTGAAAGTGTTGATCGTTATATTTCTGCAGAAATTCCTGATGAAAAACATAATATTGCAAAATAACATTCACGGACCTTGTGGAGATTGGTGTTTAATTGATGGTAAATGTTCAAAAAATTTTCCAAAAAGTTACCAAGAAGAAACTACAATTGAAGAAAATTGTTATGTTCGTTGTCGTCGAAGAAAAAATAATAAAACGTATGAGCGACCAAATGGATTTGTTGTTGACAATTCTAATGTGGTTCCATATTGCCCAACACTTTCCGAAATATTTAATTGTCATATAAATGTGGAAATAGTTTCAAGTATCAAATCTGTTAAATATTTATATAAATATATTTTCAAGGGTCATGATGCTGCATCCATTCTTATTACAAATGCGAATGGTGAGGTAACTGTTAATCACAATGAAATTAATCATTATGAAGAAAATAGATATGTAGGACCAGTTGAGGCTGTTTGGAGAATTTTAAGTAAACCTTTAGGGAAAAAAGTCATAGTATTAATCGTTTACCCATACATTTACCAAATGAACAGAATGTAATTATTCGCGAAGGGAAAGATAATAACAATGTTTCTTTCGATTTAAATAAAAATACAAAACTTCTGGATTACTTTAAACTTAACCAATGGGATAGTAATGCTCAAAAGTATTATTATTCAGAAATACCAGAGCATTATACATGGGTAACAAAATCTTTTGAATGGAAACAAAGAATTCGTAAAGAAAAAGTTTTGGGAAGAATGTATTCAGTTAATCCAAATCAATTAGAGTTATTTAATCTTAGATTATTATTGCTTACAGTAAAAGGAGCAACTTCTTTTGAAAGTTTGAGAACAGTTAATGGAGTTATTCATGAATCTTTAACATCTGCCTGTTTGGCATTAGGACTTATAGAAGATGATAGTGAGTGGATTAGGACAATGGAAGAAGCTACTTTATGGATGATGCCTTGTTCACTTCGACAATTATTTGTAAGAATTCTAATTCATTGTCATCCTGTACATCCAGAAAAACTTTGGGAACAATTTAAGGGGCATATGTCAGAAGACTATTCAAGAATTGACAATATTGAAGCCGAAAAAACAGCTTATAGAAATATAAAATCAATGTTATTAAATGAAGGATATTGTTTAACTGATTTTCAGGGTTTATTAGATACAGATGAAAATTTCTCTGAGCAGGTTGATGAAATAGGTATTTTTGAACATATCAAGATAGGAGAGCAAAATTACACTAATTTAAATGTCGAACAAAGAAATATAGTTGATTATATACTTGAAGGCATAACAGATTCTTCTTTTAATAGTTCTAAATGCTTATATATTAATGGTTGTGGAGGATCTGGAAAAACTTTTTTATATATTACCTCATGGCATTTATTAAAAAGTAAAGGAATAAATGTTTGTAATATGGCATTTACAGGCATAGCTGCCACACTGCTTCCTAACGGGAAAACTGTACATAAAGTCTTAGGTTTACCTGTTCCACTGTACAGTGATTCATCTTCAAATATTAAAGTTCAGTCAAAAGAGGCACTTTTTTTAAAAAATATTGATGTTTTTATTTGAGATGAAGCACCAATGGCTCCAAAATATGCCTTAGAAGTTATGGATAAGTTATTAAGAAATATTATGAAATCAAATGAAATTTTTGGTGGAAAAATTGTAATCTTAGGAGGAGATTTTCGACAAATTTTACCAATAAAAGAACGAGGTACTAGATCAGAAATAATAAATTTATCAATAAAAAATAGTTACTTATGGAAACATTTTAAAAAATACACATTAACAGAAAATATGAGAGCTTTACCAGAGGAAACAGAATTTGTAGATTTTCTACTTAAAGTTGGAAATGGTGAATTAAAGGATACAGATGATAACGTCGAATTACCAGAACATATTATTCAACAAGGAAATATAGATATTGCTGAAGAAATGTATGGTCATTTGATACAACAGGAAAAATTTAAGGATTTGTCAATGTGTGCAATTTTAGCACCAAGAAATGTTGACGTTGATGATATTAATAAGAGGGTGGTAAATCTCTTAGATAGGAAAGGTGAAAAAATATATAAAAGTATTGATTCTACTGAAAATTGTGATAATGGAAAATTTTCTGAAACTTTATTACAAGAATATTTGAATACACTCTCTTCACCTTCTTTACCACCACATGAAT
Source organism: Leptopilina drosophilae (assembly GCA_032873175.1). NCBI lineage: Eukaryota > Metazoa > Arthropoda > Insecta > Hymenoptera > Figitidae > Leptopilina > Leptopilina drosophilae. The sequence goes on from CM065484.1 coordinate 25,951,365, forward strand.
TACATTTAAGAATTAATTCCGTTGTAATGCTTATTAGAAATCTTAGTATTAATGAAGGATTATGTAACGGTCCTTCAATTTTAAATATGTTTAGTTTGATATATTTATGTTTTTCGGGATTTACAATGTGAAATATTTACAGTACCGGTCAAATTTGTGAGTCCCACCAGTTTTCAAAGGAAACAAAAAATGTTTTAACATAAAATTTATTAAAACTAAAATTTTTTTCTGAATATGTTTGGAAAGACGATAAAATTTTGAAAAGAATAAAACCTTACAGAAGTCATTTGGAATTAATACATATTCCCTGTTTAAATTTGACTATTTTTGAAGTAAATTTTACTATTTCTGAATCGAAATTTTTCAAATTTTTTAAAAAAATATTTCCTTTGAAAATAGTTAAAACGTTCCAACAAAAAATTTGATTAAAAAATTAGAAAATTTGCAGACTATGAAAATTGATAAAAAATATCACAAATTAACCGAACAAATATTAAATTTTTACTATTTCCAAAATAAATTTAAATACGTTGATAGTTTATTTCACTAAATATTTTCTTCGGGTGTTATGAAATTTAGTCTGAAAATAATGCTTTTTAAATAGTAAAGTTTACTATTTCCACAATTAATATCTATACATAAATTTTTTTAAAATTTGTTTAAACATTTACTTTTATTTTAAAATTCCATTAATAATATTACATTCGCAGACAATTTTTGTAAAAATTAGTAACATTTACTTCAGAATTGGTAAAATTTCCTATAAAAATTGTAAAGTTAAGTATAAAGATAAGTGTCAATACTTCGCTTATGGCCAATTTTGTTGAACACCTTATATTAAGTACTTTTGTGCTAAAGGGTACTGCCCGTAGACTTTTAATAAATAAAGTTTAATATTAATTTATTTACTAGATAACGTGATCTGTTACGGAAGAAAATTTCTTTAGAAAAATTAGAGAAATTTAAATTTACTCCAGAAATAGTAAATAATGTAAGAAAAAATATTTTTTAATACAATTTTACAAATTCTGAAGTTAATCTTTTAATTTTCACTGATATTAACTAATGACGTATAATAAAATTCAAGGAATTTTAAAACAAGCACAAAAGTCTAACAAAATTTTGATTTAAAGGTTAGAACAAATTAGTGATTCATTTAGAAAAAAGTGCAATTGAGCTGCCGGATTAAAGAAGGGCACATAACCCATTTGAATTACATTGGTTATGTGCCCTTCTTTGATCCGGCAGCTCAATTAAGGGAAAAAATCTGGAAAGTAAACGATATATACTTTTTCCACTGGTAAAAATTAATTTCAATTACGGTGGATATCGCAGAATCATCTGCAATAATAATATCAAATATCATTTCAAAACAGGCGACTTAAGAAAGGTACTAAATCTTAAAAAAATCACAACATAAAAAAAAGAAAATAATAATCTTTTAAACAAAAAATGGAAAAAAACATATTCTTTATCATAAGTGATTCACAAAAAATATAATTTTAAATATTAGTAGTAAATCAGAGTTTTTAAACTTGTAATTTTTTTATAAGTTGCAATGACATCCAGTCATTTTTACCAGTGGAGAAAGTGCTTTTGTGGAAGGAAGAAACATACATATTTTTTGAAATTTGAAATTCTTTTGTTAAAAATTTTTAACATATACAATGTCATGTGCAAGTGTTTGATCAATTATATTTTAAAACTTATGAGAAATTTTTTTTATAATTTTTGATTTAGAACTCTTATGCTTGTAGTGAAATCGAGCTATTGTAGGGGAAAGTGGGGCAAAATGGGGTATGCGGGTCAAATGGGGTACCTCTGTTTCTTCATGATGGGTGCTTTTAATTTTTTTATCCTATATATCGTCCATTATTCAAATTAAATTTTCATAGATCTAATTACGGCATAAATTCAATTTATGATAGACTGTGTAAAGAGGCGAACTTGCACTGCGCTAACTTAGATTTTTTTAATTCTTCAATAGGAGCTTTTTCATTGTCTCTACGCAAATTACTCCTAGATACAAATAACAACGCAGCCTAGTTATTTAATGTTAATAATATATTGTGTTAAGATTATAACTAATTTTACTTTATATAATTAATCTAGTACAATTTGTACGAAAGGGCGTTCTTTTTTTCTCTTGCATGCCCGTATACATGTAAATAAATAAATAAATAAATATATATATATATATATATATATATATATATATCATTCATATTGATAAAAAAATGTTATTAATTCAGGGTTTCCACGCTTTTGCTCATTTAAAATTCCTTGACTTTTCCAGGTTTTCCAGGTTAAAAAACGGAATTTTTCCAGGTTTTTAAAAATACATTTTTTTAATCAAAATATTTAAAAAAATATTTCTATTTGAACTCAGGATGTGTCCACCAAAAAACAAAAAAATTTTATTTTTATAAAAGTTGTTGCAAAATGAAATTTTTTGTAACTTTTAAAACAAAATTTTATTTCTCCTAAATGAATCAATCGATTTAAATAAATTAAGCGGGAATATAACGAGGATAAAATACACTTTTGTTTAGAATAAAAAAAATTTTTTAAAGTTTATTTTTTAATAATTTAATAAATTTTTTATAAACAATTAATTTTTTAATAATTTAATAATTTTTTTTTAAACAATTAATTTTTTTTAATGTTCTGCGCCTTTTATAAATGTCAAAAAATCTCAACATAGAATTAAAACTATAAGGAATCAAAATCCGTTGAGAAAATTTAGGAGCGACAATTATTTTAAAAGTTGTAATGAAAATTAAATTGCCGCGAGATAGTACACCAATGCTACATTTACTTTTTATCATTTTTATGGTTATATAATCGAATGCAAAGGTTAATTCGACAGTGTTTTGTTTATATCGTAGTTAAAAATAACAGTATAATTCTGAAAAGCATCAAAATCGCACCTCTGACCTGTATAATTTTCAGAATAACTTTTTAAATAATTGTCGCTCCTAAATTTTCTCAATGGATTTTGATTCCTTGTAGTTTTAATTCTACATTGAAATTTTTTTTAATTTTTATAAGGCGCAGAACATTAAAAAAATTAATTGTTTATAAAAAATTCATTAAATAATTATTAAAAATAAACTTAAAAAAAAATTTTATTCTAAACAAAAGTGTATTTTATCCCCTTTTTATTACCGCTTGATTAATTTAAATAATTTAAATCAGTTCATTCATTTAGGAAAAATAAAATTTTGTATAAAAAATTGCAAAAAATTTTAATTTGCAATAACTTTTATGAAAATAAATTTTTTTCTTGTTCTTTGGTGGACATATTCCTAAGTCTATATAGAAGTGTTTTTTTAACATTTCGATTTTTAAAAAATACTTTATATTCTTCGTAAAAATTTCACGAATTCTAACCCAAATGCATCATGTGCTTTTCTCAATTACACCGCATTAAATATACAGTATTATTTTCGCTTTCAAAACTTAGATTTCAAGAATAAGCACAATAAAATTTGGAAAATATTAATTTTCCAGGTTTCCAAGCAAAATTCCCTGACTTTTCCAGGTTTTTTCAAGGTTTCCTAAAATTCCCTGACATTTCCAGGTTGCGTGGCAACCCTGTAAATTATTAATTATGAAGAGACTACAAAAAAATTTTCTGAAAGTTACATAACTTTAAAGTTTTAAACAAAAAAAAGAATGTTTTTTGAAATTCAAATGTTTACAAAACTTTTTGAGATAATCTATTTAATTTGGCAAGTATGGGGTATTTTTCAGCACCCAGAGTAATTTCCAATAGGATAGATAGTTGAATTGTTTACAATAACTGGGAAATATTACATCTTGTTATAATGTTTCATTGAACTATTTAAAAACATTATATTAGGCATATTTAAGTATTTTCCGCAGAAGAATCGATATTTTTGTTTCGAGGTATTTATAATATCGATGTTTTACTATCGACATATCGATATTTTTCATTATCTGTTTTTTTATTAAATTCTAATAAATATAATGCGTCGCGAGGGAAAGCACCTAAGAATAAAAATCTATTTTTAGATTATAATTGTTTCAGATAAATTACAGATTATTTTTTTAATTATCTAAAGTCAAAATTAGTTTATATTAAATACTCTTCTCAAATACTTTTGTAATAATGATTTAAAAAAGAGGAACTTGTGCAAAGAGTTGAGTTTTTCTTTCATTTTTTCCTCCTCTTGTAAAATTTACGTTATGCTTCTTAGGTGCTTTTCGTCGCGACGCGTCACAAATATTACTTATTTTTTTCATAATAATAAATAATTTTACTTCTTGTTTCTATTTATAATCTCATATCACAAGAATTTAAAAAAATTTGAAAAAAATTTCATGTTTTATATTGTTATTTGATACCACCCTATTTTGCTCCACCCGTGGGGCAAAATGAGGTTTTAGCACCTTCTCCAAAAAGTGCAATATAAATTCTTTCAAAATTTTTTCACCGCTATTATCAGAATTTTCTCAAACCTAAGAGTACAAAGAAGAATTCTAATGGTTAGTGGAATCGATTTATTCGTTTGGTTCTCTGTAAACAGCTAATGAAAATTATACGAATTATTTTCATATTCATTCTTCAAGGGTTGGTAAAGATTAGGAAAAGTAAAATTGCTCTGAAATGTCAAGAATTTTTATAAAAAGTATTGTAAAGTAAATTAAATTTTTTAAATTCATGAGGTAATTCTAAATTTTGGTTAATTTTGTTTGCCTTAAAATCATAAACTATTAATTGAATTGTAATAGATGTACGTTTACAAATGTCATAAATATATATCTTAACTTAGAAAGGTTTAAATTTTTAATTTTAGAAAATTTCAATTACGAATAAATTTAATTTAGATTTTCTAAAGAAATTAGATTTTAGAAAAATGTAAATAATTCAAAATTTTATAAAATTAGTTCAATTTTTCAATTTATATATTTATAAATTGTAATTCTGATTATAAATATTATTATAATATATATATATACTAATAATAATAAGTAATATTCTTATAAGTTACTAAATTTCAAAAAGTATGAATTTAAAACTTTTTAAATTTTTAATTCCTATGGAAAAATAATAATGATTAAATTAAATATTTATTACAAAAAAAAGTTATAGATGTTTCGAATAAATTTTTAATTAAAGAAATTCGTAAATAAATTGTAATAGAAAATATTTTTGTGTGACTAAAAATTTTTAGAGTGAATTAGAATATTCTTTACTGATAGAGAGAAATAAAAAATTTTGTTTGGAAATCAGGGAAAAGACGAGATCTCGAAAAGTTAGGGTGAAACAAAATTAAATTCTCGTGACAAACATGTCTATACAAAGACATATATAGGAATAAAATAAATATTATTGATAATATTACAAAAAGTATCATTTATTTTTATATTATATGCAAACAAAGAAGTCTGATAATAGTAAATGAAATGAAATACAATTTTCTTTTATGAATTTTTTAAGTACAAATTAAATTATTTTTTTATATGCATAGTATTTTAATGAATGTTATATAATGAAACGAAACAATTATTATAGCGTATACTATAATAATCTATTTAAAAAAGAAATTATATATATATATATATATATATATATATATATATATATATAATGAAACGAAATTATTATTATTAGAGCATATACTATATTAGTGTATAAAGGAAAACAAATTATAATTATATTCATATATAATGAAACCAAATAATTTATAATAGTATATACTATAGTAGCTCATATAAGAAAACATATTTTAAATATATGTATATTTGTGTCTATACTATGAAAATGATAACATTTTAAATGCTATCTTAAAGAAAGAAAAACTAAAAGACTAAATTATTATCACAAAATAATAATACTGTTTTTAAAATAAAAAGAAAATAATTTTTTTAAACTAAAAGACTAAATTATTATCACAAAAAATAATACTGTTTTTAAAATAAAAAAATAACTTTTTTTCTGAAATTTGTGTTTAAGTTTCGTTGTTGACAATATCGACGTCTTCTCTCCCCATTTGCCCATCGTTGATCCGTTTTAACTCCCTGTATCCTGCAATTACTTCTCGAATTGGAAGCGGAGCAATATCAACCGGTGTGATGTCAGAATCCTTGTTTAATTGTAGATATATTCTATTAGCTGTAAAAATATAATGTATAATAAAGTTCACGACAAATAAATAATTTGTTTAATAATTGAATAATTAAACCTGATTTTTACAAGGAATTTTGTCAATAAATATCTCCTCATTAATTTTTTTTGATAAATTCTAAGAAAATTTTTAAGAACAATGATATTTTCCAAGAGATTTGAATAAAATTGTATTAAAAATTAAGCCATGTTTTATAGTTGGAAGAACTTTTGAATCTCAGATTTTGTTAATATTTGGTTAATTTGTTGTGTTTAGGGTGCTTTTAAAGTACACCAAAGGATTTAGTAAAAATTTAATTATTTTGCAAGATATTGTTAATTAAACTTTTTGGTCACTTTCTTTTCAGGAATTTTTATCTTATAAATTGTTGGTCCTAGAAAAAAAAGTTTTGGATAAAAATTAAAGAGAATGTATTGAATTGTAATATTTTATTAAAAAATAATTTTTTAAACTTTTTGACAAATGTATTTAAACAATTATTTTTAAAAAAATTTTTTTCATGAAGGACATAACCAAATTTTATAAAAAAGTATTTTTTAATGCTTGAAATTTCCTTAAAAATTATCAGAATTTGTAGAGATGTGATTCTTTTAAAAAAGTGACGCAAGCCGTTATGTCCCGAGCCGAGCAAACCAAAAATTCAAAAATTAATTTCTTGAAAAGATCAGAAAAGACATCTCCACAAATTGCGGTATGTTTTAAGGACATTCCAAGCTTTAATCAAAATATTTCTTATGAAATTTCGTTACTCCCTTCATGAAAAAAAATAAATTTAAAAAATAATTGTTTAAACAAAGTCAAAAATTAAAAACATTATTTTATAATAAAATATTATTAAAATTCAATACATTCTCTTCAATTTTTATCTAAAACTTTTTTTTCTAGAACCAATAGTTTACAAGATAAAAATTCCTGAAAAAAGTGACCAAAAAGTTTAATTAACAATATCTTGCAAAATAATTAAATTTTTGCAAAATCCTTGGGTGTACTTGAAAGGCACCCTAAACACAAATTAACCAAATATTAACAAAATCTAAGATTCAAATGTTCTTCCAGCTATGGAACGCCCCAATTTAAAATATGATTAAAATAATAGATAAATAATCACTTACTTATCGTTTGATTTTCGTAGTGTATAATGTCCTCGAATTCGATTTCAGAAATATCATGTGCATCTTCATCTTCCAATATCTCATGCAGTCCTTCGTAGGTTACAATTGTTGTTGGAAACAATTGTAATTCAAACGGGACGTTCCCGTGATTATATTCCGGTCTTGTTGGAACTCGAGAGAATGCTCCATCGATGTGCACGATCTAAATTTTTTAAAATAATATTAATATTGTTAGTAATTAAGTAAAAAAATATACTTCATTTAATATTTGATAAAAGAAATTTTTGTCTTTTGAAGAAAAAAAGTTAAGACATATAGTCACGTACGTAATAATAATTAAACAAGTTGTTCATTTCATGATCATTTAGCTTCCTCTAATTATTTAAAATAATATAAGAAATCAAAGTTTTAAATTAAAATTTTTTATGAAGAATATAAATATCGATTCATTTTTTAAATTTTGATAAAATGTGTACTGTATATGGAGAATTCTACGTAAGATTTACATATAAGCTCTTAAAATCGTCCGAAAATGTTTTTTCTATTCTGTTTTGAAAAAAACAGATACGTATTAATTTTTTTGGAGAAAAATTTTTGAGTTATTTTTAGTGAATTTCAGTGTTTGTTGTTTTAAATTCAAGGGGAATAATTTTTCAACATTTCCCTCCATGCAAACTTAAGAATATTTAATAGTTTATCCTTTTTCTATAAATCAAAGTTAACAAATTAATTATATAATATACTTTATTTAAAAATAATATATAATCTCGAGATAAATAGGAAGTAAGAAAATAATTTATGTAAATTATTATAAACGATATTAGATAACAAATAGTTAACTTTGGTTCTTTTTTATAAAAAAAAGTCTGTTCTTTCATAATAATATTTAATTTAAGGTTCATTTAACGAAAATAATTTTTTTGTAAAAAATTTTTAATTGTCATAAATAGTAATAGTTAAGAAATAATTAATTTTGGTTAATTTAACGAAAGTTTAAAATTTTTTTCAAAAATTACATGCAAGCGAATCACTTGTTAACTAAAATTTCTTAATTATTATTGTTTATAACAATTTAAAATTCTTTTAACAAAAATAATTATTTTTATTAAATGAATCTAAAGTATAATATTATTATGGAAGAACGAAGTTTTCTGATAAAGAGGAATCAAAGTTAACTATGTGTTAACTAATATTGTTTTCAATAATTTACATAAATTATTTTATTATTTGCTATTTATCTCGAGATTATATTGTAGTAATTTAAACTAACTTAAGACATGCGTAGTAACGGATTAAGAAAAAAGTGTATTTTTAAAGTAAAATATATACAATTAATTTTATAACTTTGATTAAAAAAAATTATAAACAATTGAATATTCCCATGCTTGCATGGAGGGAAATGTTGAAAAATTATTCCCTTGAATTTAAATCAACAAACTCTCAAATCCATTAAAAATTGTAGGCAGTAGACATTTTTTAAAAATTAATTATAAAAAAATGACACTGTGAGGGACGCACGTAATTTTTGAAAATTTTTTTAACTCAATAAAAGACGCATCCGGCACACTCCAGGTCTTTTTTGAAAATCCTCTGTATATTATGAGGTATAAATAAATTTAAAAAAAAACAAAAAACGGGTCCAAAGTTAAAAAAAATTAATTTGATTATAAAAAAGAAATTTTTTTAAAACATTTTTTTAAAAATATCTATTTATTTTATAAATATTGATAAAGTATATACTTAATATACATGAATCGATGCGTTATATATATATATATATATATATATATATATATATATATATATATATATATATATATATATATATATATATATATATATAAAATTAAACCGCATTTAATTAGAATAATTTAATTATAGTATTATGTGATAATAATAATATACTCATAATAAAAATAAAAAATCAGGCACAGAAGCAGGCGCAACGCGCCTACATCATAGGGTTTCGTGGCCTAAAATGGCAAAAATGATGATAATGATAATGAATGAATAAAAAAAATAAATAATAATTTATTTAGACATTTTTTTTAAATTAATTGTTTTAAAATTTTAATGAAGTAATTGGTATACCATAGCAACGGTTGCCATGGCAACGGTTGTTATGGCAAACATTAACATAGCAACGGTTGCCATGACAACGGCTGTTATGACAGCCATTAACATAGCAACGGTTGCCATGACAACGGCTGTTATGACAACCATTAACATAGCAACGGTTGCCATGACAACGGCTGTTATGACAACCATTAACATAGCAACGGTTGCCATGACAACGATGGTTAAGACGTAAGACATAGGACTTAAGACCTTCTTATACCGAAGTTGCCATGGCAACGGTGGTTAAGACGTAAGACTTAAGACTTAAGACTTAGGACTTAAGACCTTCTTATACCGAAGTTAAGTCTTAAGTCTTAGGACATAAGAACTTAAGACTTAGGACTTAAGACTTAGGACTTAAGACCTTCTTACACCGAAGTTAAGTCACAAGTCTTGGGACATAAGAACTTAAGACTGAAGACTTAAGACTGAATACTTAAGACTTAAGACGTAAAAACTACGGACGGACACCGAAGTCTCGCTATAAGGGTTTTGGCCCTTGGCCATGAAACCCTAAAAATATTGCTTACCCTGTTTAGAGAAACTTTTGGCTCTATTTCGTTTATAGCATCAGTGCCCCACACTACGCACTGAACTTTTTTTCCAGTGTTATTACATAAAAAGAATCTGAAGAATTCCGTTCTGCCTCTTGAAATTCTTGGAGCTATAGATTGCACGAATCCGATGATTTCCCTGTAACAAATTTGGGTTTATGTACATATATTTTCTGACTTTATGTGAAGGTATATATAATATTATATATATGAAGAATCAAAATGAGGAAAAATATATTATTTATGTACTTACACCGTCCTATCCCAAAATTGTATAGCATCTACGGCCTCATTTGGTGTTAACTCCATTTTGGTTTTCTGGAAAATAATCATTATAAGAATAAATTAACATGTAATAAAAATAACTTTGTAAATACATTTTTAGTATATTATAATTATCTCATGAGAAAATTTATCAATAAATTTATGTTACAAGAATTCTTTTTCATTTGAGTATAATTCGAAAAACAAGTCAGGTACATAAATAGAAGATAAAACTGATGGAAGTTTATATAGCATTCTAAGAAACTTAGTGTACTTTTTGTTTTGTGTACAAGCTTACCACGATATATAGTGAGTTTATATCCTTTGTCATCTAATTTTTATTCAATTACATTTTAAAATCTTCATATTTTTTAAAGTCATACGATAAAAAATTTTCTTTTTAATTTAAAAATATGTTACAAAACTATATGTTTGATGTAAACTTAATAGCATTTTTATAATTAAAAAAGTAAAAAGTAAATATTATTTATGTTTGAATTGAAAATATGATTTGATTAAAATAAAATTTTCTCAATATAAAAATGTTACATTATTATTGGGAAATATTAAATCATGTAATGTAATTTAATGTTAATTTTAGTGAATTTAAATTAATTTTTTTAATCTTAAGCGTAGAAAACTCATACACAAAACAAAAAATACAATAAGTTTCTTTTAATGCTACATATCGAAGGAAGTTTAAAAATATTGAATACAATTAAAATAAATTCCCCAGTAGCATGTAATATTACATCAATATTTATAACATTGACTTAACATTACTAATATTACCTCAATGTTGTCCATATTAGTGGAATACTGTTGGAGTGTGTTTCTAATATTACGTGCTACTGGGGTTCAATATTTTAATTACTTTTAAGAATAGTCCGTCACTAATGGTATCAAATCACTTACTGAATTCACATTCGGACGATTCTAAGCGGTCCGTGTAAAATATAGCAAATTTCAGAAAAGAAAGGTAGGGATATTAAGGGATATATGTATAGCGCATGTCACTGTAACAGGTTTAGATTCGAAATAAGACGAACGATAATATACATGGGCGATTCTATTGAAAGTGACATTTTTGATGGCTTGATAAATTTTATTATATTTTTCATTTTATATTTAATCTCAACATTTAGCACTTACTTACCTATGTTTAAAGAAAAGGAAATTAAATAATTTTATTTTACTAAATTCACACAACAGGTAAAATAATTTTATCTCCGAAGCATTTTTAGGGTCGAATACAGGCCTCTGTATATATATATATATATATATATATATATATATATATATATATATATATATATATATACATCAATCTATGAGTGCGAAGAAGACACTCTTATGCGTCTTTATAGGGACGCTCGCTCGCACTTACACTTAGCGCTTACCCCCAAATCAGGACGAAATTTTCAGATTATCGAAAGTGATAATATTGTAGAATATTTTCTAAGTATATGTGACACGTTTCTTATACGTTACGTATAACATTAAATTAAAATTTTTTTTTATTCACTGTTAAATTCACTCACTATACGTGAGTGAATATAAAGTGTAATAAGTGAATTAGTGAATTGTGATTTTGTGAATAGTAAGTGTTAGTGAAAAATTTTGTGAATATAAGTATAGTTAGTGTTAATTAAGTTAAAAATTTTGTGTAATTTGAAATTTGGAATAAGAGATAAAATTTGAAATTGGTTAATTTGTATAACAGGAATATTGGATAAAAGAAAAAATTATAAATTGGTTATATTACGTAAAAGAAAAATTTTGAATTTGGTTATATTTAAGTAAATTAGTGAATTGTGATTTAGTGAATAGTAAGTGTTAGTGAAAAATTTGTGAATAAGTATAGTGTTAATTAATTAAGTTAAAAATTTTGTGTAATTTATTGTGATTTAGTGATTAGTAAGTGTTAGTGAAAAATTTGTGAATAAGTATAGTGTTAATTAATTAAGTTAAAAATTTTGTGTAATTTGAAATTTGGGATAAGAGATAAAATTTGAAATTGGTTATATTACGAAAAAGAAAAATTTGGAATGTGGTTATTATTAGATAAAAGGATAATTTGGAAATTGGTTATATTAAATAAAATTGGATTTATTGGATAAAAGGATAATTTGGAAATTGGTTATATTAGATAAAATTGGATTTATTGGATAAAAGGATAATTTGGAAATTGGTTATATTAGATAAAAAGCAAATTTTGAAAGTGATTATATTGGGTAAAAGGCATACTTGGAAATTGGTTACATTGAATAAAAGGAAAATTTATAAATTGGTTAAATTGGATTAAAAACATTTGGAAATTGATTAAAAGGCAAATTTGGAAATTGGTTAAATTGGATAAAAGAAAAAAATTTGGAAATTGGTTAAATTGGATAAAAGGAAAATTTAGAAATTGGTTATATTGGAAATTTGTTATGTTGGGTAAATAAAGCTGGAAATTGGTTAAATTGGATAAGATACAAAATTAGAAATTTGTTAAATTGGATGAAAGGCAAAATTGGAAATTGATTATATTGGATAACGAAATATATGTAAATATTTTTCTAAAATGAAAAGAACAATGACTAACAAAGGAGAAACTGTTATTTTGACTACTCGTGATTTAAGCATAGTTGTCACTGAAGGAGCAATGCTAAATAATGATCATATGTATAAATTTCAAAAGCTATTGGGAAGACAATCAAATTTTTTTTATAATATGCAAAATACTTTGTGTTTACAAACACTTGATTTGATAGTTCCAATCCAGAAAAGTAAGCAGCACATTCAAATACTTTTTAGTGGATCTTATAAATCTGGTCATTGGATTTGTACTTATTATGATGGAAGATGTCTTTACATTTTTGATAGTGTTAATAAAAAATGTTTAAATCATGATCAAAGAAATTATTTAATTAGATTATATCCTTTTGAACCACCAGTAGTTTTCACCACTGTTGATCAGCAACCAGAATACAGTCTTTCTTGTGGAGTATATGCAATTGCTTTCGCAACATCGTTATTTTTTAATATTATGCCCCACTCTGTCCATTACTATTATTGTAATATGAGAAATCATTTAATGTTAATGTTTAAAAGCAATAGTTTAAGTGAATTTCCCTCTGAACAACTTTCTAATAGTAGATCTTGCATAGTTGTGAATGACTGGAATTGCCTTTTAAATGAAAAAGATATTTAACTTAAGTATGGAGAATCAAACTTTTCTAAAAACTCTATGAAGAAAGAAATTTCTTTCCCGAGAATAATAAATAAAATAAATAAAGGGAGTATTGCATCAACAACAGTTAAACAAAGTAGGGCTGAAATTCAAAGAAATTATAGCGAAAGGCAAAAATTGAAGCGTAAAGTTGATAATGCAAATTATTCAGAGGAAGCAAACACTTCCCTTTCTTTTCCGAGAGCAATAAATAAAATAAATGAAGGAAATGTTGAATCATCAACAACACCTAAACAGAGTAAGGCTGAAATTCAAAGAAATTATCGCGAAAGGCAAAAATTGAAGCGTAAAGTTGATAATCCAAATTATTCAGAGGAAGCAAACACTTCCCTTTCTTTTCCGAGAGCAATAAATAAAATAAATGAAGGAAATGTTGAATCATCAACAACACCTAAACAAAGTAAGGCTGAAATTCAAAGAAATTATCGCGAAAGGCAAAAACTGAAATGTAAAATTGATAATGTAAATTATTCAGGTGAAGTGCACACTTCAACTAAGAAAAAACTTCAAGTTGAATCTAAAATAGAATATGCTCAAAACCTTAAATTAAAAAATATAAACAGTGATAGAAGTACATTGTCAAAAACAAAAAATACTCTATGTCCAAGAAATTATTGTGAAAGAGTATTAAATCATCAAATTCAAAATGAGTTAAAACTGGTAAATAATAGTATAAATTCAAATTTGAATATTTCTGTTCCAAAGAAAATATTAAATATAGATTTAGATGATAATGAAACATTTAAGTCAAATAATGTTGAAAATTATCTAGGTCCAATGAATTATTATTGCACACATTGTCAAGCTAAACATTTTAAAGATGAACAAGTTGCTGGTAGAAAAGTTAGTTTTAATGATTGTTGTAGTCATGGAGGTGTTGTTTTAACTTCCATACAATATCCAGATGAATTAAAGCTTTTGCAAAAGGGCTTCATGAAAAATCTGGTCATTTTAAAAAGAATATAAGGCTGTACAATAATTCTTTTTCTTTTGCATCTTTAAATACTAATGTAATTAATTTTAATGGAAGAAGAAGAGGACCATTCTGTTACAAAATTCAAGGTCAAATTTACTATCAAATTAATAGTGCTTTATATCCGGATAAAGGTGAAGATCCATGTTTTGGTCAATTATTTATTTATGACCCTGAAGAATCAATCAGATACAGATTGAAAAGTAACGACAATTTGGATGAAGATATTTTAAAATCTATAGAAAATATTATGAGAAATTCTAATGCATACACAAAATCTTACATGATGATGTCAGAGGTAATTATTGTTAAGTAGGTAAGAGGTAATTATTCACTTTGAAAAAAGGCTTTGATAAAAATAGATATAATTTTCAAAGTTTTAATGAAGTTGCTGCAATTTTTAATACAAACTCTGAGGGAGAAATACCAGAATCTTATGTAACGGTTTATAATAAATCTACAAAGGAATTAAAATTGGTTAGCAATTTAGATCCCAATGTTGAACCTTGGATTTATCCTATATTTTATCCACTTGGAAATAAGGGTTATAATATTAATATGATTCGTAGTGATAGTGATTACAGAAGTAGAAATCATACTATTTCTAGATCTGCCTACATTAAATATAAAATTGCTATAAGAGATAAGGAATTTAATCCATTTTTATATGGGGGTAGATTGTTTCAACAATGGGTGGTTGACAATTATGTAAAAATAGAAAAAAATAGATTAAGATTTTGTGCAAATAATCAAGCTCAATTAAGAAGTGAAACATATAAAGGATTGATCGATTATTTACACAATCATGAGTTGGAAAATGATGTACACGTGGGAAAAACGCTTATATTGCCTTCCACTTTTATTGGATCACCTCGCAATATGATGCAACAATATCAGGATAGCTATTGTTGCACGTCATGGTAGACCAGATTTATTTATTACAATGACGTGTAATCCAAATTGGAAAGATATACAGGAAAATTTATTACCCCATCAAACTGCTGCTGATAGACCTGATATTGTAACTAGAGTATTCGCATTAAAAGTAAAACATTTACTTAAACATATTGTTGATAACAAATTATTTGGAGAGGTCAAATCTTATGTTTATGTTATTGAATTTCAAAAGCGAGGATTGCCACACATTCATTTGTTAGTTATATTGAAAGAAAATTCTAAAATATTAACAGTTGAAAGTGTCGATCGTTATATTTCTGCAGAGATTCCTGATGAAAATAATAATCCTATTTTACATAAAATAATAATGCAAAATAATATTCATGGACCTTGTGGAGATTGGTGTTTAATTGATGGAAAATGTTCAAAAAATTTTCCAAGAAGTTACCAAGAAAAAACTACAATTGAAGAAAACTGTTTTTTTCGTTGTCGTAGAAGAAATAATAATAAAACGTATAAGCGACCAAATGGATTTGTTGTTGACAATTCTAATGTTGTTCCGTATTGTCCTAAACTGTCAGAAATATTTAATTGCCATATTAATGTAGAAATAGTTTCGAGTATCAAGTCTGTTAAATATTTATATAAATATATTCTCAAAGGGCATGACGCTGCATCTATTATTATCACAAATGCGAATGGTGATGTAACTATTAATCATAATGAAATAAATCATTATGAAAAAAATAGATATGTTGGTCCAGTTGAGGCAGTTTGGAGAATTCTAAGTAAACCTTTAGGAAAAAAGAGTCATAGCGTTAATCGCTTGCCCATACATTTGCCAAATGAACAGAATGTTATTATTCGAGAAGAAAAAGATAGTAACGGTATTTCTTTCGATTTAAATAAAAATACAAAACTTCTGGATTACTTTAAACTTAACCAATGGGATAGTAATGCTCAAAAGTATTATTATTCAGAAATACCAGAGCATTATACATGGGTAACAAAATCTTTTGAATGGAAACAAAGAATTCGTAAAGAAAAAGTTTTGGGAAGAATGTATTCAGTTAATCCAAATCAATTAGAGTTATTTAATCTTAGATTATTATTGCTTACAGTAAAAGGAGCAACTTCTTTTGAAAGTTTGAGAACAGTTAATGGAGTTGTTCATGAATCTTTTACATCTGCTTGTTTGGCATTAGGACTTGTAGAAGATGATAGTCAGTGGATTAGAACAATGGAAGAAGCTGCATTATGGATGATGCCTCATTCACTTCGCCAATTATTTACAAGAATTTTAATTCATTGTCATCCTGTACAACCGGATAAACTTTGGGAACAATTTAAAGGTCAAATGTCAGAAGATTATTCAAAAACTAACGACATTGATGCTGAACAAAGGGCTTATAGAAATATTAAAACAATGTTATTTAACGAAGGATATAATTTAACTGACTTTCAGGGATTGTTAAATACACAAGTTGAAATTCTTACTCAACAAGTTAATGATATAAGTATTGCAGAACATATTAACATAGGAGAACAGAATTATGCTAAATTAAATGTAAAACAAAAACTTGTAGTTGATTATGTACTTGATGCCCTAAAGGATTCTTCTTTTGATAGTTCTAAGTGCTTATATGTTGATGGTTGTGGAGGATCTGGAAAAACATTTTTATACATTACGCTATGGCATTTGTTAAGAAGTAAAGGAATAAATGTTTGCAACATGGCATTTACAGGTATAGCTGCGACTCTGCTTCCTAATGGAAAAACTGTTCATAAAGTTTTAGGCTTACCCGTTCCATTATACAGTGATTCATCTTCAAACATTAAAGTTCAATCTAAAGAAGGCCTCTTTTTAAAAAATATAGATGTCTTTATTTGGGATGAAGCACCAATGGCTCCAAAATATGCTTTAGAAATTATGGATTATCTATTAAGAGATATAATGAATTCCAATGAACCTTTTGGTGGTAAAATTGTAATTCTAGGCGGAGATTCTCGACAAACTTTACCAATTAAAGAACGGGGTACTAGATCAGAAATAGTTAATTTATCAATAAAAAATAGTAAACTATGGAAACATTTCAAAAAATACACATTAACAGATAATATGAGAGCCTTACCACAAGAAACGGAATTTGTAGATTTTTTACTTAAAGTAGGCAATGGTGAATTAAATGATGCAGATGATAATGTTATATTACCAGAACATATTATTCAAAAAGGGAATGTAGATATTGCAGAAGAAATGTATTGTCAGTTCATACAACAGAATAAATTTCAGGAGTTGTCAGAGTGTGCAATTTTAGCACCTAGAAACGTTGACGTTGATGATATTAATAAGAGAGTGGTGCGTCTCTTAGACAGTAAAGGTGAAAAAATATATAAAAGTATTGATTCTACTGAAAATTGTGATAATGGAAAATTTTCTGAAACTTTATTACAAGAATATTTAAATACTCTCTCTCCACCTTCTTTACCACCACATGAATTACATTTAAGAATTAATTCCGTTGTAATGCTTATTAGAAATCTTAGTATTAATGAAGGATTATGTAACGGAACAAGGTTAATTGTTTTAGATTTATCACATAATGTTATTAAATGTCAAATATTAACGGGAGATAAGAGTGGAAATATTGTCTTTTTACATAGAGTAACTTTATATTGTGAAAATTTATATCCGTTTACTTTTAAAAGAAGACAATTTCCTATAAAATTAGCTTTTGCAATGACTATTAACAAGTCTCAAGGACAAACATTTAACAGAATATATATAGATGTATGTGGCATTATCGAGGGTACGTTCATTTGAATCCGTAAAAATATATTTAGGAGATAATAGAAGTAATATGTATATAAAAAATTATGTTTATAGTGAAATTTTTGAATAATTAAGGAGCCGGATATAACACCTGCCGCTACGCGCCGCCGTAAAGGACCATACCAGTCAGTGAGTAGTGAGCGCTTTTGGGCCTCTCACTGCTACCTGACTGGTATTATTTCTTGCGATAGCGCGCAGCGGCAGTTGATACATCCGGCCCTTCAATTTTAATTAAGTTTAATTTGCTATATTTATGTTTATCGGAATTTTCAATGTGAAATATTTACAGTACCGGTCAAAATGTAAGTTCATGTATTTTCAAAGGAAAGAAAAAATGTTGTAACATTAAATTTATGAAAACTAAACTTTTTTCGTTATACATATGTAATATAAAAAAATATGTTTTAATTTTAAAAATTATTTCTCTTTTAATAAGATTCAACAACCAAACGGATTATATACAAATGTTTAAAAAAGCTGAGAATAATATTTATTAGCATAAATTTATTATCATGCAAATAGAATATGTGAATTTTTGGACTGCTAATCGAAATCACGAAGGGTTATTAGTGAAGAAAATGACCACCATTATTATTTGTTAATTTGTATAACTATTTGAAACTATCGCTGAATGTAACTAAATACCATTCTTATTATAGTCCTCTTTTTTTAATTAATCCTATTATCTGTTTTCTATCTCCTTAAAGTAATAAAAATCTTCTAAAATATTAAGATTTCCCCTTTTCCCAGTTTTTCTTTAGGGGGGTAAGGTTTTAAAATTTTTTATTGCATTTTCTTAGAATTTTTTTAATGATTGTAAAATATAATATCTCCAGAATATTGTGTTTAAATTTCAAGTTAATTATAACAAAATTAACGGAGTTATGAGTATTTTAGTCGCGTAAGTACATGCTTTAGGATTAATGTTTTTTATTAAGAGATCTACCCACTTTAAACGCCCTAAAAAAGGTTATTTTTGTACATTTTTTCAGGTTTAAATAATAAATATTGGCGTATGAAGTTTTACACGATTTTTGCTTTTTGCAAAACTGACAAAATGGTGGTCATTTTTCGAAAAACATGCATAAAAATTTGTTTTTTATCCCATATGCACAAAAATGGCGCTTTTAGATAGCTGACGACATGGAGTAAAGTCACTCATTTGTTCGACCATATGAAAATGGCGTCCATTTTCTCCCATGTGCAAACATAATCGCTGTTCCCATGCGTTATTTTTGCCCAAGGGAGAAAACGGCCGCCATTTTTATATAAGTCGAACAAGTGAATGACTTTTACTCCCTGTCGTCTGCTATCTGAAATGGACACTTTTGTGCATTAGAAATAAAAAATATCGTAAGTAACACGGGAATAAAGGCAGCCAATTTGTTTACGATGATTTTATTTATTAAAGTACTAAGTTTTAAAGTTTGAACAAGAAGGTGAGAGTGGCAAAAATTATTAAACATAAATTGATTTCTTGGTTTTTTCTCATATTTCATTAAAAGAATTGAACAATTTCAAATTTACTATTTGAAATTTTTAACCTGTTAAAATGTAATCGAAATTATACTGATTTGAAATTAACAATTTTACTTAAAACGGAATAAATGTAATATCTAACGTTGCATCCATATCTCAGAACCAGAAAAAGCTACAGTGAATTTTTATTAGAAATTGTTTAAATATTATTGGCACTAATAAAAATACCCTTACTAATATTTCAGGTCCAACTTCCAACCCCAAAATTACCTCTATTTCGATTTAATTAACAAAAATACTAATAAAACTAATAAATGTTTAACTTTTTTAAAATTAATCGTTGAATAATTATAATATCATTTTGCAGACTACCAGTTTTAATTTTTCACCCTAACTCTTATCTCAAAACTAACCCCTTAGCTAAACATACTAATCATACAGCCTTATGAAATTTGGAATTTTATAAAATAACAAATCTGAAGTCAGTTTTTAGTTTTTTTTGTTAAAAGGTAAAATGGACGGATTTCTTTTGCATGAACTTGTTACTTTACTTCCCTAGAAAAATATTATGAGGTACAAAAAAATATTGATGCACCTGAATCGCCTAAAACTGACTGTTTACATTTACCTCGAGATTATAAAATTTTTCTAAAATTGGGGGTAAAGGTAAACTCCACTGTAGTTAAGCGAGGTTTAAGAAACAAGTTATTTCAAGTATACTACTGTTTTAAGGGATGGACAAATTGAAAAAAAATTCTTCGTATACGAAGAATCTATAGATGCATATGTAAATCAACCAGTTAACTGATAACACAGCCACACAAAAAAAAATAAAAGTTCTGACCTGGGGTTCTCACTTTGTAGACTTTATGTTTGTTGGGTCGCTGAATCCGAATCCGAGGTACATTTAACCCCATCAGATCAGGATTTTGACATAACCTCAAAAACCAATATGGCGGACACGTTTTTGAAAAGGGTTTTGGGGTCGCAATATGGCGAACACGTTTTTGTATATTTGAATTTTGAAATCTGACTTCAAATTCGTATTCAGCGACTCCAAAAACTCCCGAGTAACGAGTTTTAAGCGAATCCGATAAATTTTTCAAAAACGTGTCCGCTATATTGGATCCGCCATTTTGAATTTTTGAAATCTGACTTCAAATTCGTAATCAGCGACGCCAAAAACCCGCCAGTAACGAGTTTTAAGTGAATCCGATAAATTTTTCAAAAACGTGTCCACCATATTGAATCCGCCATTTTAAATTTTTGAAATCTGACTAAACTCTTAATCAGCGACCCCAAAAACCCCCGAGTAACGAGTTTCAAGCGAATCCGAGGAATTTTTCAAAAACGTGTCTGCCATATTGGTTTTTTGAGGTTATGTCAAAATCCTATTCTGATGGGGTTAAATGGACGTTGGATTCGGATTCAGCGACCCAAAAAACATAAAGTCTACATAGTGAGACCCCCAGGTCAGAACTTTTATTTTTTTGTGTGGGTGTGTATATTATATAAAATAAACAATCAACCATTACAGAATTAGTAATGTATGTATGAAAGAAAACCTAATTTCCTTTTCCATGTAATTTTACCTTGCCAAAGTAATGAAATTGTGAAACAAAAGCAAATTTATTCAATTATTTTCCTTTAAAATGTATAATTGAAGTTATGTTTACATTCACCCCAAGTTTTCGAATTCTTGGGCTAAATATAAACATTTAATTATTTATTAACTAAATTGACGAAGAACAAAAATCAAAGTCAATTTTTATTAAGGCATTATTAAGGAAGAATAACAAATTTTAGTTTGATTTTAAAATTTATTTTTATGCAAATGCGTGACAAAATATTGAAACAGTAAAACTTTGATTTTCTATTGTTTTTGCATTAAAATATAACTTACACTATGGCATTGCCAATTGTAAAAATAAAATATTGGTAATATTCAGAACATCTTGTAGGTGAGCTGAGGTAAAAATATTGACGTTGAACTTATTTTTAAATTTGTAAATTTAGCTAAAACATCTACTGTTTACATTTATCCCCAAATGACCCTAATTTGTTATTGAAAATTAATATTCCCAGAGTAAATTTTACTATTTTTGAAGCAAACTTACTATGAAAACTGATAGAAAATTATTAAAATTAACAAAACAAATATTAAATTTGAACTATTTCCAAAATAAATTTTAATACGCTGATAGTTTATTTTACTAAATATTTTCTTCGGATATTATAAAATTTACTCTGAAAATAATGATTTTTAAATAGTAAAGTTTACTATTTCCACAATTAATTTTTATACTTAAATTTTTTTTTAATTTGTATAAACATTTATTTTTGTTATTATACTATATTTGCAGTCAATTTTTGTAAAAATGAGTAAAATTTACTTCGGAATTGGTAAAATTTTCTCTAAAAATAGTAAAGTTAAGTATATATAGTAATACTTTATATATATATATATATATATATATATATATATATATATATATATATATATATATTTATATATATAAAAAAATATATATATATATATATATATATATTATATAACCTTATATTAAGACTATCAACATTTTTTATTTAAAGTTTAGAAGAACTTAGTAATGGATTTAGAAAAAAAATGCAATTAAGGGAAAAAATCTTGAAAGTAAACGATATATGCTTTGTCCACTGGTAAAAACTATTTTCAATCACGGTGGTCATTGTAGAATCATCTAAAATAATAAAATCAAATATCATTTCAAAACAGACGACTTAATACAGGTTCTAAATCTTAAAATAATCAAAACATAAAAAATTAAGAAAATTACAAGCTTTTGAATAAAAAAATGTAAAAAATATATTTTTTATCATATATGATTCACATAAAAAATATCATTTTAAATATTAGTTTTGCGATTATAGGTCTTGGGTTAGCTATAATATGTGCGTCTGGGTTTCGATCTCCGTAGGTCGTAGGTTTTAGATTTTAATACAATTGTAAAAATTTAGTGCTTAATACTTTCTAGCTTGAGTCTCTCAGAAGTCGATGGTGCAAAATTTGAATTTTTATTATTTTTATAATTATAAAAATTATAAAAATTTTCATTTATTTAATACAAATTAAGATTTAGTTGATCCAGAACTGTTTTAAGTTTAAGCAAACAATTTTGTATTTCCATTAAATAATTAATTATTTGATTCAATTAATGAAATATTAATCTTAATTAAAAGAATTAATTGTAATAAATAATTGAATTTTTGATACAAATAAAGATTTAGTTACTTAAAAAAATTATTTTATTGATGCAAATAAATATTTATTTCCTACTGTCAAATAAAATACTCAGATCTAATAAATATTTACTTGGTTCAAATAAATATTTATTGGAGAATAGACAATTAAACTATTTAATTGAGTCAATTAATTTTTATTTGATTCAATTAAATTATTTTTAGTGTAGAAATTATGCAAATTATTTCCTGAAAGAAAAGAATGAGTTGGTGAACAATATTGTTATTGAGAAATAAAAATTATGCAATTCAAGTGCAATTTAGGAATACAAAATTTAAAACAAAATTTAATCATTTAAGATAAAATTCTTTTAATAAATATGTGTTCATCTTTAGAATAATGTTAGAAACTTTTTCAATGTTAAAATATTTTCATATTAAACAGCAGAAAAAAAAGGGCGCGCGTAGCGCGCAAGTAAAAGTGACTAGTAGGTAAAATAATATCATCTCTGAAGCAGTTTTAGGGTTTCTACAAATTTCTTCTTATAAAATTTTATGATTTTTCCATGATTTTCAGGTGATAAATGATAAAATTTCCACGACACATTAAAACAAAATTTTTTGTCAGTTTAGTCAAGTAAATGTCGTAAAAAATATTACAATTTTACTATTAGTATTAGCGTGTGCGTTCGCGCGCAAATCGAGTCTTTTGATTTGGGAGCTCAATTGTTTTTGAATAGTCAAAATTTTGTAAAATTTAATTGTAATTTTTTATGTATCTCAAAAATTAAATTATTTTTAAAAGACAAAGTTATAAGAGGCTTCCAACAGCACTGAAGTGTCTTTTTTGTACCACCTGATGGGGTGAAGAAGACATTCCGCCGTTTTAGCAAAATATGTTATTAATTTTGGTATTTTTAGTATTTCTATATTTAAATGACAAATAATCTTATCTATAAAATATTCTAATAATTTTTACAAAGTTAAAGTCCTCTTTAAGTTTTACTATAGATACTATATTTCGTTCGAACCGTTTATTTGTAGCTTATTTTTTCGTGCACTTTAAACTATTTTTTCGTTGAATTTAATTAATTTTTTTAAATAACTACGAGAAATTTTGTAAAATAAGAAGTTTGGTTTAAGTAAAAACAAATAAATTTCACATAATATTCAATGGATATTTATCCCTGTCTTTCTTACCCTCAACACAATTTTTTCAAACAACTAAAACATACTTTAAAAGTTCAATTTCCAAAAATTAACATTATATACGTTTTCAGTATATTTTTCTTTTTATGTACAAATACTTTTATTACCCGTTCACTTAATAGGGTTGTAATATTTTTGAAAAGTTCATCAAAATGTTTTAAGAAACGTAATTTAAAAATTAAAATTACAAAAATGATTTTATTACTATAAATACAACATCCAAACTAGAGTTGCGTATTATTACATACTAGCTGTCATACTCGTCTTCGATGGTTTTTATTTTCTACCACCCACAAAATACATGTAAATTGGATCCCAGTCGATTTATTTTTAACCTGCGTAGGAATGTAGTTTTTTGTGTCAGAAAAAAGATTCCCAATTGAAAAATAAAAAAAAAATTAACTAGGATCTAATTTGTATGTATTTTGTGCGTAGTCCTTTATGTAAAATAAAGAACTTGGTATTTTTAAAGTTCTTCCAATTAAAGAATATTGGTTGAATTGAATAAAAAAAATAATTCTTCTTTATTTTAAATTAAAGGCGAATAAATTCTTAAGGCGGTGTCAAAGTCGATTGGATTTTTGCATTGAGCTTCAATGGGATAATCGCATCGACTTTGACATCCCCTTAAGACATCCCTGAGACCAATTTTTTAGTTTTTAATTGTTTATAATTTTTATTTTCAATTAAAGTTAACAAATTAATACGATTTTTAAAAAGAACATTTATTTTCTTATTCCGTTGCTGCATATGATATAAATCAGTTTAAATTAATTCATTATGCACCACCACACAATTGATAAATCATAAAGAAATTTATTTCAATTGTTATAAACAATATTAATTAACAAATAGTTAATACAGATTTCTTTCCACTAAAAATTTTTTTACTCACATTTTCTTTTTAATTTATGTTTATTTAAAGAAAATTTGTCTTTTTTGATTAAAAAATAACTTATTTAAATTGTTATGAACAATATTAAATAACAAATAATTATGTAACTTATGTACCTGTTTACCCAAAATTTTTTCCCGTTTAATTTAAGTTCATTTCAAAAATATGTGTCCTTTTTGTTTAAAAAATAACTTATTTAAATTGTTACAAATAATATTAATTAACAAATAGTTAATTCTTGTTCTTTTCCACCAGAATTTTTTTCACGTTTATTTGTTCATTAATATTATTTATAACATTTTAAATAAGTTATTTTTTAATCATAAAGGAAAAATATTCTTCAAATGAACAAGATTTAAAAATAAAAAGTAAAAAAAAAATTTTTTGTGAGGTATTAAAGTTAACTATTTGTTAAATAATGTTGTTTTTAACAATTGAAATAAATTACTTTATGGTTTATTAATTCTTTACTGGTAATATTGGATTAATTTGAACTGATTTAGATCACGTGCAGTAACGGAATAAGAAAATAAACGTTCGTTTTTAAAAAATTGTGTTAACTTTTTAACTTTGATTGAAAATAAAAATTATAAACAATTAATAGGGGAGGATGGGGTAAGGATAGTTAGGTAAAACCTTTTTGGATCCAGTGGCCAATCTTGAATATGTTTCTGCAAATGAGAAGTATTTTTGGAAAGCCTGGTTATTTGGCTACAATTTTGCTGTACATTATTTTACTGTAGACTCAAATCCCTACGAGATATAAATGAAAAAGTAAACAAAAATTTTTAACTATCTTTGCCCCAGTACCGGGCAAGGATAGTTAAAAGAATTCGAATGCTAAAAATGTTATAGAAAATCAGTAAATTTTTGTTTTCTTTATTTTACTTGATTTAGACTATTCAATATTGATATGTCAAGTACTAAAAATATGTATGGAACATTTTCTGAATTGCAATTATTGTATTAAAATTCATCTGAACTGGAATCAGAGATTTAACCAATTTTTTTCAGGCGTTCATTAATTTCTTGGTCATAAGCTTCGTTTTCCGTATATAATTACGCACCGTTATGTATATAAATCTAAAAAGAACAATTAAACACTTTTTAAAATTTGCAATGGCATTAACACGATTTTACCGTGCCGTATTATCTCTAACTATCCTTGCTCCGTGAGCCCATATTTCAGTTTTTTTAAATTTGAAGGAACGACGTGAATTAATTTAAAAATAAATACGATATTCGTGTTCAGCAGGAAATTTCACTCCGGAAAACACTTACGTAAATAAATATTCTGAAATTCTAATGTAGAAAACAATATGATAAACATTACGTTGACATTTTAGCAAAACAGACTTTTTTCAAAAATAATCTCCCAACTTCGCAAATGGTGACAGATTGACTTGCAATTTTTACAATCATCTTTTGGTGTTAAAACGAGAATATACCATGAATTTTTGAGCAGGCACTTTAAGCAAAACAGCATCTAACTATCCTTGCCCCTTAACTATCCTTACCCCATCCTCCCTAACTCAAAAATTGGCCTTGAAGGATTAATTATAAATTAATACATATATCATAGTAATATAATAATAAATTATTATTAATTAATTATTGTTAATATTATTATGAATTGTGAATAATAAAATAATTTTTAATATTATTTTTAAATATATTTTAATTGTATATAATTTAGAATAAATAACTAAACTATTGATTTTTACCATCTTATTGTGATATACGTATTAATTTATATATATATTTAAAACATAAATTTATAATAATTTTTCTTTAAATAAATATGATACAGTCAATTTATTACGAGATAACACTGTTTATAATGGTTCCATATTTCAAAAGAAAGTTTAAGGGCAGTCGCTTTCAAGCTTGCGTGGCTGTGCGGTTAGTGTATTCGACTTGCGTCCTCGAGATTTAGGGTTCGGTCCCCCGTGAGTGCGATATTTTTCCGTCTTAGTTTTAAGTGTTTTGTGTAAAGTTCCTAATAGCGTTACATAAAGTATAGGTTTGGTAATTATCCAGATAAGCGGCTTTTCCCAATTTCGCTTATTTTTGGATAATTCTTTTTGGAAAAGCTTTCATTTAGCTAGAATATGAAAAATTCGTTGGGGGAAGACGAAAAAGTGCATAACCGGAAGTCAGGGATGGGAAACAAAATTAAAATTTTCGTTTTTGTGATTTTTCTTGGTAAATATTAAAAATTTCAAAAAATGTTCTACATAAAAGTTGTAGATCTTGATAAAATACTACTTTTATGTTCTATACATTTTGTTCGTAAATTGAATATATTTCGAGAAAAACGCAAAAAACTGAAAATAACCATAAAAATGTAGTATGTAGAAGGGCTTTTCTTAAATTTGAAAACTTTCAGTTATTATCAAAAAAATCAAAAATTTCCTTCCGCAGGGTTGAGCAGTTGACGATTTTTGAATTTTTTGGTAGCTGCCCAACTTTGCTCGTTAAAATTTTCAGAAATTTCAATAAGCAAGGTTGGGAAGTTAACAAAAAAATGGCGCATTTGTCAACTTATCTTCATCGCGAATTTAAAACCTTAAGGTGCATTCACATTTTTGTTTGTGGAAAAGTGAGTATAAGAGAAATATCCCGTCGATAAAAATGACCAAAAAGTTCTGTAAAGGTGTATCTACAATAGCTAACAAAACACAATTTTTAAACCTTAAGGTGCTTTCACACTTCGATACTAAAAGGTAATTTAAACACAATACTACTTTCATGTTCTATACATTTTGGCCGTAAAGTAAATTGAGTATTTGGTAATTCAAGAAAAATGCAAAAAACTGAAAATAACCATAAAAACGCATAATACAGAAAATACACATACATCTGGTAGGGTCCATTTACTAACAGTCATAGAAAGAGAGTCAAGTTGACTTTCTAGTTGGTACTAGAAGGTACCGAACCCAGACCGCCCCCCTCCAACATGTCTATAAAGAAAATGCCTTTTTAAGGTGCCTAGAGAAGATGTCACTCGGAGGCGGGCGAAGCCCGCCGCATCTTTTTCTTTTACCATTTTTAATGTAGAATGGAGTCAAGTTGATTTTCTAGTTGGTACTAGAAGGTACCGAACCCAGACCAACCCCCCTCCAACGTGTCTTTAAAAAAATGCCTTTTTAAGGTGCTTAGAGAAGATGCCACTCGGAGGCGGGCGAAGCCCGCCGCATCTTTTTCTTTTCCCATTTTTAATGTAAAATGGAGTCAAATAAACATTCTGGTTGATACTAGAAGGTAGAATAACATTTCTGTGCAAGACACCTTCCTTTTTAAAAAGCACACGGAGAAAAAAACAAGCGTTTGTAGTATGGATCCCTTCTATGCTAAGTTTGTATGGATGTTTCTGCTACAGTTGCATGAAACTATACCAAAAAAGCGTGGCTCTCTTTCAATCGCAATATACGACGTTCCATGCGTCTAAAGGTAAAAATTTTATATTCGTATCCTACACGGAGAGAAAAATCTGGCTTTAATAGTATAACACTACCTATAGTAATTTCGCATGGACTATAGTCACGCTTCAAATGCATGAAATTCATACCCAAAAACCATGAGTCCACGCTTTTTGGGTATGAATTCATGCATTTGAAGCGTTACTATAGTCCATGCAAAATTACTATAGGTAGTGTTATACTTATTAAAGCTAATATAACTTAATATAACTTATTATATTCATACCAATCAGCAGAAATCTCACACTTACTGCGCATGTGCATTCTCTTGCTAAATAAAGTTAACTGTTCATACTACAAACGCTCAATTTGTTTTTCCGTGCAGTTTGGATTTTTTGTTTCGGATTTGTCAATTTTTAGATGAACTGTACGTCATTGAACGATAAACTTTTTGGAGGTCCGAATTGGATACAATCTACAGATTATGATATTTATATAAATTATAAGAAAACCATTATTACTATTCTCTAAATATTTACTAAGATAGGCAAAAAATATTTTCTTCATATTCATATTGGTGTAAAACTTTATTCATAACATAGTATATTTTATAGTTTGAAGAATATTAAATGGGCGCGCGTAGCGCGCAGAAGTTGTTCTAGTAAATATAAATTAAAATAGAGTAAAAAATAAATTTTTAGATTAGTTAGTGATAGAACGTCCAAGCGCCCATCCTGCCGGAAGGATGTTCCGAAAATAAGGCTTTTAAAAAAAGGGAATTCAATTTTTCTTTTCCGGAACTCCTTGGGATTAAAGTAGACGAAAAGACGAAAAAATCCATGTACTTGACTTTTTAAAATAATAATATTAAACCATTTTTCAAAGCCCTCAAACTTGCTGTTTCTGAAAAGTAAAAAAAAAACATTTTTTCGTAAATTTAATGTAAAATCCACAAAAATCAATATATTTTGGCCGGTTTAGTCTCTTTTTCTTCAGAAACGTTCAAAGAATGAAACCTATTTGTTTAATTTAAAAAAATTTCATTTTTAATGTTAATCAGCAAAATTGCGGCCAATTGAATAAAAACACTCTTCAAAGTTTCTTTATAAAATTAATGTGGAAGCAGATAAATACAAAAACGAATATATCGTTGGAAAGGTAATGAAACAAGCTTTCCAATGATGTTAATATCAAGTTTCTAAATTTATATGTCTAGGCTTGGTAGCCTTTTAAACAAAGCGAAAAGCGTCCTGCCGGCAGGACCGGGTTTCATCATTTTGTGACTAAAAATTACATGAATTTTTGGAAAATTCAACTTCTTTAAGCCACCCTGCTCTTCGGTTTGAACTTACAAGCTCGACATTTACATGCGCTGAAAGCTTGTTTCATCACCTTTCCAACGATATATTTTACTTTTTGTTTATGTTAATCCATGTTAGTTTTATTTAGCGATTTCGGACGGACTCACTTGAGTCTTTTTGGTCCTGCCGGAAGGACGTTGGACGTTCTATCATTAGATAATTATTAAAGATAATTAATAATTTAAAAAGTAGGGGGAAGAAATTACTCATAAAAAGATTTTTTTTGGATTAATTTAGTTAGTAAATTTAATTATTGAAGATAATTAATAAATTTAAAAGTAGGAAAAAAACTACTTATAAAAAGATTTTTTTTGACTAATTTTGTTAGTAAATTTAATTATTCAAGATAATTAATTAATTTAAAAAGTAGGAAAAATTTTACTTGTAAAAATATTTTTCTTGATTAATTTAGTTAGTAAATTTAATTATTGAAGATAATTAATTAATTCTAAATGTAGGGGGAAGAAATTACTTATAAAAAGATTTTTTTTGATTAATTTAGTTAGGGGATTTGAAAAAAATGTAAAATAATTTTAAAAAATGATGCATTTTTTGGAAAAATGCTAATTTTTTTGTAAGAAAAGATAAGGATATAAATATCTAATAATGAAAGGGGGAAAACTTACCTTCTATTCATAAGGAATTAAAAATTATAAAATTATAATTTTTAATTAAATGAATTATGCTTATTGAGATATGTTTATCCTTAATAGAAAACTGGTTTTCTCATAAGAAGTTCAAGTAATTTAAGAATAGAGGCAAAAGAAGGATCTAAACTTTTTTAATTAATTATAAAATTTGGACCTGATTAAGAATTAAATTTTTAATAAATATAAATTAAAATAAAATATTATAATTTATAAATTTTTGTAATAAAATTATAATGTTTTTTTAAAGCTATATTTTAATTAGAAATTTTGATTTCATTAAAATTATTAACATTAATTTACCTCTTTTTGGTTTTAATGAAAAATAAATTTTTAAGATTAATTTTTAAATGCAAATTAAATGTTATGATTTTAACTATTATTCATTTATGTTAAAAAAATTAAACTTATAAATAAAATTATTAAAAAAATTAGATTAATTCTTAAATATGGGTAATTAAAGGTATTAAAAAAGTTACTTATTTTATAAAATAAAATTGATGGAAATAAAATTTTTAGGTAAAAAAAAGAGAAAATGGTTGATAAACATAATATTAAAATTGAGAAAAAGAAATGATTATAAATAATTAAACTTTTAATTGCTATTAATTTAAAAAAAATTATTGTTGTTATTAATAAAATTTTATTAGGTAAGGTTAGTAAATGTAAATCGTGAATAAATTTGATTTCATGGAAATTAAATATAGATACTGAAATAAATAAGGTAATTGTATAAGCAGTAAAGTAATTTGATCATGTATTGTAATCATATATTATTAAAATTAAGAACCAAGTTATTTGGTTAAGAGAAGAGGCTGAGATAATTAGTTTAATTGAAATAAAATAAAGGATTATAAAAAATCTTCTTAATAGATTTAAAAGTAGGATAAATTGTATGAAATAAATTTGTATTGGAAAAATTGAGGTATTTCATTCTATTAAATTATTAAATAAATAGAAAGGTAGTATTTTTGTGATTTTATAATAATAAAGATTGTTAGTCAGTCTATATTAATTAATAAATGTAGATATCATCATGAGAATGGTTATATTTCTGTTTTTATTAAAATTGATGTAATTATTATTAAAGTAAATATTAAATTTGAGGAGTTTGTAATATAAAAAAATATAGAAATTAATATAATTGAAGATCTAAATCTTAGAATAAGAAAATTTTTTTGAAAATATCTTTTTTAGAAGATTTATCATAATATATTATGGGGATAAATGAAATTATACTTAACTTTATTATTATTCAGGTAAATAAAATATCAAGTTTTCTTGTTCCTAAAAAATTCTTAAATTAAGAAGAGAGAAAAATAGTATTAAATTAATAGTTATGGGTATTTAAATATATTAAATGTTTTTAATTAGTTATATTTATATAAATTATGTATAAAGTATCTAAATAAAATATGTATAATATATAGTGTATAGTATTCAGTGTAATGTTACGTCGTCGTAACTTATTTTTCAATATTAATAATAATAATGAGAATAACAATAAATAATTGTTATTAACATATTATTAACAATTATAAACAATTATTAATTAGTGAAAATATTAATAATAAGAATAATAACTAATAATTAAATAATAATGTATAAAAACGAATAACAATTTATAATAACGAAATAGTAATAATTATTGTAACAATAATAACTAAATAATAATAATAAGTAATTGTAATAATAATAACAAGATAGTAATAAAAGTAACAACAATAATAATTAATAATAACAAGATAATAACAATTTGTAGCAATAAATAATAATAATTAATTATAACAATAATATCAACATAATAATATATAATTGTAACATTAATAACAAATAATAATTAATTGTAACAAGATAGTAATAAAATGTAACAACAAAATAATAATTATTAATAACAAGTTAATAAAAAATTCGAAATAACAAAATAACAACAAAAAATAGTTAATAATAACAAGATAACAATAAATTGTAACAAATTAATAATTAACAACAAGCTATAATAATGTAAGTAATAATAACAAATTGTAATAACGAGTTAATAACAAATTGTTAATAGCAAATTGTAATAACTATAAATAATTAACAACATAAAATATAATATTAAATTGTAAAACATATGAGTAAGAAGATGTGAACACGTGCGATCTAAAAGCTGAGTCAACGCAAGTGTTTCTCTAACAATGGGCTACCTAAATGCATGGCAAAACGTAAGGTTGTCTCAAATACATGGTAAAACGTAGAGTTGTCTCAAATACATGGTAAAACGTATACTTTGTCCAAATGCACAGGAAAATTGGTGTATAAAAAGAGCCAGACTATCAAACGATCAACAGTCTAAAATTGGAAGTCATCAAAAGTAGTCACCCGGACTACAGCCTTAAAAATGTAATCGTCACTAGAAGTCACCGGTATATCAGTCTTAATTTTTTAATCATAACAAGTGGTTCTCTTCGTGATAGTGCTCTCAACCCCAGTATAGTAGTTGTCCTGATCTTTACGTGAATTTCTTAATTCAGTACATCTTGAAGTCAAATTTGGAATTCAGAAATATTGTTCGAGTTGTGACAAAAAGCTGAAAGAAACATAATACCTATTCAACTGCCTAATTTACGAGTGTCGTAAATCATCTACCTGCACCAATTAGTAACCCATTAACGCACAATTGCCATTGTATCTCATCGGCGCCAGCCAGGACCAAAAACTAGCTGTTCTAAGGTAAACAGAGAAACCACTTAAGACTCATTTTTAGAAAGCTAGTGCTCATTTCATCTTTCCATAATTTTGATCTTTTTAAATATACTGTGTTCAAATAAATTTATTCTTGTCATTTATCCAACCTCGTCCCAACTTTAATTTTTCTAAATTAAAGTTAAATCGAGAAAAAATAGGGAATATAATAATAAGGTAAGACATAACAGTAACTCAGTTTTTAGGTTTATTTATAATGTATATTTTATAGTAAATAGAATATGTAGTAATAAAATAGTTTTATATTTTTGAATGAATTTACAGTTAATTACTTTAATCAGACATATTACTAATAATTTTTAATTTAACTTAAAATATTTTATTTACATTGAAAAAATAGTTATATAATTAAAATTAAATGTGTAATTATATTAATAAATGATTTTTTTCTTCTAATCATAAAGATATTAGAGTGATATATTTTATTTTTGGTATTTGGTCAGAAATAGTTGGGGCGGGATTGAGGATAATTGTTCGTATAGAGTTAGGAATACCCGGTCAATTGATTAATAATGATCAAATTTATAATTCAATTGTAACTGCTGATGATTTTATTATCATTTTTTTTTATAGTTATACCAGTTATAGTAGGTGGGTTTAGTAATTATTTAGTACCTTTAATATTAACAGTTCCTGATATAGCTTTTCTACGATTAAATAATATAAGATTATGCTTATTATTTCCTTCGATAATTTTAATAATAACTAGAATAATAATTGATCAAGGAGCGAGGACAGGGTGGACTGTTTATCGACCTATATCTTTAATTGGTAGACATCCTGGGGTGTCAACAGATTTAGTTATTTTTTCTTTACATTTAAGAGGGCTATCATCAATTAATTCAATTAATTTTATTTCTACAATTATTAATATACGTCCTTATTTAATGACAATAGATAAAATTACTTTTTTTATTTGAGCTATTTTTTTAACAATTCTTTTATTATTGTCATTACCTGTTTTAGCAGGAGGGATTACAATATTGTTATTTGATCGAAATTTAAATACATCTTTTTATGATCCTGTAGGGGGGGATCCAATTTTATATCAACATTTATTTTGATTTTTTGGTCATCCTAAGGTTTTAATTTTACCAGGGTTTGGTATGATATCACATATAATTTTTACTGAGTGTGGTAAAAAAGGAGATTTTGGTAGGTTAGGGATGATATATGCAATGATTTCTATTGGAGGGGTAGGATTTATTGTATGAGGTCATCATATGTTAACTGTAGGGATAGATGTAGATACACGAGCTTATTATACATCAGTAACTATAATTATTGCTGTTCCTGCAGGTATTAAAGTTTTCAGATGATTAGCTACAATAATGGGGATGAAAATAGATATTAGGGTAATTATGATATGATGTGTTGGGTTTATTTTTTTATTTTCTTTAGGGGGTATGACTGGGGTTACTTTATCTAATTCTTCACTTGATATAGTTATACATGATACTTATTATGTTGTTGCTCATTTTCATTATGTTTTATCAATAGGGGCAGTATTCTCTATTATTGGAGGATTTATTTTTTGATTTCCATTAATTACTGGATTTAGATTAAATAATAATTGATTAATAAGACAATTTTTCGTAATGTTTATTGGAGTTAATTTAACTTTTTTCCCTCAACATTTTTTAGGGTTAAGGGGTATACCACGTCGTTATTCAGATTATCCTGATGGATATTTGTTATGAAATATAGTTTCTTCAATTGGGTCATTAATTTCTATTTTGAGGATATTGATACTGATTTTTGTAATTTGGGAAGGTATTAATGAGGAACGAATAATTTTATTTAAGAATTATTTAATGATTTCAGTAGAATGAATTCATTTAGCTCCACCTTTAGAACATTCATATCTAGAAGGGACTATTCAGGTTAAGAGAAAATAATGAAAGTGTGATTTATTTTAATATTACAAGATTCTGCTTCTCCAATAATAGAGTGGATAGTGATATTTCATGATTTTACTTTATTAATTAATTTACTTATTGTTGTATTAATTTTATGAATTATTATAAATTTAATTTTAAGTAAGTTTGTGGTTTTAATAATTGAGAGATAAGAGATTGAAATTATTTGGACTATTATTCCTATTGTAACTCTAATTATTTTAGGAATTCCTTCAATAAAAATTTTATACATATTAGATGAAGTTTATGAACCTTTATTGACTATTAAGGTGATTGGACATCAATGATATTGATCTTATGAGTATTCTGATTTAGATGGTAAAGGTATAGACTCTTATATAAATAAAGATATTAAATTAGAAAGATTCCGTTTATTAGATAGGGTAAGGAATTTAATTTTACCTGTAGATGTGCAAATTCGTGTATTAGTTTCTTCTGAAGATGTAATTCATTCATTTACTATTCCTTCAGTTGGGGTTAAAGTTAATGCAGTTCCAGGGCGTTTAAATCAAGGAAGAATTAATGTTTCTTTACCTGGGGTTCATTTAGGTCAATGTTCAGAAATTTGTGGAATAGCTTACTCTTATTGCTTCTGCCTGCGCAGCCAGAAGCAATAAGAGTAAGGGTGTAATAAATTTGAATTTCCTTACTCTTTTACTCTTGTACGTTACCATGGCAACCTGCAGACAGACAGACTGCAGAGGTCTGAACGCTCCATTAGTCTTACTCCCTGGCAGAGGTGGGTAAAAGTGCTTTTCTGGTGGTTTTCTACGTATAGTACATAAATTACGTATTATACGTATAATACTGTAGAAAACTAGGTTTTCGACATTGTAACCGCCGTCAATCGCAACATAACCTCTTCTTTTAAATTTACTTTCTGGTTTATTGTTGGTAAGGAAATGATGGTATTAAAATGATGTAAATATTAGATAATTGAGGACTGTAAGGTAAATAATATATATAAAAATGAATATAAATTTATTTTTTAGTGATATAGAATTTCAAAAGCTATTCAGACTGTGAAACTATTAATCGTTTTATATAACACCAAAATGTCAGGTAGTTTGTTTTTGATATAATTAATAATAATTATTCGCATGTATACTTATATTTATATGCATAATAAATTGAGTTTCTAAACATAAAATTTTTTAACAGGAAATAAAAAGAGAAAAATTGATCAAAGTGGATCTCAAAAACCGAGCAAAATTAATACTTCCAAAATAAATTTGGACTGCAATATTTTTGCCATTTTTATCCTTTTTTGAAATTTAGCACAATTCATTCCACTGATTGTACTCTGGTCTCCCACCTTTATTCATATTATTTTATTTTTACAGCGATCATTAATTGAAATATGAAAATTACAAATTCAAAACCGTTAAAAAGGTTAAAAACGTTCAAAACAAGCAAATTAAAGGTTTTGTTTCTTTAAATTTACCTTATGTATAATACACACGTAGAAAACTCATGTATTATACGTGTATTATACACGTAAAATACCTTGTATTATACGCAATGTTTTCTACATACCCATCTCTGCTCCCTGGTTAAAACCATGCAAAATAGTTGCAAAACGTTGCAACGCGCAACGTTTTCTCGCTAATGTCGATAAAAAAAGTTATTGTAGAAGCAACTTCAGGTTAAGTAAGTAAAGAATTTTACTTTACGACAACCAGTATCTAGCAGACGATGTGTTAATTTCTTTGAACTAAATAAATAAAAATATATTTAGCTGGTTGCATTTTTTTCTTCTTGATGAGCAACTATATATATATAATAATAAATAATAAATATAATATATATATATATATATATATATATATATATATATATATATATATATATTATATATATTTTTTTTACTTTTGTAATATATATATATATATATATATATATATATATATATATGTTACAAAAGTAATAAGTAACTAATTAATTTACTGCGATCTGTCAATATTAAAAAAATTAATTTTTTTTGGAAAATTCATAATTTTTTCATATTAGTATTATTTTTTAATGAAAAAAATTTGTTTATTATTATATTTATATTATATATCTTTGAAATTATTTATATTATTAAGAAATATATCCCAATCTGAAAAAATTGAAAAAAAAATTTTTTTTGAACTTTTTGAAAAAATTCATAACTTTTGTTCAGCTTAATATTTTTTCATCAAATATAGCTAAATCAAATATAGCTTAAGTTAGACCGATACCTAAAAGATTGCCAAATTTTTATTTATTCGGTCAAGATGTTTTTAAGTTTTTTTGCAGACAGGAAATTTTCTATTGCCATTTTTGGAATCTCCGTTGCTCAAATAAATAAATTATGTTAGAAAAAATTAATTTCGTGCAATGTACAGACAAAAGTCTGATTTTATTAATATAGAAGTTTTTTGAGCATTTTACGTGTAATGTCCTAAGTTGAAATTTCAACTTCTTGAAAAAAATTGAAACTCGGGGAATTTGTTGTTCTATCAAGTAAAAATGTGCCCCAACAAATATTTTTGACTTTTTCGAAAATTTGAAGGGGGTAGAGGGAGGCCAATTTGACCAATTTTGCTAACACCGGTTACTTTGTGAATTTTTTTTTAACATACTTTTAATTTTTTAGAATATGTTTCGAAAAGGCTTTCTCGTCCTCTTTTCAATGTTGAATTTTATTTTTTAATATTTTAAAAAATTATCCCAATTTTTGATAATTAATATTTAAATTTAAATTTCCCAAAAAGGGTCCGTTTTATTTGAAAATAAATTATTGCAAACGAAAGCTGAGGTTTTTTCCTATGCGCATGTAAATTTTCAGAATGCCCTTTTTTTTGTTTTTGAGTTATTAAATTTCAAAGAATAAATTTCTGCGCGCTTCGTCGTGGGCACCTCGCATTACGCTGGGTACCACGCGGCTCAGTGCCACCACGACGCAGCGCGCAGCAATTTATTCTTTGAAATTTAATAACTCAAAAACAAAAAAAGGGCATTCTGAAAATTTACATGCGCATAGGATAAAACCGCAGCTTTCGTTTGCAATAATTTATTTTCAAATAAAACGGACCCTTTTTTGGGAAATTTAAATATTAATTATCAAAAATTGGGATAAATTTTTAAAATATTAAAAAATAAAATTCAACATTGAAAAGAGGACGAAAAAAACCTTTCCGAAACATATTCTAAAAAATTTTTCCCATTAAAAGTATGTTAAAAAAAATTCACAAAGTAGCCGGTGTTAGCAAAATTGATCAAATTGGCCCCCCTCTACCCCCTTCAAATTTTCGAAAAAGTCAAAAATATTTGTTGGAGCACATTTCTACTTGATAGAACAACGAATTCCCCGAGTTTCAATTTTTTTCAAGAAGTTGAAATTTCAACTTAGGACATTACACGTAAAATGCCTCATATATATATACTTTAAAAAAATTGAACTGTCGATAATGAAGATCGACGTTTAATTATCCGCTAGATGGATTTTAACTACTGTTTGTTAGTTCCACCATTGAAAAGATAGTAAACAAAATTCGAATTAATTATTTTATATAATGAAATAACGAGTGTTTAACGAACTGTATAATATTTTTTTAGTAACAATAAAATGAAATAATTCTAGAATTAGACTACAAATTAAAAACGAAATGTCACAAATTTAGTGGAAATTTAAAAATTTTAATGACAGTTATGAAAGTATGGATGACTGAATTTATTACTAACGATTTTGTTATCTTAAATTATTACTGTAAAATACTGTTTATAATTTTTCAAATTATTTATTTTCTTTTAAAGACAGTAAACTATTCTTCTAGCTTGTTGTTCTCTCTAATGGAGAGAACAACAAGTCTCTTGTTCACTCCAAAAGACTGATAACAATTAAATTTGTTTATATTGCACTTGTTAGTAACATAAAAAACATGTCAGTTCTGACTTATCATAACATGAGTTCTGTTTCGATGATTCAAGAGCAGACAGTTATTTTCTAACAACTTTTGCCTGAATTAACGACTGTGTATTTTGATATTCTATTTCAAAATTTTTCTTTTAAGGCAAGAATTGTCTCAAAAACGATTGGGACGATTTAGTCACAGAATTTAAGGAAGTCGAGAAACTGTCAAAATCTCTAAACCACGACGTCCAAGGAGCGGAGAAAATTGATTCAAGCGATCACAATCATGATGTTTGTCACACAAATGATAAACAATCTTTGTCGGAGACCCAGGTCGTGTCACAAATCAATAATCTTATTGGTGATATTGATCACAAGTTAGGTGATTACTTAGAACGATAGGTTTACGATTGTATAAGACTGTATTTTTCTTAATGAATTGTTTAACCATATATAATAATCGTATGAGTGTATTGTCGACAACAAATTAAAAAAAAAAAAACAATAAATGACGATTTTCTATTTATTAATTTTTTTGTAGGTGTGTCACCAGGTGTTGACTAAGGCGGTCCTAGTAGCAACAAATTTGGTCAACATTGATCCGACAAGGAAAAAGATTCTATTTCGGTTGAACCGAAACAATCTGTTTTGATTTCCCAAGACAGTCGCATTAATAAAAATAATGAGGATACTAACACTCTAACGAATTAAGACAGTAATGAATCTTTAATTACTAACGACACTTATCTTAGAGAAACCAATTCAAATAACAAACACAATAACGACAAACTGACTCAAGATAACAAAAACGAAAGTAATCACAACAATGACGACAGTAACAAAAACAATAATCAGACCCAAGATAACAATAACGGTGCTATTAAAAAACGACTATTGTAAGAATATGTTGTAAATTAAATATTATCAATTTATAATTTTGTCAAGAAATAAAATGATAGATATCAACAATATTATATATTATTTATCGCGATTTAATTTTAACAAGAATTTGTGAGTTCACACTGTGATCGGAACTCATTCACATACACGCAAGTTCATACGAACAATCATCCATAAAACAAAATAATTAAATTCCGTAGAATTTTATATATATATCGTCCCACCGCAATGATTAATTTCACTGGTCGACACGAAAAATGATTCAAAGATTGGACAATGATATTCTCATACGATTTTCATCGCTGAACACGAATATGACCTCCAAAAGTGCCCATCACGTCAAGATTTTTAGAAAACTGAACTGAAAGTTTTAAAAACCCTGTTTTCGGCCTATTTTAACCACGTGTAGAGAATGATGCCGACGTACTGGAAGTCTCTAATTAGGCTTAAATTAAAGCTTGAACTGTCAACTATAAGAATCAAATCCAAAAAGTTCTGAATCAGTTAAAATTTTTCATGTAGCACAATTTTTTCATGTGTGCGCGCGCTCTACTTGTACTTATAGAGCGGTACACAATGGCACTTTTATACTTATTAATTTTATTTGCGCTATTTATTGTTATTTATCATTTTTGGGCTAGCTGAATGTTGCTGATTAAATGTAAGGTTGTTTTTAAACAATTCCAAATGTCGGTTTCAAAATGGCGGACATATAAATTTTGAAAATTCATTTTAAAAATAAAAAAATAACAATAAATAGCGCAAATAAAATTAATAAGTAAGAGTGCCATAGTGTACCGCTCTATAAGTACAAGTAGAGCGCGCGCACATGAAAAAGTTGTTGTATATGAAAATTTTTAACTGATTAAGAATTTTTTCGATCTAATTTTTGTAGTTGACAGTTCAAGCTGAAATTTAAGCCTAATTAGAGACTTCTAGCACGTCGGCATCATTCTCTACACGTGGTCAAAATAGGCCAAAAACAGGGTTTTTTAAACTTTTAGTCCATTTTTTCTCAAAATCTTGACGTAATGGGCACTTTTGGATGTCATATTCGTGTTGAGCGATGAAAAACCTATGAGAATATCCTTGTCCAATCTTTGAATCAGAAAAAATGTAACTTTTTGTCGACCAGTGTTTTCAGCGTTCAGCACACTCGTCAGGATTTTTTTATTTTTGTGAATTCAACGTCCACCGTCGTTATCCAGCAAATTT
Source organism: Leptopilina drosophilae (assembly GCA_032873175.1). Taxonomy (NCBI): domain Eukaryota; kingdom Metazoa; phylum Arthropoda; class Insecta; order Hymenoptera; family Figitidae; genus Leptopilina; species Leptopilina drosophilae. Next base: position 25,992,397 of record CM065484.1, read on the forward strand.
TCTCTCAAATCCTTCTACGTTTATACATTTTTTGATTTCCACGAAATCTTCCGAAGTCACTCTTCGATATATATATATATATATATATATATATATATATATATAGCGATTCAAATTCGTTACGCTTTTATCAAATAACTTAAGTTCAGGATCTTTCAATTACGAGGGTTACAAGAATCGTATAAATTATAAAATGGTCCAGTTGGAAAAAATGACGAGCTCAACTTTGGAAATTCAATCAAAATTGCAGGAGACCATGCAATTGTGACTTGAACGCTATAGTTCAGAAAACAAGGGGAAAAAACCGAGATTTACTAACGAAATTGTAATGCCTCAAAATTATAAATTAACGACAGTTTGTAACGAAAGTGTAAACCTTTTGTATTTGTAATCCCTTGAACTACTTATTTTTATGTCAATTTGGTAATTTTTAGGAAAACAGTTGAAATCTTTATTTCCCTGTAAATAAAGAAAAATTGGGTGGTCTGGGATTTCGAATTGGGATGTCGTTTCTTGAATTCGAGAAAACGACTTTTTCGAATTGGGTTGATTTCTAAATTCAGAAAAGTAGGGTTCCGCGATAAACCCAAATTGACAGATATTTTAAAGATGAAAATAAAGAGTTTTACACTTCACTGGACTTTAAACAGTAGTTAATTGAGACGGTGCACGTTATTCACGTAGGTGAATACATTTATTTAACCCATTAACGCCTGAATGCACTGAATTTTTAGTCTGACTTCATACTTAAATATCTTCTAATAAACTTATTATTTTCTCTTCGACAAATAATTTTTTTTGCATTAAAGTGTCCTCTATCCGAATATTACCATAAATCGTGCACTCAACTGTTATACTTTCAAAAAATATATTGACTTTTAGAATTTAAACATTTGATTGTTTAAAATGGCGCCTAAAAACTCAAAATTATTTGAAAATTTGATGGTCGATATACATTATTTTAAACTTTTGCTTAAAAATGTTTACTCGGAGGTTTTCGGGGTCGCTGATTACGAATCTCATACTAGTTTTTCAAAATTCAAAATGGCGCATCCAATCTGGCGAATAAAATTTCAAAAATTGGTTGGTTCTTCTTACAAATTTGTACACGGGGGTTTGTGGGATCGCTAATCACTAATCTGATATTAGTTTTCAAAAATTCAAAATAGCAGATGTAATATGACGAACAAAATTTTCAAAATTCAGTCGAATTTTTTTGAAAATCCTTACTCAGGGATTTTTTGGGGTCGCTGATTATGAATAGGATAATAGCTTTTTAAAAAACAAAATTTCGAAGTTAATATTAGGAAATTATTTTGCTAATAATAATTGTTGCATTTTATAAAACTAAAGATATAAGAAAAAATTCCACTTACCTTTGAGAAAACGTAAAATTCATATTACTTGCAGAACAAGAGATTCCTTCTCTTATATATTTCATAACGCATTTACATAGCGGGAGAAATAGAACTCTACCACCTGGCGGACGAGAAGAGAATTATAACAAAAAATGAGCGAATTTTTTAAAATGATATAAACTTTACATGTAAAAAAGTGCAAAAAATGTAATTAATATCAAACAATTAATTTGTTTTTATTAATATTAATAAATTCTTGTTACTAATTAATAATTATTAACTTTTATTATTGTACTCATTTTTATAATTTTTTCATTATTTTTTTATAATTTAAATGTTTTATTAAATAAATATAATAAAATGTAATAATTATTATTAGCATAATAATTGCATAATATTAGATCCGATATTTTTATTTTTAAAAAACTAAAATCCTTCTCATAATCTGCGACCCCGAAAAATCCCTGAGTTATGCAGCGTTCAGACCTCTGCAGTCTGTCTGCCTGTCTGCAAGTTGCCATGGTAACGTACAAGAGTAAAAGAGTAAGGAAATTCAAATTTATTACACCCTCTCCCTTACTCTTATTGCTTCTGGCTGCGCAGGCAGCAGGGATGGGTGCGTATAATACATGATGTGTAATACGTGGTTTTATACATGTATAATACTACGTATATTACATCCTAGGTTTTATACACTCAGATGCATTAATGCTGTCCTTCCGGTTTAAAGGAATTTTGAAAAGTCGTGTCATTTCTATCAAATATTCTTAGTTTGTGACATACGAATGTTCTCATATGTCACGAACTAAAAACATTTTGATAGAAATCATACGACTTTGCAAAATACCATCCAACCGGAAGGACAGCATTAATGCATCTGAGTGTACATTATATGTATAATACATTTGATGACGTAACTGAAAGGTGGTATTTTGAAATTTCTTAGTTTACAAATTACAATAATTAATAAAACAATAAGTTGTTAATTATTAAATCAACATTTTTATCATTTTGTTAATAGTAAAATAAACTTAATTTCTTTTATTTAGAAATTTGATATCAGCTGTTACAGTTTTATATATATATATATATATATATATATATTATTTTTTTAAATAGTAATAAAATAAAAAAATTCCCTTTTCAGATTATATATTATTGAAATGTTCTTAACCTACTTTTAAAAATATTAATTTTTGTTATTAGTTATAATAGCGGCTTGTGATTTGAACTGCTTTACTCGCTAAGCGATATTCTAAATAAATGTTTTAGTATTTAACTTATTTGGTTAATATTAGCTCTTCTTAGATAAAAAAAATGTTTTGTTAAAAGTTAATGAAACAAAACATTTTTTTAAATGGATCTATTATATAATATACTAGTTACATATATATGTGTGTATGTTTTGTTTTAAAAAAACTTATATATATATATATATATATATATATATATATATATATATATATATATATATATATATATATATATATATATATATATATATATTTAGTAACATAAAGTTAGTAATAATTCGTATGATATTTATTAGGTTAAAAAATTTAAATAATACGGTATATAGAATGGTATTTCATCCCTTGAAATTACAATTTACATATTTAAAATATTTATATGTAATTAAAATAAATTAATTTCGCTATATCACTGTAATTTCTGGGTATAGATTGATTCCTCCAAATTTTTTTTTACATTAGTTTTTCTGGCATAGTTGATGTGTCACTCGTACTTGCTTCTTCTGAGTCTGGATAGTTATTTTGATCGTCTTCTTGTTGTTCTTGGATTTCTTTCTTTTGTTTTAGTTGTATGTTTTCCTGTTTTCTACGTTGTTTAGTTATAATGCAAACATGATTTTTGCATTTATTGATTCTCTAGATCATAAATAAAAATATGATTATTGAAGAGATTCCCATAAGATATGGTATAAATATTTTGATTTTTCTTTCCATATTTGTGTAAACTTTGTGACAGCAATTCTTTTTCAATGGCTTGACGTTTTTCGTCTGTTTTCATTTTCTTCCAGATGGGATGTGTGTCATTTTCTTCTGTGATATTGAAAGATATTTTTAAAGATTTTATTATAGATGAAATTTCTTCTATTCGTAGTTCGATTTTTGGTTAGTAGTGATATATTTGTTTATTTTCTTGGATTTTTAATGTTGGTAATTTGATAGTATCGGTGCTTAATTTACATCCAGGAGATATTTTGATAATTCCTACGTCTTTTATTTGAAAATGTTTAGTGCTTTGTTTTTTACATATTAAGAACTCAGTTTCTTTTTTTGTTAATGAAAAAAGCAAACTACCTGTTGTCATAATTGGTTCCCAGAAAGGTTGTTGGTTATTTGTTAGTCTGATGTCACATGTTCTTAAGGTTTTATTTGTGCCCGCTCTTAATAATTCTGATTCACAACTGGGCGCTAAAGTTATGTCATATACTCCATGTTGGGGTGGACAAATTAACCTTCCTTCTAGATTGTGACATTGATTTATTTCTTCTTCTTCCATATAGAAATAGTGTCTTCCTTCTTTACTTGTTGCCAAAAATCTTGCATGCGTCCTGTTAATTAAAGTCGTTTTCTGTGACTTGTAAAAAAAGTTTTGTTTTGTATGATTCGTTGTATTGTAAATTTGTTATTTCATATAAATTCTGTAGTTCTGCTCGTACAATATGTGTTTCTTCGCCTACCAAATGGGATATGTTTTTTTGTGCTTCTCCCAATTCTGAAATTAATTGATCACATCTTACACCTTCGTCGTATATGAGTACTCCAATAATAGGACCTACTAGTTTTCCTACAACAGCTAATAATGGAGTACTTCTTTTATTGATTCTTTTCTTTTCATAGTTGTAAAAATGACATGATACTAACATGATAATGATAATGTTAAAAGATAATGACATGATAATGTTGATAATAACTCCTTGTTGTTTCATTTTTTCTGTTATTTCTTCCCATTGTTTCCAGAGCAATTTGGTAGTAAATAATTTCCTTTCAATCGTTTAATATCCTAAGAAATCTTCTAATTTTGCTTCTAACACGTTGTCACAGGGTTCCTTTAAATTTTAAAAATTATTTTTTATGTCCGGTAGATGGGATTTGAAAACTTCGGTGCCAAGTAGCGTAAATGTTCTCAAATAACTGGTCTCTCTTTGTAAAGATGGCATTATTTCGTGGTATATTCCTACACCTTTGTTTATTGGTATTATCTCGATAAATTGGTTTATGTTTTCGGTTGATACGTTGTTAACTAACCAGATAATTAAAAGGATTTTCCTTATTGATCCATACATTTCTGTAGTCAATAAATAGAAGAAAACTTAGGAAATTTTATATTATTAAAATCAAATATGTCTGCATTTTCATTATGCTATGGCTGATTTTGATAATTTTTCTGCTTCCTCATTGCCTACTATTCCACAATGTTCCTGTTCATGGATTAATGCTACCGAGACATTTTTCGAATGTATTTTCATTTCTTTAAAAATATTTTACTGACTACATCTTTTTTCGATTAGTTTTCCATCCATTTATTTCCCATTTTGGTAACCAATTTTGTATACCGGCTATTGCAAATTTAGAGTCTGTATGTATTCTGATTTTTCGATATCCTATTGATTTCGAGATATCAATTGGTTTTATTATTGCCTCTATTTCAGCACAATTGTTAGTTTGTTTGTTAAGTGCTTTTGCACTGATATTTAAAGGGTAATTATGGTTGAACCATATTCCTATTCCTGATTCAGCATTTGGTTTACCATTAGCTTTACAAGCTCCGTCGGTGTAGACATGAATGTATCCCTCTTTGCCTATTTTTAAACCTTTTTCGTCTTCTAGTCATAAATATGCTTTCTTTACTTGGTCTTTAAGTTTTTTAAATCTTTTTCCTTCCGCGTCACAGAGAATTAAATTATTATTTTCTGTTATTGAAATTACTTTATAAGGGCCATGATAATAATGTTCAAATTTGCCTGTTCTTACTTCTTCTTGAACATCTACTACATCTTCTATTTTTATTTGTAATGGTCTTGATTTTCAGTCATATCTATCGTTTGAAATTTCTTTAGCGTTGTTTAGGTTGTTTGCTGCAATGTTCCTTATTTCTATTAGTCTCATTATTAGTTCTTGTACGTAATTTTCATAATTTCTTAGTTTGTCTTCTGTGGTAAATGCTGTAGGAGTTCTGGCTAAATTGACGAAAACTAATTCGTACGGAGTAAACTCTCTTGCCTTATGTACCGATGTATTATAGGCAAAGCTTGCATATGGTAGTAGTCTATCATCGCTAGATTTTGCATAGTGTCTGATGAATTCTACCAATACTGCATGACTTCTTTCCAGCGCACGTTGGTTTGTGGTCTATATGCCGTGGTCGTTACTTGAGTAACTTTGAACAGTTTTGTTAATCTTCGTAGCGAATTTCTGGTAAACAGATGTAACGCGACTTTAATTCAAAGGAATTTAGTATCGGTCGGTTATTAAAAAAAAACACAAATCGAAATACAGAAAAACACAAACTCAGGTAAGGTCCAGTCCGAGACTAACGTCGGATACCTTCGACGTTCGTGATGAATCGACAACGACAAAAACAATGGTCCAATACTTACATTTAATTTTCAGGTCTCAAATCACGAACACTCAATCAAACTTCTCAATAAAGAATCAATTACAACTCCAATTAATATTACGAATTTATTATAGTATAAATGCTAATCAAACAAATTATCAACAATTTCAATTTATTATCAAGAAACGATGTTTTCCTCCTCCACTCGGAAACTGGAATGGCCTAGTCCGCCGGCTCTCAGCACTGCTCCCCTCCTTTCCGGTCGGTCCTATGGTCATACCTACAAATCCTTAAGATCGTCCACAATTCGCGATCCAACAACTCATAAAGACCGGCAATATTTAAATTCAACTATTAACTTAACCTCAAACATGAAATACTAAACAGTCAAAATAAACGGCTTATTGACGACACTTCGTCACAAACTCCCCCCCAAGGCCAAGCTTACCCCGGGTAAGATTGCCGATTACATCGAACATGAACCAGGTCAGAGGTCAATGATACATCAAATACTTATAAGAAAATAGAAAAAACCTTTATTAATTGGTAATTAATACGATCCTAAAAATAAAATAAACTAAACATATCATGTCGTTATTAATCCCAATCACAAAGTAAACTAAAACAAAAAAAATTTGAAATGAGAACTTAAATGCCCTTAGATTGCAAGAAACTAATCCTCGCTCTTTGCGCCATTTCCGCTGGCACTCCAATCAGTAAACGGTCAAGCTCTCGCAATTCACTCAGGAGATCGGTCGCTGGTCCTCGTCTTTCATCAGTCACACGGTCATCATCGGTCAACTCTGCTACCACAACAGGCAACAGGTTAAGGGTATTAACGGAAGATTGCAATGGAGCCTGAAGTACGACTTCATCATCTTTCGCTATACGGTCAACTGCTACCTTCCTACCAACTTTACTTCTCATAAACTCTTCGTTACGTCGAGCACAACGAGGGCACTCATACACCTTTACATCTGCTCTTCCGCAATTCATGCAGAACAACTCCATTGGCTTTGGGCAGCTCTTTTGACGATGACCCTTCCTCCAACAGTTAAAGCAAGCTCCGGGTGGGGGGTCCAAATCACGGTCAGTCGGAATCCGATCAAGATCCCCAAACATCGTACCAGTAGTCTTGACGGGCAAAGCCGGTAACACAGGTTTGTGGACAACTCGTTGAACCACCGATTTCAGTGCCGGGGCTTCTTTAGGCAAGAGGTCAGAATCTACTCCATCCTTATTAACAGTGATACTCAATTCCTGCGGCACTGTCACAATATCCGGTAGCAATGGGTCCCTCACTTCGACGTAATCCTCAAACCTGAGAACAGAAGGGCGCTGACAAACTGTCGTTTTCTCCGACAACAACTTCAGCTTGTCTCCCTTCCGAGTTGCCTCCATTGATGAATCATCAACCGCAACCAACAGATCCGCTACCGCCTTACGACTTTCCCATTCCTCGCGACTCTCCCCCTTTTTCCTACATAAAGTATCATCTTTTGCCAATAACCCACTCTTCTTCGGTTCAATCACCTTACGGATTGTTCCTAAGTTTCTCGAAGTGCTGGGCTGGTCTAATTGATCAAACTTGGTCTTGTCACACTTCATTACCGTCGCCGATGGTCTTATAAAAGAGGTCCCCATGGTCTCGCCTACAGCACCGATCTCCTCAGCTCTCTTTGAAATGGTCTTATGGTCCTTTCTGACTCCCAGTTTCTCATTCCACTGAGCCAGAATCTTCCTCATCCTGTCCTCGTCTTTGGATTTAGCCAAGTCTTTAGACCCTCCTTCAAACTCCGGTAACATCCGTTTCTGCACCTCCTTCCTACCAGACCAACCAGGTCTTCTCGCAAAAGTCCTTTGTGGCATCTCTTCGTCTGACAACTTGATCTTTTTCGTTGGAGGTGATGAGGACTGCTTAATTTCCCTGGACATCCACGAATGTCTAAAAGAACAAAGACAATAAATTATAATTATTCAAATATTTTTCTTACTATTACGAGGAGGTATATAACGCTTCAAATTAGCACTATGCACTTTTGCCACACGACGATTATTCTGATTTGCCAATTCATAAACAGAATCCGAAAGTTGTCTCACTATTTCGAATGGTCCTTCGAAACGAGGTGCTAATTTAGCCGAAAATCTCAGCGCGGCGTTTGACAACTTGTGTGTACGACACAACACTTGATCACCTACACAGAAAACTGCCACTCGCTTATTTCGGTTATAATACGCAGTCTGTTTCTGTTTCTCTTGATCTATGAATCTAGCCACTAAATCCCTTAACGCGTCCAACCTTCTCATACGGTCTACCCAAACCTCAGGGTCTATTCGTTCCACAGTCGAACGAACTTCTACTTCTCTGCGCAAACTCTTAGCTAGTCGGGGTTGTCGCCCAAAATTTAAAAATGCAGGCGAAACCTTGGTCGTAGCTTGCACTGCAGTGTTAACAGCATGACGAAATTCATGCACAAACTTATCCCAATCCCTGTGATCAGCACCAACAAAGGTCGCAATCATGGTCTTGATTGTACGATTACTTCTTTTCACAGGATTCGCTTGAGGATGATAGGGCGGAGTGGTAAGGTGTCGAACACCATATTCTTCCAAGGTCGTTTTCAACACTTTATTGTCGAATTCTTTCCCGTTATCAGTCAAAAGGAATCTCGACGTTTCCCAACGGAACACGACTAACTCCTCAAATGCTCGCGCGATGGATTTGCCATCAGCCTTCCTCAAGGGTTTAACTTCCACCCAACGCGAAAACAGGTCTTGGAAAACGACTAAATATTTACATTGACTCCGACTGGGTGGAAATTCCATACAATCCGCAGCCACAACCACCCAGGGATGCTCAACGATCCTCTGGCCCATTAAACCCATCGGTCCTTCTTGTGAAACTTTGTGTAATTGGCACTCCGGGCAAGATTTCACGAACTGCTGCACATCATACCAAACTCCCTGCCAATAATAATCTTTGGTCACGCGACGATAGGTCTTATCGACTCCCAAATGACCAGCTGAAATTTCCGAATGCGCTTCTCTCATCACTCTTTCCTTGTACTCGTCGGGAACCACCAGTTTCCAACGGTCCACCTCGTCCTCGAATGGACTGATCAATGGATCTACTCTCTGTCTATAGAGTCGATTATCTTCCACTCTCCATCCCAGGAAACGTTGTGGAAACTTCTCTACTAATTCTTTTCTCCTTAGGTACCACGGGTCATTAATCAGGTCAAACGCAGCACATTCACCTTCATCCTCGAAAAGTCTTGAAAGTGCATCCGGTACATAATGGTGGGCTCCTTTTCGATGAACAATCTGGAAATCCCACTGTTGCATTTCCAAGGCCCAGCGTGCAAGTCTACCAGACGGTTCTTTGAGGTTCTTTAACCATTTAAGTGTGCTATGGTCGGTTATCACGTTGAAATTCGTTCCTTCTACGTAAGGGCGGAACTTTTTAATGGCCCAAAGCACTGATAAGCATTCTTTCTCGGTCACACTATAGTTTTTCTCCGCTGACGTCAGGGCTTTACTAATGTAAACAATTGGATGTTCACCATCTTCTGAATCCTGGGTCAACACCGCTCCAATAGCGTAATCACTAGCATCGCACTAGATTGTAAACGGTCTAGTAAAGTCAGGTCTAGCCAGAACTGGTGCCGATACCAATTTCTCTTTCAAGGTCTGAAATGCTTCTTCTTGCTCTGTCCCCCATTCCCACGTCTTACCCTTATGCAATAGTCGCAATAATGGTACTTTAAGGTCACTATCATTCTCAATGAACCGTGAATACCAGCCCACGTCTCAATTGTTTCTGATTTTGTGGTGCTGGGTAATTCACTACCGGCGCAATCTTGTCTGGGTCTGGTCGTAAGCCCTTATTATCTAATACATAACCGAGATATGTTACCATTGAGCATCCGAACTCACACTTCTCCGGATTTACTACAAGACATGCTTCCGTGAGTTTCGCAAGAACTATTCTTAACCAGCGTAAATGTTCCTCATAACTATCGGTCACTATGATAATGTCGTCGAGGTAACCGAATACAACTGGTTCGAATTCGGGTCCAAACATAGCGTCAATAAGTCGTTGAAAGGTCATTGGTGCGTTAGTCAGCCCAAAAGGCATTCTTTTAAACTGAAACAACTCGAGACCTGGTACCGAAAACGCTGTGAATTTCTTACTGTTCGCCGCCATTGGTACCTGATGATAAGCTGCTTTTAAATCTATCTTTGAGATGTAGCGTGCTCTCCTCAATTTATCCAAAATGGCGTCGACACTAGGTATTGGATAAGCGTCTTTCACGGTCACCTTGTTCACGTCTCTAAAGTCGAAACATAGTCTCAGTGTCCCATCGCTCTTCTTCACTATAACAGGTGCTGTACACCATTCGCTCTCCGCTCTCTCAATGATCCCTGCATCCAATAACTTCTTGACTTCTTGAATTAACCAATTGAGCATAAAAGGCGACATTCTCCTTGGTCTATGTTTGATAGGCGTCCTATCCGTCACTCTTATACTATGCTCGGTCATATTGGTCATCCCGTGTTCTCGTCCCGGTGGTATAACTAGTTCGTCCACTATTTTCTGAACATCTCGTCGTTGATCCTGATCCAATTCGCAAATTCCCGCGCATTCCGCAGTAATAATTGCCTCTTTTTCTTGGTCTGTAAAATTGTTGAACTCGTGCCAACCCTGATTGTTCACTCTCCACAATCCCTTGCCCAATTGGACGTCCATGTCCATTTCGCGGCAAAAATCCATCCCCAGGATCAAGTCCTGAGTCAATGATCTTATTGCTTTTAACTCAAATGATTGAGTGCAACCATCAATTGACAACCATAGTCTCAATTTACCCAAGGTCCGTGTTGATCCACCAATCACACTTTGAATCTCCGAGTCCGTTTCCCTCAATTTTTCCTTAAATTTGGCAGCCAATTCCGGTCCAACAACTAAAATCATAGCTCCAGGGTCAAACAAGGCTATATAAGGTCGGTCAGCAATAAACACTTTAAGGAAATAACGGTTTTCCGTCCTCGAACCATCGATAATCTCGTAGTCGTTAAGAGGTTCTGCTACATCCACTGTAGCTTCCACCCTCCCCTGGACTACATGTGGTGATTGAAAGTCAACACTGGAGTTCTCCAATTTTTCCTGCACGCTCGCTCTCTCTGACTCACTCACTTCCTTCACTTCGCCACCTCTGGCGCTTTCTTCACACATTAATGGTCTTCGCAATTCGCCTGTCGTTTCATCCATCGCACTCTCATTATGGTGGTGATTTCGGTCAGACTTCTTATTATTCAATTTCTTCCGGTCGGTCTCTCTAACTATCTCTGATATTGCAAGATCGCAATTCTTTGTTTCGGTCTCCATATCGGAATATTCCATGTCCTTAAGATGAATAAAACTCTCTACTCCTACTCTCGACATGTTCATATTCCAGCCCTGACTCAAGATTGGGGGGGAGGGTTGTTGCTCACTCCCCCCCTTGTGCGTTTCCCAAAATTTGTCTATTCATAACGCAATTTGGACAGTATGTGAATACGGTCCCCGGGGTCCCACAAACTTGACACGATACACCATAAGGCGGGGTCTGACGATTTGGGCAATCCTTAGCGTAATGGCCCTTACCTTGGCAAGCATAACAGATCCTATTCGGACACTGTGATGCTCGATGACCTACTAATTGACAAACATTACAGGTTCCAATAAACTGTCGCTGTTCAATACCCGGACCTGTATTTCGTGCGCCATAATTTTCTCTCACTGGTGGTCCAGACTTACTTATTGATGTCTTAGGCATAACTTGCGCAGGCCACGTTGATTGTCCGAACTGAATTCCTTTGGTCTGTCCACCTGACGGTAATAAGGCATCGACGTTCTCAAGCTCACTCGTTGCGATCTTTTTGGTCTTCTTGGCACTTTTCTTGTTCTTTTTCAGGCTCATTTTACTAGTCTCTTTCTCCGAATCTGAAGATGGCATTTCCAACAGCGCGTCCAATTTCGAGGGTTTGGTCGTTCCTCTAGGGGCCGCTGAAGGAAACCTCATCTTGTCTTTGGTCGGTGGTGGGTTGTATCTTCTATCGATATCTTTGATCCTCTCATACCTCCTCAATACTCCCTCTACTTCAGCCACGTTCTCAACATCATGGGCCGACAGATAACGACGGTATTCCGGGGTCAATCCACGATATAAAATCCTTAAAAACTCATCCTCGGTTGCTGGATATCGGAAATGTCCCGCAATCAGGCGTAAACTCATCACATAATCCGATATACTTTCGCCCTTGGCCTGAGTTCTACTCTTTAACTCGTCCCAAACGTCATCATCTTCAATAGTTGGAGCAAATTCCCTTAAAAACAATTTCTTAAAGGTCTTCCAGGTCTTGATTTCATATTTATTAACTCTAAACCATATACTCGCTGACTGTCGTAAAATACTGGGCACAGCCTTCAGAAGATCCCGGTCTGAAATATCATAACACTTTTTAGAATCGTCAAGCCTTTTGATAAATTCTTCTGGGTCCTCTTTCTCAGATGCTGCAAATTTCACGTCCCAGTTGTTCAGTACTTTCACGGTCCGAAAACTCAAAGTTGGATATGCTCCGTGTCCGGCCCCTGTTTGAGCCTGATTTGAAAGGTCGTCCATATCTGAATCGGTACTACTGTCCACCAACAACGGAGATCTAGGAATAGTTCTCGAATTGCTCTCACTTGGTCTTCTCGAGTGACAAGCTTGTTCTCCCTTATTCGCTGGCTCTTGCACATTTCCGGTCTGGATGTCCACTTGCTTCGGTCGATGACCCCATCTCGCTCGTCTTTCCCACTCTTCCTTTTCAGGTGGTGTTAAGACTCTTCTGTTGACGCGTAAACTTCCTTCACGTTGCTGACCTGGAAACTGGTCAGTAGGATAAATTTGGCTCGTTTGTTTATTCGGATGTTTGGGTATCGCTCCTGCTGTCACGTCGTTCATTTGGGACGGAGGTTCTGTAACTTCCCAATTATTCATACTATCCTTCCTCAGATCGAACACATTGCTCCGCTGTCCAGGATATACTAAGTTCACCTCAGTATTGCTACGATGAGAAAACATTGCGCCCACATTTTGTCCGAAATGCATCCTTGTATCCCTGTGACTCAGGCTCCATACACTCGGCGTTTGATTGGGTGACACACGACTTCCAGAAGTCGTGCGGGTCACATTGGTCGAAGTATTGGTTGGAGATAAATACACTGGAGTGTCTACGGTCGGTACAACCCCATCCATGGTAGTTACTGATCCATTATTAGCCACTGATACCACTGTATCACTAGCATCCGGTCGTTGGCCATCCCCACTACTCGGGTTACTGTCACTCGATAGACCCTCATCGGTCTTGGCCACAGGTCGGTCATCCCCCCCCGTTGCCCCCTCTAATTCGCGGTCACTCTCGGTCACGAGTCCAGTTTCCGGCTGAAGTTGAAGGCATTGGTCCGATAATACTTCCAGAGGCCATGTCTCGATGGACTCGGCAAGGTCAAATTGCTCCACCCAAGGCACCGAAATTCTCTCCCCAAAATAGTATTCTAGCGCGTAGTCGCAATAATCGCTCGCGTAACTCCTGCGCTGTTCCCTTGAGACTACACTGCTGATCACGAAGTTCGGCAATAACTTCCTCAATCGGTGTCTCTAGAATACCGGACCAAATCATTCTCGCTTCCCGTATCTCCATCAATCGGGCGCAAAGTCGGCGATATGACTCCATATTTGTCGCCGTTAGCAAATAATGTCCCTCAAAAGGGAATATAACTCGCCCCGATTCGACAGGATTAATAAATTTATGAAAAGAAAAAAAAATAATAATACACTGCACGAAATTAAAATATCACCTATTAATTTGCGCTTTTTCTTCTTTTTTTTAATCTGTTTGATCTAATACAATAAATGTCCCCTTCGCGTCAACTTCCATAAAACCCACGAACAACAACACCTAATTCTATTCGGTTATATTTATCTGGTCAAAATCTCCGTAAAACAATTAAATTCGCTCATTACTACATGGACAAAATTTTCGGTCCATGCCTGGTCCTTGGTCATAGGTCAACAAAAAAAATAAATAATTTGAGCGAAAGGACAAAAGAAATTACGAGAACAGTCTAATATAACCACAATAATTTACACTTAATTTACACAAATAATAATTTAATTTACAAAATCACATTATTAAAATTCTCCTGTAAATTATTTCACTACACACCATTAAAATTTGTCTTATTTCTGACCGGTGGTCTATCGGTCCGATAAAACGAAATTACGCATCGCGACTGATTCCGAAAGCATCCTCGTGTTAAAAAGAAACGGAAACGAACGCCATTTTTGCTCCACCACGCACGCCCGTGTGAGCAACGTAACCTCTCAAATCACGCCGCGACGTCACTTCCGCCCCAGCACGTGTTGCCTCGAATTCTTATATTTCCCCTATAATTCGCGATACTTTATACTCAACTACACTCTCTCAATATCACCATGGTCTCAAAGATACAATAAACGGGTCAGTCGTTATATATATCTCCTCTTCACACCGTCAAATAGCAAATATTAAACACTCGTCCTTAACTCATCAATTACAACTCCAATTAATATTACGAATTTATTATAGTATTAATGCTAATCAAACAAATTATCAACAATTTCAATTTATTATCAAGAAACGATGTTTTCCTCCTCCACTCGGAAACTGGAATGGCCTAGTCCGCCGGCTCTCAGCACTGCTCCCCTCCTTTCCGGTCGGTCCTATGGTCATACCTACAAATCCTTAAGATCGTCCACAATTCGCGATCCAACAACTCATAAAGACCGGCAATATTTAAATTCAACTATTAACTTAACCTCAAACATGAAATACTAAACAGTCAAAATAAACGGCTTATTGACGACACTTCGTCACACAGAAATTTCCTCTGTCTGTTAAAATTGTTTTTGTAGCACCGTAAACCGAAAATAAATTTGTAGCTATTGCGTGTGCGATCGTAGTTGCGCTGATGTCAGGGATTGGTACAAATATGCAATATTTGCTTAATTGATCCTGCATTATCAGAACATGACAGTTACCGTTTACTGTAGTCGGTAGTTTACCAACAGTGTCTAGTGATACTCTATCAAAAACTTCTAAAGGGGTATCGGTAATTATCATCGGTTCTCTATTTTTTGTTCTTGTGATTTTCCTTTGTGCGCAGCTTCTGCATTTCCTGGTATATTTTGTGATATCTCCTTGTAGACCTAGACAGGTGAATTTTTCTTTAATTCTTCGATAGGTTTTATTTACACCTTTATGTCCGGCTATTAGACTGTCGTCAGAAATGGATGTAAATGTGGATCCAGAGCTGATATCTATCATGCTCTTGTATAGCCTTCCAAGTTCGTTCGAAAATTTCAGATGTGCGGTAGAGTCACGGGATACTTTACCGACACCGAACATACTTCGCGTGAAGATAATTAAGAAGAGTGACGCTAGGCAGCGCAACACGCAAGGAGCCACTAGCGCTATGTTTACAAATAAACATAACTTTGACACGACGTACAAGAAAAATTATGAGAAGGGAAATAATTTAAATTCGAACGGTACTACAGGATTCAAGTACAAGTGTCATAAGTGCAAGAAAGTGGGCCATAAGGTGATACACTTAACTTAGCAAGTACAGCTTCGACAAAAATCATATCGGAAGGTGATATTACTTTCGAAACACTCGTGAAAGACTCAAGTAAAATTATTTCTTTAAAAAGGGTTTTGTGCGTTCCCGATCTCAGAACCAATTTTTTATCAGTCGGAAAGATAACAGATCGTGGATACGAAGTTCGTTTCTCGAAAGAAGGTGCCGCTGTTCTCGATCCCGAAGGAAATCTAACTAAGATTTCTAACTGCTAACTGCTAAGAGAACAAATGGATTGTATTACGTTCTTGAAAATTGCACAAGGCCCGATAAATGTGAAGAAATAAATCGCGCAGCCGAGAAAACGTCGCGTATGAGTTGGCATCGACGGTTTGGCCACCTTAATTTTAAAGACATTGAGAAAGTTCACAATGAAAACAGAGTTCGCGGACTGAATAGTGTTACCTCTGAATACCTCGAGGATTGCGTAGTGTGCACTAGAGGTAAAATGACACGGAATCCATTTCCTAGAAGGTCGATGAGAGAGACCAATATTTTGGTTTTTTAAGGTCAAAGGACAAAGTTTTTACGGCTACGAAGGAAGTGATCTGCTTATTCGAAACTCAAACCGGAAGGAAAGTAAAGAGTCTTCAGTCGGATAACAGGCGTGAGTACTTGAACGAGACTTCTGACTCCTTTCTGAAAGAACGTGGAAATACTCGTCTCACATCTGTTCTCTACAATCCTGAACAGAATGGGATTTCGGAAAGGAGAAATAGAACAATCGTGGAAATGGCTCGTTGTCTGCACCTTCAATCAGAATTGCCTCCTTCCCTTTGGGGGGAAGCTGTCAATACGGCAATTTATTTACGGAACCGTTGCTCCTCAAAATCGTTAAACGGCAAAACACCTTACGAAGTTTGGAAGGGGGAACTTCCAGATGTAAGTCATTTTCGTGGAAAATTCGACGATAAATGCAAATCTGGACACTTTGTGGGATATTCCAAACAAACCAAGGGATATCGGATTTAGATTCCGGAAGAAGGAAGAGTAATTTTGTCCAGGGACGTAAAATTCTTTGAAAACGTCGAAAATCAATCTAAAAATTTTGTTGATGTGTTTCCGGATGTGATCGAAGACAATTTAGAAGATGATTTGAACAAAATAAATCCAAAGTGCATTGACGTTAAGATGATTGTGCCCACAGAAGATGTCGATGAACCTGAAGGATTGGAAAGGATTGGACCTGGAAGACCGAAAATTGTGAGGAGTGGCGAGAGAGGAATACCGCGTCGCGAGTTTCATATGGTCGAAAGTCGTATCACGGAAGAATGCAACCCTTACGCCTTTCTTGCGGAAATTCCAATAAAACAAGCCCTATCATCTCCGGAATCGTACGAGTGGCAAATGGCAATAGCTGACGAAATTAAAAGTATAGTAGCAAATGATACTTGGAAGCTAGTCGATCGTCCAACAAATGGTAAAGTTCTAGGAAGCAGAATGGTACTTAGAAATAAGTATAGTGTGGATGGATGTGTTAAGCGACGAAAACCACGACTGGTAGCGCAAGGCTTTAATCAACTTTCTGGAATTCATGTTGGGGAAACGTTTGCTCCAGTGGCTCGCTTGAGCTCGATTCGTCTGGCGGTGGCTTTGGCGGCACGAGAAGGAATGAACATCAGACAGTATGACTTCACCTCGGCATACCTGAATGGTTTTCTGGATGAGGAGATACACATAGAACCCCCTAAAGACTTAATTTATTCATTGCAGATCACCAAGGACTCTCAATGTGATGACTCCATCAAGGTTAAGGTAAAAGGTATGATTAATGATTTACAACGCGGAAATAAAGTTTGTAAGTTACAAAAGGCTATTTATGGACTCCGCCAAGCTGGTCGTAGTTGGAATAAGCGGCTGAAAGAGGTCTTAATAAAACTAGGAGCCATACTATCTCAAGCTGATCCGTGTGTGTATCATTTTGGCGAGGGGGAGAAAATCGCTATAATTACGGTTTATGTAGATGACATCCTGGTTTTGTCGAAAAGTCTACCTGTTATTGATCTTGTGGGAAGAGAACTTTAACGTAACTTCAACCTTAAGGATCTGGGAAAGATTAGCTACTGTCTCGGGATTGAATTTTCGCATGAGGGTAGCGCTATTAAACTGACTCAAAAAGGATACATCACAGATTGTTTACAGCGTTTCGGAATGATGGATTGCAAGGCTGTCAGCACTCCACTTGATGTTAATGAAAAGTTTCCTCGAGAAGATATCGATGACACGAAGGAAAAGTCTTCATTTCCTTACAGAGAATTAATCGGGTGTATCACATATTTGACCATGACGACAAGGGCCGACATTTGCTTCGCCGCATCCCGTTTAGGACAATCAAAATTGCTGAGAATCCAGTTCCAATCCGATTTTTTGAAAAAAAGTGTTTCAACGATCAAGCACCAAAAATGTTTGCAACTTAGTGGAATGTGTGGAACCTCTTAATTTGTAACTTTAATGGTATTTAATTGAAGTAAATTGATCATGACTCGAGGGGGAGTGTAAGAAATCATATTTGGTTAATTTTGAATTAGTTTAGCTTTCCCTCCCTTTTGTTACCGAGTCACTTTTCTTTTTTGATAGTTGGTACGATTGTGTATCGAGACTAGCGTCGCTGGCTGCTTGTGTGCGAGCATAGAGCGCTGATATGTTCTGTTGCGAAGTCGTTTGTTCCCTTACGGATAATTATTCTTTTTGTATTTTAACGATCTCTAATATCTTGCTGATTTCTTTTAATAAATACTTTTGTGAACCGTAGTGCCGTGTATTTCTCTCCGACGTCGTTAACCAGTCCCATTATCTTTTGCTAAATTGATATTTCATGAGCTAACATTTTGCAAAGTTTTGGTTTTGTGTTCTTTTTCTTAAAACATTTCGTTGTCCCAGTAATAAGTTTGATGGTTTGCCAGCGATGAATTAAATCTTTTAATAGAGTCTTTTATATCATTTATCATTTGCTTATCTAGTTTGTTGATCTGTTTTGCGTTTGTTGCTTTGCTCATTGTAATATCTTCCTTATCTTCTGAACTTTTTACAGTAGGACTCATGTAGACTGCTATCTCTTCTTTCTCTGGTATAACGGAATTTATGATAAAATTGTCGTCGCTGGATTCTTGAGTGTCTGACTCAAGTATTGGTTCACTTAAAGAAGGTAGTACACTACAGTCTTTTTTCTAAATAGGGATGTCTTCTGGCTCGAAAACTGATTTATCTTCACTAGAATCATTGCTGGTTATGGAGTCTTCTTCATGTGAATTGGCACTTGTGTCAACTCTTATATTTAGATTCTGTATTTTTTTCCTGGGTCTTAGTCTTGTGGCTACAGGGCCTTTCTCTTTTAAATCTTTGTGTTGCTAATCCTTCGGATTTAGGTTTGGTTATAATATCCTTTACTGGGATCCTTGCTGATGAGGAATCTGATTGTGCTCTGGTTGCTCTAGGTCCAGATTGTTTATCTTTAATGTTTGTCTTTTGCTTTTCGTTGTTTTTATCTACTAGTTTATTTAGTGCTTCGTTAGCTCGTAGCTTGGTGCTTGTTGCTCCACTGCTAAATTACTGCTAGGCATTATTTCTCTGTGTGATCGTAGTTGTTTTCTGACGCTACTAACATTTTTGAGAAATAGGCTATCGGTAGGTCCATACTATTTGTTTTATATGTAATTACCGCACTTACTGCATGATCGGAAGAGTTTGTAGTCAATTTGAAAATTTTTGAAAAATCTGGATGTTGTAAGATAGGGTTCATACACAGAGCTTTCTTTAGTTTTCGCAAACTCTTCTTTTCTTCTTTGCTTCATTTGAAAATTTAATCCTTTTTTAATAGAACGTATGAGGGTTTGGCAATTTTTGCATACTTGGCTATGAATTTTCTATAATAACCTGTTATGCCTAAAACTCTTTGATTGATTTTGCCTTCTTGGGTGTTGGAAAATTTTTTATGGCTGCTAACTTCTTGAGATCTGGTTTGATCCCTTCTTCTCCTACTATATGCCCTAGATACGCTACTTCTTTTCTCAGAACGTCGCATTTTTCTGGTTGTAATACTAATTTGGCTTCCTTAAGTCTTTCTAGAAGTCTATTTATTGTTTTATTATGTTCTTCTAGGGTAGCTGAAAATACTATAATATCGTCTAGATAAACGAAAAGTTATGTTCCTTGTAGTCCTGATAATACATTGTCCATTAATTTTTGAAAAGTCGGAGCAGCTTTTTTTATTCCCATTGGCATTCTTTTGTACTGGTAATGTCCTCTGCTGTAGGAGAAAGCTGTTTTGTGTTGGTCTTTTTCGGCCGTGCCTATCTGATGGTATCCTATTGCTAAATCAAATACCGAAAAGTATTTTGCTCCCCCCAAGCGTTTAAGTATAGTACTAATCAGGGACATTGGATAACTGTCTCCTTGCATTTTTCATTTAGGGCACGAAAATCTATTACGAAACGCCATTTTTTATTTCCTTGTGCGTCAGCTTTCTTTGGAACTATTAATACCGGTGAATTATAACAAGAATTGGAATCCACTGACAAATCCACCTTGTACATTTTTGTTACTAGTGTTGCTCCTGCTTGTTCGCATTCGGGTGACTGTCGATATTGTTTACACTTTACAGGTTTTTCATCGCTTAATGGTATATAATGTTTTACTAATAGAGTTAGTGGTAATTTATCTCCGGGCAGTAAAAATCTGTCTTGCCCTGTACGTATCCTTTTTTTAACATAGTCCAATTCCTCTTTATTTAAGTGATCTAGATTCATTTTATCTAGTACTAACTGTGTCCTTTTTTCTTCATTACTTAATGCTTCGTTTGATTCTTTTGTTTTTAACACATCTTCTGCTTTCACACATTCAAATGGAAAGAGTTCTTGTGGATGTATATTGACTGTTATATATTTACCAGTAGTGTTTATGGTCATTATCTTACAGTGTCCTTTCTTTTGTGTGACCAAAGCTTCACCGAGCATTAAACTTTTTTCGGACTCTATTCTGGGTAGATATCCTTCTTTCAGATCGCTGTTAATAAGCGCAATATCTATAACTTGTCTGCTTCTGGCCTTAGTTCTAAAAATTCGCGGTACAGGTTTAACTTCCTTCTTCAATTTTATTTTTTCTTTACAAGATTCTGTGTCTATAAAAGGGATTAGTTCCACAGGTTTGGATTGAGTTATCACAGAATTGTAAAAGAAAGAAATGCTTGCTCGTTCCTCTCTTAAATATGGTCTACCTAATATTCCATCCACATTTATAGGAATCGTAGACTCCTCTACATGAAAAGGATGTTTTACTCCATTTATATTTATGTCTATAGTACCTAACGTAAATACTTTAGTTAAAGATACACCCGTGAAAAAAGTGATGTCAGTAACGTTAACAAGTGCGTTTGCTTTTAACGCCGTACTTTTTATTAAATTGATATCTGCGCCGGACTCTACAAAAAATTTTGCTTCATTTCGAAAAATGTAATCTTCTCCTACTTAAATTTTTGGGCATTCAGATACTTCCTCATTTACTTTGAAAATTGTTTCTGATCTCGGAATCTCACTTCCGTTTGACGCGGTTTTTGATTCGAGTTGATTCGATGCTCTCAGATACGATCGTCTATATCATCTGGTTTGTGAAACTCCACTGATCTTGAGATGTCATCTAGTAAAGCATTAATAAATGATTTTAATGCAGTTTTTTCAAAAATTTCCATAGATGTGTTCATGACTTCATTAGAAAGTTTTTCATACACTACCGTCCGAAATTGTGCGAACGCTAACATCTCTAGCTATTAAAAAACACACCCGCACAGAAACAGTGATAACTCGGTTAAAAATGACGCTAGATGGTTTTTTTAAATTGCATTGGAAAGCTTATTAAATTTCCAATGAAATGTCACTATTTTAAGTTGTATTGCATAAATAGGAAGCGAGATATCATGTTATGAAGACAAAAAAATAATCCTATTTTTTTCGGAATTTCTTACTCTAACTTTGACTCCTGGCACAGCTTAGAAAAGTTTATGAAAAAAATTGTTACTTTTACAGACTATTCCTTGTAACCTAAGCTTTAAATAGAGACCAAGAACAGCAAAAAATATTTACGGGTTCCTGAGATATTACAAAAAGAGTCGGACCGTGCCAAGCAGAATTTTCAATCATCGATTTCTCTAATTCGCTGTTGAGTCAATTACTTGTCTGTGAAAAAAGTGTCGAAAATTAATTTTACCAAGTACATTCTTACTGGGATCCACTTTTTAATTTAATTTATTATATATCGATATTTAAAAAGTGGATCCCAGTAAGAATGTACTTGGTAAAATTAATTTTCGACACTTTTTTCACAGACAAGTAATTGACTCAACGGCGAATTAGAGAAATCGATGATTGAAAATTCTGCTTGTCACGGTCCGACTCTTTTTGTAATATCTCGGGAACCCGTAAATATTTTTTGCTGTTCTTGGTCTCTATTTAAAGCTTAGGTTACAAGGAATAGTCTGTAAAAGTAACAATTTTTTTCATAAACTTTGCTAAGCTGTGCCAGGAGTCAAAGTCAGAGTAAGAAATTCCGAAAAAAATAGAATTATTTTTTTGTCTTCATAACATGATATCTCGCTTCCTATTTATGCAATACAACTTAAAATAGTGACATTTCATTGGAAATTTAATAAGCTTTCCAATGCAATTTAAAAAAACCATCTAGCGTCATTTTTAACCGAGTTATCACTGTTTCTGTGCGGGTGTGTTTTTTAATAGCTAGAGATGTTAGCGTTCGCACAATTTCGGACGGTAGTGTATAGCGCCGCTCTTAAACCGCTCATAAAATTTTGCAGTCTATCGTAAAGTTCATTTATACTTTCAACATGATACATATTTAACTTTACAATTTGTAAAAGATAACGTTCATATGGTTTCCCTGGTGTAAAACGTTCTTTTAATAAATCGATTAAATCAGTTAAATTTGGAAACACTTTTCCTCTAGTGCACTCCTTAGCACTTCTCTTCGTTCTGGTGGACCAGTACCATTGTTTCCTGTAGTACTCATTTTATTTAATTAAATCTTTTGTATACGACAAGAAATAAATCTCTCTCGTTATTTTGTTGTACCTATAAACCGAAACTAGCCTGATAAGCCGTTATTAAAGGATGTGAAATCCAACCTGAACTTCCTGATTGTTTCCAACCTATCACAGCTATCTTTGAGCTTTCCGTATTCAATTCTAATGGTTCGATTACTTGAAAATTATTCCCCCTACAACACAAAATTGTCTTTCGAACAATAGCACTAATTCTGTTTCACACGGCCAAAATTCTATCGCTAGAATATATGATGATATACAATTATGTTTTGTTTCGGATGTTATTAAAAACTTCGCACTCTCTTCTATTAAATCCGGACTGCCTAGTGTTATTTCAAATACTCCTTGAGTTGCTGCAGGTATTATTCTGCTTAAAACCCTAAAATCCATGAAATTACAACTAATTTATTTCTATCCCAACGACACTAGCGTTATCGGAATCGTTTTCGTTGTCCTCTATCGCTTGTCTTTGACGTAACTGTTCCCCATGTGCTACAATTCTTTCTTGTATAGCTTATTCAATTGTTAGATCAACTTCTACAATATTCCCATTGATATTTATAACTCCTGGAGCTTTGGTTTTTTTGGTTCTTGAATTGTAGGAATTACTTTACATACAGGTCAGAATTTCAATGTTGTATTCACTAAATTGTTGTGAATTTCAGAATGTAAAGCAATTTTAGGACAAATATTTTTTATTCCTCTTTTTCCTCTTTTACTTTTACAAATTTGTTTCACAGATAAAATAAATTTTCCTTGATTAGGCATAGGTATAACGAACGTCAAACTCTTCTAACAACAGAACGGGGAGACTGTGGTCCGTTGTGAGATGTATGACTTAATTCAATATTAATTAAAATTTTATATTTAAATAATATTCGATTTGATTCATTTAAAAAACAAAAATTACAGAAAATTCAATGCTACAAAAACTTTTATTTTCGCTTGAAGAAATAAATTTCTAAGAGTTTGTGAAAGTTGAGCGTATAAATGGCACAATAAATTTTTAATAATTTAAAAATATATTGAATCACACTTCCATAATTTTGGGGCTATATTTAAACGAAATAAATAATTATAAAATTTATTTGTTTTTTTATTTTTGAAAGAAAATAGTTGTAATATATTATTGTTTTAAAAAATAATATTTCAAAGAGGAACAAAATATTTTAAAAGAAAATTTTATTTTTAATTTTTTTTACTGTTATAATTTTATTTTGTTTTTATAACTATTGTTTTTTTAAATTGTCCTTATTTTTTTATTTTAACTCGGAATTTATTTTTCAATAATACTTTAAATTCATTCTTAAGCATGTAATTCTTACAAAACAGTAACTCTTGGATAATAAAAAACAGTCTGATATTTCTTTTTAAATGAAAGAAAAAAATTACTATATACAATATTTAGACTTGCGAAATTTCATTGATGCTTACTACTCGCGTACGCACGACCTGGTGTTGTAACCTAATCCTCTTTCGTATTTCTGCAACTTCTACAATTTGCAATACTGATCTAAATCTTTTAACTCGATTAATATTATTTACTCGAAAAATTTTATGAATATTAAAGTCGCTTGACAAAATTATGTTTTTTTTACTAAAAAGATGCAGCTATAAATTACACACGATAAATATACTCTTTATTATTTTCAAACAACTATTATTTTATTTATTTTTCGCATGAATTCCAATTTTGCTTATTTGCAAATATCGCTTATTTTTGTACTTCAATTAAGCATTTATTCTTGCAGTTTCAAGCTATTTAGATTCTCTACCATTTTTTCAATATAAGTCTTTTTATTGTCGATATTATATTTCGATTTGTTTTTCACGAATAGCACGCGGTTAACTAAATTCACTTGTTCTAAATTGTATTTACTTTTAACTGCTTTTGCGTATTTTATTCTGTCTTGTTTATTATTTTTCCTATTTTCTGAACTATTCATAGAGAAACTACAAACCACGACGCAAATGTTGTAACAATTATAAGTTGATTTAAATTTATTATTTATCCGTGGGAAAAATGTTTTAAAAAATTTTTTTTACCGCAAATATTTTCGAGAATTTTAATCTCTTCACTTTCCCCAAGGGTGATTACTTTTGCCTTACAGTTCGATGTTAAACGAACTAAAAAACTGTCCACTACCCGCACAATATTAATATTTATTTTATATTCACTGCATATAAAAAAACAATTAAAATTTCACAAAAATATATATAGTCAATAATAAAATCAATGTAAAAAATATATGTAATTTGTAAAACAAAATTTTTTAAATTTTTTTAAAGATTCCTCAAATTCTACCCTTATAATATAGAGGGAAAAATCCCACCGCTGCCACCAGTTGTTAAGAAACGATTTACACAAAATAAATAAAATAAAAGAAATTATTTTATTATTAATTCAAATTGCACTTAGATAACGAAAATGCTCTTCAGCAAAATAAGAAAGGTAGTGGATTCTTCCCTATACGTAAATATTGATTTCATTTACGTGAAAATTGTGTCATATAAATAAAAATAGAATTTGTAATACATAACTGTTTGGAAATAGAAATAAATAAAAATCAATTAATTAAATATTTATAATATATATTTTTAAAAACCCTTAGTATATTTAAATACAACAATTTCTTTTAATCTGACAAAAGTATTCCCAGAATAATATATGCAATTTCAATATATTTGTGTGTATGTATATGTATTTGTCAATTTTTATTACTCACCTTTAAAATGCTTGTTTCCTTTAATATTAATATGCTGTCAATGTTGTTGTTCTCTATGTAAACTTTTATTCTTTATTTAAATAACTTAAATGTCAATTTTAGTATTATAAATTGAATCTACCTTTTGTGTCGTACAAAAATTAATCAAAGCAAGTCTATATGACTGTCAAATATATAATAATTTCGGGTACTCTTGCCTGACTTAAACTGCCCAGATTTTCCTTTGTCGATTTTTTTATTGATAAACAATTAGGTGGGAAAAAATCCTTATTTGCAGTTTATTACACTTAGTTAATGCTAAGTGAAATTCTGCTAGCTTGTAGAGTTTGGTAATCAGCCTATCTAAAAATGCACTACTTTGTTATTGAGAAAGAAATTAAGTTAACTTAGAGAAACTTCAGCTTATAATATTAAAATTTAAGCAAAATTTCAATCTTACTTAATTCTTTGCGCTAATTTAAAATAAGGGTTAATAAGAATCGCTTTGTATTACAATTGATTTTTAATTTTTATTATGTATTGTTTAATGATGTTGAGTGTTAATATTAGTTGAGTGTATTTTATATTATGGAAATAAAATTCGCTGATTTGTAAAAAAATACGAATTTGATCATAACAAATATTTTCAAAATTTTTTCGAAATTTTCAAAATCGTCTTCAGTATATCATTTCTTATCCTTATAGCAACAAGAAAAAAGTTTTAAAAAAATTGCTAACAATGTCGAAAAATCGTCTATCATTTTACATGGAATTGCTCTAATAATAAAAGAGAAATTAAGATAACATAGAAAAATTCATTGGTTTTATTTTTTTAACAAAGTAGTTTTAAGTAACAGAAGATTAGAAGTAGATAATAATGTTTCTCATCAATCGATTGTATTTTTTGAAGACCATAGTTATAGCAATATCTTGAAAAATGGAGATTATAATAATGTTAATCCAAGTGCTTCTAATTTAAATCACGAACTTTCGATTGTACATGATCATAATTATTTTTATAATGCAGTGTCAAAACAATTCACTTGGAACAAATACTGTGATTAACAATAATGACGGTATAGTAGATAATATAAATCACGAACTTTCGATCGTAGATGATCATAGTTATTTTGATATTGCACAGAGTCAAAGCAATTCGATTAGATCAAATGAGCCTTCGGAAAGTAAAACCACATATAAAATTTATTCAGTCATTTTTATTCGCCTGTAACATCTAAAAAATGAATGCTTTAAACACCAATTTTAACCAAGCTTATTTTTTGAAAACAGAAAAAATAAATTAAACTAGAATTTGTATTTTGCACATTAATTTTTAGACATAAGGTACTAATGAAAATGTTCGTACAAATTTTATATGTGGTTTTACTTTCCGGAGGCTCAAATACTGTGATTAGCAATGACGACAATATAAGAGATGGTTGTAATAATGTTTCTGAGCATTATCTTGGACTTATAGAAGTGTTATGCGTCTACTATAAAGCTAAACATTTTAGTGCAGAAAGAGTAAGTGATAAAGAAAATTCATTTTATGATTGCTGCAGTCATGACCAAGTAGTTTTGGATCCATTACCAGATCCACTAGAAATTTTGAAACAATTATTTTATGGTACTCATGCTTTGTCAAATGATTTGTTTGGATAAAACATGTAGCATTAACAGTTTATTTTCTTTAGCATCTTTTAATGCTAACTTGGTTCAATTTAATAACAGATGACCAAGACCATTTTGTTGTAAAATTCAAGGTCAAATATAGTAATAATCGTTTATTTTCTTCCGTTGTTGTAATTTGTTGAAGTTTTTTAAATCGATAATCGGAAGAGTAGTAAATGAAACACTTGTACCACTTGTGCAACGTTTCGGTGTTTTTAAAATAAAATGACTAGTGGCCTGATAAGGGTGTCAAACCAAGACACCGAAACGTTGCACAAGTGATACACGTGTTTCATTTACTACTCTTCCGATCAAGGTCAAATATATTATCAAGTTAATACAGCTTTATATTCTGCGAATAATGAGTTGCCAAGTACGACAAAACAATGTTTTCGTACAATCATATCAAATGATGAAAGAAGAACTAGTCTTAATGACAACTGAGAACAATCCCTCTGGGCACGGAAACGTGTTTGTTCTAGAAACGTTCCTAAAACGTTTTTAAAACGTTTCATGTCCTCTACATAATGTCTTTAAAACGTTTTATGTTCTAAAAACGTTTTTAGAACATTGGACGTTCTTAAGCCGTTATGTAGTAGACATGAAACGTTCTAAAAACGTTTTAGGAACGTTCCTAGAATAAAGACGTTTCCGTGCCCAGAGGGATGGCACTGGACCTGAATTACAATTGTTATTTACATTTAAAAAAGGACATTATGAAAGGCGTTATAATTTCCAAATAGTTAATGAGGTTGCAGCTATTTTTTCCACCACAGCAGACGGTGAAATTCCAGAATCTTATGTTACCATACGCAACAGAAATACGAAAAAATTACAATACGTTAGTTCAATGGATCCTAATGTCGAACTATGAACATATCCTTTATTTTACCCTTATGGGACTAGAGGCTGGTTTGATGGAAAGAAATTAGTTGACAGCGGTCGTAGATTGAGCAAAAACGTTTATACAAAACATCGAATGGCTATTCGAGATAAGCCAAACTACACCTTAATGGGACGTCGTTTGTTTTAGCAGTGGACAGTTGATCAAAGTGTTAAGGCTGAACAAGATGAATTAGAATTTTTAAAAAAACAATCAAAATAAGTTATGAGCTAACACATACTCAAGTCTTTTATCACATTAAGAAAAAATGCACAAAATACAAATAGTCGCATTGGAAATGTTGTCATTCTTCCATCAACTTTTCTTAAATCACCAAGAAATATGCTTCAAAATTATCAAGATGCGATGACTAATGTACGCAAATTTGGTAAGCCTGATTTATTTATCACAATGACATGCAACCTAAAGTGGAGAGAATTTACGGAAAATCTTTTAAGTAGACAAACAGCTTTAAACAGGCCAGATATAGTAGCACGCATCTTTGAATTGGAAAAGGAAGAGCTGATGATAAATATCAAAAACGTGAACTCTCACATGTTTATATGTTGCTAACATTAAAGGCAAATAGTAAAATTAGAACACCTGACATTGTAAATAAATATATTTCAGCTGAAATTCCGCATCCTGAAGAAAATTTAAAATTGTATGAAAAGGCCAACGCAGAATAGAATTTTAAGCGGAACCATAATCATAAGCGTAACCGTAAGAATGAATTAAAGAAAGATAAACAATATACCTATGGGGCGTTCCACGCGAAATCGGACAGTACTTGACTTTTGCATCTCAGATTTCTTTCAAATATTTTTTTCTTTTAGTGCTCATTAAAATAAGCTACCATGATTTTTTTTTAATTTTTTCATAAAGCTGTTTAAGAGATACAGGTTCTTAAAAATCACGTTTTTTACGAAAATGTTTTTTTGAAATGGTTATAACTCGGTCAAAAATTGACCAAATTTAACGTTCTATATATGAAAATTTTTGTTTTTACACGTAGTTTTTGATAAAAATATAAAAAAATTTATTACTTAAATTGACGAGAAATTTTTTTAATTTTTAGAATAAAATTTTATTTTTAAGAATGTTTTACTTTACTTTTTTTATGAGATTTCATAGTGTCCATTAAAGACGCTGAACACGATCCTGGGTCACAAAATTGGTCATCACGTCAGGATTTTTAGAAAAGTGGGGGTAAAGACCCAAAAAACCTGTTTTTGAGGGTTTTCAAAATTTTTTTAAATCCTAAACCTGACGCGCCAGAAACTTCTACATAGACTTAAATTGAAGCTTGAATTGTCCACTACAAGACCCATATAAAAATTAATTAAAATAAAACAAAAATTTTTTGAAAATGAATTAGAAAAAGATTTTTTTAAATTAATTATGTGTGATCAACCTTTAAAAATACACAAGTGTACCAATTTTTAGGTAATTAGGTTAAATAATATAGAATTTAGGGGGAAAAACGTTCTTTCAAAAAATTTCTAATTTTTCCTTGACAACGCTATGACCATCTTATAAAGTATAAAACAAATTTATAAATAAATTATGAGTAATTAATACTCATATTTCATTCTAAGTAATTAAAATGCACACAAATATTTTCATTCATATATTGTCCCGGGAAAACAACCAAAATACCGAAACCGATTTTTTTAGAAGAATTCCGAAAATAGGAAACCGAAACCGTTAAAATTTCGGTTACAAAAAAATGTGTTTCATTAAATTCACATTTCATTCAATTCCACTATTGCTTATTAAATCACAAAAAATAAATAATTTTGATATTAGACAAAAAAAATCTTTTTATTTTTTGAAATAATTTTTTTCTCATTCTGCTTTAATAATGGTTTTTAAAATTCCTTACAAAAAAAATTATATTAACTGCTTGTACTTTTTGATATATAATCTATTGAAAACAATTAAGGGCGATTGAAGGCATTTTTATGGTTCATCGTAATGAATTGGAACAACCCGATTAAGAAACACAATTAACAACAATAGAGAAAGTTTTTAATTGTTTTTAATTAAAATTAATCGATTTCTTCCTTAAGGGATTAAAAATTTAAAGTCAATGGCAACGGAAATTTTAACGATTTCGTTTTCCTCTTTTCGGTATTCTTCTAAAAAATTTCTAAAAAATTCGGTTTCGGTTTTCAAAGAATAAGGGTTTCTGTATTTGGGTTTCAATTTTTAAAGTGAACAATTACCTGGTCAATTTTGACATACATGTATGGTTAGGATGTATGGCTGAAACAGTAATACTGTAACTCAGTTCAATATCCACA
This sequence comes from Leptopilina drosophilae, assembly GCA_032873175.1. Classification (NCBI taxonomy): domain Eukaryota; kingdom Metazoa; phylum Arthropoda; class Insecta; order Hymenoptera; family Figitidae; genus Leptopilina; species Leptopilina drosophilae. The sequence goes on from CM065484.1 coordinate 26,022,655, forward strand.
AATATAATATTTGAGAATTGGCTATATTTATGACAGTACCATAAATATATTTTTTTTCAGTGTACCAACTATGAGGCTGCTTCTACAACAGCTTTTTTATCGAAATCAGTGTGAAAACGTTGCGCGCGCAACGTTTTCACACTGATTTCGATGAAAAAAAAGCTGTTGTACAAGTAGCCTGGCAGTGGCGCTCTTAAAAGGAAAATTTGTTTACTACTTTAAGGCCTTTCTCCAATATGTTCCTCAAACTCTGCGTCTGCGCTGGTTGCTATGAAAACATATACTAAAATCAACGCAACGCAGTCATTCGCAGACAAACGCAGAGTTTTGGGAACCTATTGAAGAAAGGCTTTTAGGCGCGATGTTTAAATTCATGAATTTTTTAATTAATACGCAAATCTATTATTTTTTAAAACAGTAGTTAAAAATTTCAATATAAAAAATTGTTAAATATGAATATTTGAAAATATCATTTATAAAAATTCAATAGAAAAAATAAATAAAACTACATCTTAGTAAGCGAAGAATTTTGAGCTGTTTCACTACATCGAGATATTTCGACTTCGAGAATGACGTCAGATAGCTGGAAGGAAAACAAACAGATGACACAATGCTATTTTTATGAGAGGAAGTATTTAAAATTCATTAAATTTGTAAACAATGAATATTTTTTATAACTTTAAAAATCTAAATTTTAGATCCTTAAAAATCTTGTCGAAATTCTCGGTCTCGTGACTAGTTTTGGATGAATCCAAACGATACCGATACTATCGGTATCGTTTGGATTCATCCAAAACTAGTATCGTCTCGGTATCGTCTCGAAAACCGAGACGATACGAGACCGAGACTAGTCTTGGTATCGTGGGCAGCACTAATGACTATAATTATGAAGTCGGATTTCAAAAATTCCAAATGTCGGATTGAATATGGCGGATGAAAATTTAAAAAATATTTCAATTTGCACAGAAGTGGGTGTGAAGGGTCGCTGAATACACAGGTCAACAAAAAAGGCTTACTTTTTTATGAGAGATCGGACTGGTTTCCGATGTATTTTTGGATGCTGAACACGATCCCGGGTCCCAAAATTACCCATCACGTCAGGATTATGAGAAAAGAGGGGGTAAAAACCCCAAAAAACGTGCACTATTAGACTCACATTCATAAGACAAAAAATATATAATTTTTTTTTTTTCAAAAAATGGAGTCGAAAACACCAAAAATTTGTATTTTTAGAATGCTTTAATTGACCTCTTGAAATCGCTGGGATTCACTTACAAATTGTTATTCGAGGGTTTTTGGGGTCCCTGATTACCAATCCGATATCAGTTTTCATAAATCCAAAATGGCGGAGACGACCAATTCTTAATTTTGACATCCGAGATTTTGGATCCGCCATCTTGGAATTTTGAAAACTGATATCGGATTCGTAATCGGCGACCCCAAAAGCCCTCGAATAACCATTTTCAAGCGAATCCAAGCGATTTCAAAAGGTCAATTAACCTCTTGACAGTCCATGGCCCATATGAGGCCACAAAAAGTCGTGCTACCTTTACGTCTGTGGCCATATATGTCCATCTCAAAAATAAAATACTAAACATAATTCGATTTGAATGACCAAGTGCATACTAAAGTTTTTGGGGTCGCTGAATCCGAATTTCAAATCAGATTTTCAAAATTCAAATGGTGGACCTAAAATGGCGATTATGAAGATTTAAAAATTTATCAAATACGCTTGAAACTCGTTACTTGGGGGTTTTCGGGGTCGCTGATTACGAATGTGATTTTAGATTTACAAAATTAAAATGGTGAATCCAATATGGCGGATTATTTCAAGATTTATGCAATTTGATTGAATTTTAGGCCCGCCATTTTGGATTTCAAAATCTGACATCAGATTCGAAATCAGCGACCCCGAAAACCCCCGAGTAACAAGTTTTAAACAAATCCGTTGAATTTTTTATTTTCTCGACCGCCATAAGCGATTTTTAGCTGGACTGCGAAGGGGTTAAAGAATTTCTAAAAATACAAGTGTTTGGTGCCTTCGACCCCATTTTTTGAAAAGAATTTTTATTTTTTTTGTCTTATGAATCTTGTAGTGCACGATTCAAGCTTCAATTTAAGTCTACGTAGAAGTTTCTAGCACGTCAGGTTTAGGAGAAAAAAAATATTGAAAACCCTCAAAAATACGTTTTTTGATGTCCTCACACCCACTTTTCTGAAAATGATGGGTAATTTTGGGACCCAGGATCGTGTTCAGCGTCCAAAATACATCGGAAACCACTTGGATATCTTATAAGAAAGTAAGCCTATTTTTGTTAACCTGTGTTACGAATCTGAACTTAGTTTTTGAAAAAGTTTAAACTGGTTTAAATGTGTCATATAATCCACCATATTGGATTTTCTAATTAAAATTTTTAATTTTAAAATTATTTCAAATTCGTAATCATCAAGCCAGAAAATCCTAAAATGTCAAAAGACATTAAAATCTGATAATTTAAAAAAAATTTCGTCCGCCATTTTGGATTTGCCATATACAATTTTTTTAAACTATCTTCATATTAGTAAGATTAGACCCTAGAAAACTAAAAATAATAAAAAAAGAGCAGTCAGAGCAGTCTACCGGCAATAGAAAGGTCGTGGGCTCGTATCCCACCATGCTACCGCTTTTTTCTAAGTTCTTTGATAATTTTGAAATTATTAATTAATTTCGAAAATATTTTTCTGATTAAGCAGGTTTCTGTATCAGGGCAGCTGTGCTGTCGATACATATGAAGCCCATGAGCTTATAGAGATTTATTTAAGACTTAGTTATTTGATTCGGAAAAATTGATAGCTTCTTCTCATTTTAATATTTGTAAACCGAATGATAAATTTACTTTCTGTAAATTAAAAATAATAAAGTTTAAGCAAGTTTGTGAGTTTAATGCTTTTTTCTTCATGAAACAATGTGTATGGTAGAATCAGCTCATATTCTTTCTTAAATATATTTTTTCTATGAATAGTGTAGAGGTTAACAATTTTTTTGTATACTTTTGTAATGTGCGTGTAGAGATTACAATGAGTTAAAAGTGTTTAGAAATCAAATTCAACATGTGCCCTTCAAAAATGTAGGTTCTTATTATGAGTTCCGTTTTTAAATTTAATGTTTGAAGTCATCGCATTTCCTATATATAAGTGGCACATATTCCTGTAAGGCTTTAAATTACTTCTTATTGCGTAGACAATGTAATCCTGTTATATGGTTAGTTAAAAATCTTCGTTAAAAAAGTTATCTCAAGTTAATCACTAATGTTGTCGAAATTTAAGAAAAGTTGTCTCGCAAGTTTGCAGGTACCCCATTTTTATCTTAATTAAGGCACATCATTGTCTCAATGATTTTTTGGTTCCTTGTACTCTCAACTACTTCTATTGTAATTCACAAAATATACAATGACTCGTTAAAAAAGTTATACCACATAAACTGAAAAAAACAGTAAATGTCACACACGAGAAACTGTCAATTTCGACACTCTAACTTATTTTTGTCGCCCCCTACCAAACTAAAAATGTTTTTAAACACAAGGTATATTTAAAATGGACAATAATTTATCAAATTATGGTACTGCAAAATTATTTTTATCATTTTTGACATATAATAATAAGCGGATACATGAAGTTTAAAAGTTCTAGAGATATACCCATGTATATAGGGTACGATTCTGCTGCTGTTGTAATTCAAGAAATACAAAGCAATGAGAACCAGGAAACGAAAGTTCTTGATCATGCTGAAATTAAAAATTAGATTGATTCTTCTAGAAGATCAGGACAGCAAAACGATTTTAGCCAGCGAACGCAACCGAACTTCTTAAAGTCATTCTTACTCATTTCACTCATTCTTTCGGTTACGGTTATGATTGCGGTTTCGGTTATTGGTCCTATTACAGACCATTCTTCAATACAAATTTTTATGTCGATGGACGATCGTCTTTGACTTTAACTATTTAATAATACTCAATTAACTATAAATGAATTTATTAATAAATAAATGTGACGCGCTCCGCAGAAAGGTACCTAAGAAGAAAAAAATTTGATGTTATGTTTTTAATTTTTCAAGTAAAAATGCAGAAAGAAAATCAATTAATAATTTAAAATTATTGATCTTGTCTTCATTATATCCGAAATGTTCAATAAAAATTATTTTCAAATTTAAATAATAAAAAATAAACTTTTAATCAAGAGAAATCTAATACGACCCTAACCTATAATTTCTTCGGAGCGCGTCACAAATACATTTATAATTAATTATTTTATTATTTTTATTAATTTTAATTATTATTATAATTATTTATTTTTATAATTAATTATTTATAATTAATATATATTAATATATTATTATTTATATTACCTTAGATAAATATACTGAAGAAAAAGTATTGAACCAAGAAAATTTTTCTTGGTTAAAGCAAATCGTGAGATTGAATACGGCCAAGACTATTGTCTTGACTATTATATATATTCTTAATCCAAGAAAATGTGGAATTCGACCAAGAAGTTAATTTTTAATTTGAGTTGAAACAATTATTAACTTATATTAATCTTTTGGATAAAATAAATAGTTATTTAAAGAAAATAAAAAAATGATTTGCCGAATGCTCAAAATTACTTGTCACAAGAAAATAAATTTCTTCAAATAAGAATATAAGAAAATATAAATAATAATTTTTTATTAATAATAATAAAATAATAAGAAAATGTTTTGTTTCAAGTAAATTAGGTCAAGAAAATTCATTTACTTGATTCAATTAACTTTTTTTTCAGTGTATACAAATATAATAAATTAAATACTTTTATTGCTTCCTCACATAGAGGAAGTATACCAACATATATATATATATATAGATATATATATATATATATATATATATATATATATATATATATATATATATATATATATATATATATATATATATATATATATATATATATATATATATATATATATATATATAGATATATATATACCAACATATATATGGGTGATTCTCCATGAAACCAACAATTTGGATATTGTTATTTTTATTATTTTTTTTCAATAAAAATAAAAATCATAATGTAAATTTTAAGTATGATAGTCAAGAATGAAATATCTGTTACGGGCCGGACAAATTGTTTGTAATTTTTGTATTTTTTAAACAAAGTAACTGTTCACGCATCCATGTAGCATAATTAGTTGCCATAGTTTTGTTATGTTAACAAAATTGATAGTTGAACTGATAGAAATTGTTTTTTGTTTAATTCAGGATTTAAAAATCTACTTCAGGAAATTTATGCAGTAATTTATGGTAATTTATAGAAATTTATGACAATTTATATAAATTTATGGTAATTTATGCAGTCATTTATAAAAATTGTGAGGTAATTCATAATATTATTACAAAACATAATTCAAGATTAGAAAGACTAATGCAGGAAATTTATAGTAATTTATAAATTTTTGAGGTACCTAAATAAATTTTTTTGAGTAAATAAAAGAAAATTTTAAAAACTATTATAAATTATTTTAAATCATTTATCGTAATTTATTAACATAATTTAAATGAAAATAAACTCTTGGCAACTTTCAGAAATTAGTACGTTAATTTATGAAAATTTATAAAGTAATTAATGTCACAACTTACTAAAATTATAGTTTAAACAAGGTAAATTTTATTTGTTTAATTTTATTTGGAAAGAATTACAAAAATTGTTGTAATTATACACTTGTTTAAACCACAAGTTCAATGGAAGACAAAAAAGGCTTCACCATGACGCTGAGGCTTCACCATGACGCAAAATAAATACTGTTTTTTAAAATAAATTATTAGCAATTTTCAATCGGTTTCATATTCCTGTCTTTTATATTCACTGAAATAATACGACTATACATTATTTGCTAAAAAAAATTGTTTTTTTTTATTTATTATGAAAAATGTGAAGGCTTCACCATGACCATTCTGTGATTCCCTGTACAAAGTTGACGCTTAAAACGTAAAAAAAATGAAAAAAAGTATAACAATTTTTTTCTTTCGTAGTGAAACACTATTGAGGGAACTAAATTGTTGCTTGTACTAAAGAATACCGAAATTCTGATTTTATTTTTATGAAATATTTCAATTTTTTAAAAAGGCTTCACCATGACGCACAAAACTGGGGACAAGAAATAACATCAGAAAAAAAATTAAAAAATAATTTTTTTTACAACCAATTTAATTTTTTCAATTTTACACACTTGGACATTAAAAAAATGTTATCAATCATTATTTTTATTTGAGAATTTGACTAAAAATATTTATTTTTGTTTTGTAACTGACCCTTGGGACAGGCTTCACCATGACGATTTGGCTCTTAAACTTGCATTTAAAAAAAACATTTAATCTTAGAAATTAAAGTGGCTATAGGTTTTTGTTTGTAATCACCAGAGTTACTCTTCTTCTTTCCATTCGCATCTATCTAACACATGCCCCCAGTCTTCCAGTTCAAATCCACACACTCTACACCTTTTCTCCTCTTCATTCATCCAATATCTACATTCACCCATGCCTTCACCCATTCTAAACCTTATTTCCCTTTTCCATTTACTCTCTTTCCAATTTTTCCTCAGGTATTTTGGAATGCCAACCCCTTTTATCATCTGGTACCAATTGTTGTACCTAGACTTCCCGATTTTCTCCCACCTCTCCTCCTCATTTTTTTTCCACCTTATTTCCATTACCTCCTCTGCCTCTATTCCATTTTGACCCTTATCTTTTTTACTTTTCTTCTCATTTTCTCCCATCTCGTCATCTCCTTTGTGCCTCTTGCCTCCCTTTCCTCTATTTTCTCTAAGCACCTTCATGCCCAATCACTTCCTCCTCCCTGTCTCAACTTTTCTTCAAACCTCCATGCTCTTTTTCATTGCCTTACAACCATTTTCTCTCTCTCTAACTCCTCTCTCAACATATACCCCGGACAATACATGCTCACCCCCACCACCCATCTAAGAAATCTTTCATGCATGCTTTCCACTTTCTTCTCTTCCTTCCATCCCCACACTTCCGCTCCATAACTCACTATTGCCCATACCAGTACGTCGAACAGCCACACTCTCCTTTTCCAATCATCCTTAAACCTTCTCTCTCCTATTCCCCACACCTGCCCCATCACTCTACTCGCTCTTTCCACCCTTCTTTTAACATTTAATTCATGCGTTCCATTCCACTCAAACCAAAAACCCAAATAACAAAACTCGTCTACTTCTTCAACCTCTCTTTTATTCATCCTCCACTCATACTTTATCCCCCCTTTCCTTTTCCTAAATCTAACCACTTTCGTTTTCTCCACATTCACACACAGATCTTTCTCTCTTGCATACTTTCCAAACTCATCCATAATCAGCCTCATGCCCGCCTCATCATCCGCCAACAGCACCACGTCATCTGCTTAAGCCAATGAGTACACCCTTCTCGATCCAAAAACTACTCCTCCCTTTCCTCTCCTTTTTAATTTCTCCTCTAAGTCTGCTATTAGTAGAGTAAACAGCAGAGGACTCAACAGGCAACCCTGCATTAGGCCTCTGCCTAACCAAAATTCTCTTCCCACTTTACCTCCCACTTTTACTCTGGATCTCGCATCTGTGTAAAGTTCTTTCACCCTTTCTACTATCCCCCTACCCTTCAACACTCTCCATAACAGCCCCCTGTTCACTGATGGAAATGCAGCTTTAAAATCAACGAAGAGTGCTATCAACTTTCCCCTTTTTTCACCCAGGTTCTTGTTTACCATGTAATTCAGCGTGTAGATGTTGTCCATTGTCCCCATCCCTGCTCTAAATCTAGTCTGGTTATGTGGAATGCCCCCTGTTTTTTCCACTTCCTTTTCTAATCTATCTCTCAGCACTTCAGCATACACCTTGTACCCTATCGGCATTAAGGTGATACCCCTATATTCTTCCACCTTTTCTCCATCCCCTCACAATTTCCCATACTTCTTTCCTTGTCTTTTCCCCTCCATATTTTAAAGCCTCTCCTTCCACTTCATCCAGGCCAGCCGCTTTTCCTCTTTTTATCAGATTGATCGCCTTCTCTACTTCCTCCCTGCTTATCTCCTCAATATCATTTTCCTCTATTACCCTTCTCCTCTGATCCTATTATCTACCCCGCCTCCCAATGTCTTGAAATACTCTGTCCACTCCTCCATTTTTATCTCTGTGTTTATTTCTTTCCTATTACCTCTTTCTCTATTGATTATTTCCCACTCGCGCTCTTCATTTACTGCGTTCTCTACCTCCCTTCTATATCTCTCCTTCTCTTCTTCTCTTTTCCCCCTTAAAAGTTTCTCATGCTCCTTATGAAATTTGTTATACTCCTTCTTCTCCAATTCTCCTTTTCTCCACTCCTTTATATAACGTCTCATCAAATCCCTGCTCCTCTTACATTCCTCATCCCACCATCCTTTGTGCTTTTCTTTCTCTTCTTTCATCTGCTTTACCTCCAATCTCACCTTTTCTATCTTCCTCTTTAACTTTTTTATCCGCATATTCACATCCTCGTCTTCTTCCCCACTCTCTTCTCCTTCCTGCATCCTCCTCTCGAACTCTAATAACCTGCTTACTTTCCATTTTCCCATCTTCATGCTTTGTTGTGCTCTTTCTTTCTCCATCCCTGTCTCTTTCACTCCTCCACCCCGCCCTTCTATTTCCGCTATTATTGGAAAATGCTCTGATCCTATCTCACACCCCACCGTCATTCTTCTTAACTTCCTCTTCGTCCTCTCTCCCGCTAACAAGTAGTCAATTACTGTATCGCCCGTCCCGCTAAACGTAAATTCCCCCTTTTCATCCCCCTTTGTATTACAATTGCATATCACCCATCCCCGTTCCTCTATTAAATTTGTTAGTTTTCTTCCTTCTTTATCTACCTCTTTATGTTTTGACGTTATTTCAAATTTCTCCTCTTCTTCATTCCATTCACCTGTCCACGCGTTGAAATCACCTCCTATTAAAACCAGTTCGTCTTTCCCTTCCTCCATCCATTCTTCCACACTATCCCAACCTCCTTCTTCGCTTCTTCTTCTATACACACCTACTAGGTTCCATCTCTCTTTGCCTAACCTTATGCACTTTGCCACACATCCTTCTTTATCCTTCAAAATTATACCTTCCTCTTTAATACCCACCCTGACTCCAGACACCATTCCTCCTGCGTTTCTACCCTTTATATGTTCCCTCTTGGCCGACTGCATTCTCCATCTATAGCCTTTTGGTAGCTTCCTTTTTAATTTCACCCAATCTTTTTTATCCACCCAATTTTTACATAGAAAGACCACGTCCCAACCCTTTATTCCCTCCCAGAATCCCTCGCCTAACTCCACTATCCAATTCTTAAAGCTCTCTTCTTCTCTCTCTCTCCCACACCCCTTATATTTTTAACTTCTACATTTACCCCGATATCTCCTAACAGTTTCTCTAACTCTTCCTTTCCATTTTCCCTTGATGCCCTTATTCCCTTGATTATTATATTTTTCCTTCTTTTCTCCTTTTCCATTTGGTCCATTTTTCTATTTTATTCCAACACCCTTCTTTCCGGTTCGTCTTCTCTGATATCTCGCTCTTTTCTTCCTTCCCCCCCTCCAGTCTCCTGCTTTTCCAGTCTCTCTACTCTCACCTTCATCTCTCTTACGTCCTTTCTTGTACTCTCCCTCTCCTCTTTGTTCTTCTTCTCCAAACTGTCCAATCTTTCCCATACTACCTGCTTTTCCTCTTCCCACTTTTCCTCCCAGGCTTTCCACATATTTTTAATCTCCCCTATTTCATCCTTTACTCACTCAACTTTGTTTTTAATCCAATTATCCAATTTATCCATTTTTTTGCTCATTTGTTCCCCCAAATTCCTGATTAAATCCACAATATTTTCCTCTTCCTCATCCCCACTCGCTTCAGAATTTCCTTCACTAAACTCCCCACTTTCAACCATTTCCGAGCCTTTGCTCCCTTTCCTCCATCTTCTCATAAAAGCAGGCGATGCGCCTGGATTTTCCTTTCCGAGAAGCTGTTGATTCGTGAGCCTGCCCTTCTTGCCTTTATTTTTCTTGGTAGCTACTTCAGTGAACTCCAATTTCCTTTGCACGCCTTTTCCCCCTTTATCAGCCGTCTCTGAGGCCTCTGCTGTTTCTCCCTGCCCTCTCTTGTCTATATCACTCTCCTCAATCTCTGTGACAAAGTCCACATGCTTCCCCCTATCGGGCTGCTTAGGAGTTCTACACGTCATTTTCCCTAACTTACCAATCCACTCTCTCCTTATCTCTCACTGCCAAGCAGTCTTCCCTCTCTCTCTCTCTCTCTCTCTCTCTCTCTCTCTCTCTCTCTTCACCTAACCTCTATGCACTCACCAGACTTTTTCTCCTTTTTACCTTACACACACCACAACACCAACTTGCTCTATATCTTATTCACACTATCAACTTCATAAATACATTCAATAGGTTTTGTAGAGAACACTGATAACAAAATTTTAAAAAACCACCTAACTCGACTTAGGTCGTTTTTTGAGCGAACGGCTCAAATATTGCTTGATATTTTATGATATATTTAATGCTAATTAATTATTAAATTTAATTTTTAAACATTATATTTAAATATTCAGAGGAAAATAAAGGTTTGAAAGATTTTAGAACACATACTTACTTCCGTAATTATTTGGATTCATGATGCAGGTAATCTTTTTTAAAACAAAACAATTTTCACAAACAATTGGAAATAATTTAAATTATTACAAATTATGTAAAAAATAAAAAATATTGTTTACAATTCGAATTTTCCTGAATGACGTTATAAAAAATAGGGACAGTCTGACATTAGAGTGAAGTCTCCTTATTCTTACTTCATGTTTTCTACAAATTTTTTCGTATTTTTTTCTAAAGAATTTTTAATAAATTGATTTGTAAGATCAAAATTCTTATTACAATTATTAAGAACGGTTACCTTCCCTTAAATTAATGGAATTTCGAAAAAGATAAAGATTTTTCAGACAAAGATTCGTTTAAAGTTACAACAACGTTTCGAAATCAACAAATTTCCTCTTTAGGAAGTCAATTTGATTTAATAAAATAAATGAATTCTTTCAAGGGAAGGTAACTTTTCTTAATAATTGTAATTAAAATTTTAATCTTATAAATAAATTTATCAAAATTCTTTAAAAAATTTTTTACAACAAAATAATTAAATGAATCAATTTAAGAAATTTACTTTATTTATAATCTGTAGCGTATTGTTCTTATTTATTTTTTGTTTTCTTTTATTATTTATTTGATGTGTGTTATTATTTATTACTTTACTATTTTACTAAATTTAAAAATAACAAAAAGGGTTTTTTTCGTCATAAAAGAAAGTATTTAAAGCAAATTTTTGGGTTTTAAAAATGTATTTTTAATAGTTTTTATATAATTTTTTAACAGTGTAATTTTATTATGAATTATGTGAATTATATTAGTGTCTAAATTTAATAAAAAAAACTCAGGAAACAAATAAAACTAACCAAATTAAAGCAACAAAGTCATTCTTCTTTAAAGAAGAAAAACTTTAATATTTTCAACAATTAATTTTGCGCAACTTGAATTCTTCCTCTTGAGTATAAAATAATGTAAGTTTAATAAAGAAACCATATAATTTAAAAAAAAATAAGTTGAAAAATCGAATTTTAAAAGTGGCTCTTTCAGAAGAATCACCTAATATAATTATATTGTATATATTGTTATTTTATTATATTGTTGAGTTATATATTGTAATATTACTAATATTTTAATCAAAATTTTATATAAATATACTAACAATTCAAACTGTATTACTTTTTTCTTAAATATTGAGACTGTTGTAATTTATACGAACTTGTAGCGCAGCGCCGGTGAACACAGCGCCAATGGAAGCCATGCTTGCGAGCCATAGATCGCTTTGCACCGCCACAGTTATTATTTAATAACTTTTTTTGTAATTGATGTACATTTTTTTTCATAACGGTTTATTATTCAGAAAGAGTGTTGGCAATAAAAAACAATTTTTCTTTTTTTTCTAGGAGGCGCAGAACTTAATTTGTTATTAACATTTTATAAACAAATTATATAAAAAACTTTTGAAAATAAATTTATTAAAAATATAAAATGAGTTTTAAATACTGGGTTTCATGACGAAGAAAACCCATTTTGGTATTTTAAAATCGGTCAACTGGATTTCGAGAAAAACATTTTTTTATTTAAGACTACAAAAAAGTTAAATTGTTAATAACATTAACAAAAAAAATTTTTTTGTTCTAAATTTTTTAGGGTCTTTCTTTTACTTTACAAGAAGTAAAAGAAATTATTTTAGATGAAAAACAAAATTATTTTTTTTAAAGTGATCCGTTTGAGAAATTCTTACCAATTATAATAATTATTATTATTTATAATTGAATAACTTTGGAAAAAACATTATTTGATTCAAATAACCAATCAATTGACTACACGAAGAGAGATTCGGTATTAATATTTGTTAAAATTGGTAATAGAATTTAATATATTCTTTTTAATTTTAGGGACATCGTGTTTTATATTAAAAATTAATATTGTGCATATTAGTAGGCAGCTCTTAATATATTTTAGAAAAATTAGTAAAAGAATTATAATCTTTAAAACTGACTATATTAAAATTATAGTCTAGAAAAGTATCGAAAGAATACCTTTATCCCCCTACCTTTAAGATTGGTAGACAGTTTTCCAATCCGCGTTTCCCAACGTCTCTTTTCCCAATGGATATTTTTCCCAATGAACAAATTTCCCAAAAACGGGTCGTTTTTCCCAATGAAAATTTTTCCCAACAAGAAATTCTCTGAAGTAGAAGGTTACTTACACTAGGAGTTTGCCTATAATGTTCGGGAATTTCTTCTAAATCCGAGATACGAATAGGGTTACTGGGCATATGCCGTAAGCGAGTACGAGAAATTTGTTTTCGGAGATTTGGCCGTTCCGGCATCTCTGACAGGATTTCTATATTAAATATAATTATAGTTAATTACTGAGTTATTTAAATAAAGTTAATAATTTTAATATCTAAGCATTAGTGCTATTCTCTACCTGATGAGACATTTTGCAGCTCTCTACGTATAATTTGTGCTGGAAGTAACTCCGGATGTTCTTCAGCTACTCTTTTAACCCTAGTCACTATTCGCTCAGCATCGACAGCGTCTCGGTTCGGACATGTTCATGGGAGGATTCTTTAGGACCATTGAAAAGTGTTAAATTTTCTAAGTCACTAGATGTGGTTGCTCGAGCGTGACATTCGCCTTTCTGTTTGCAGTTCCAATATCTTCGACCGAGTTTAGAATTTGATGAATGTTTGTAATACAAAAATCCGGAAATACTAAGCCTGACACTTCTATTGGTATAAATTACTTGTAAATTTCCTTTAGTCATAATAAAAATTTGAATTTTTTCACTTATAAGGCCGTAGCCGGATAAGCATTGTTTTGCGGCCCCCGCTAAAATTTCCACGATATTTTTAGGATTAATTAGTCTCTATATGAAACTTTTTTTTCCCCAAGTATCAATTCGAAAAAATTATTTTTGAAAAACTTGTGGCACTTTTTTGAAAAAATTAAATTTTCTCTGAATTGACTAAACCGTTAAAGCCCTCAAAGAAATATGTTAAAAAGGAAGCAAAAGTGTATCTAAAAAAATTTTGTGATAAATTTTTTGCAGCGGAAGGGGTTAGAAATTTTTTTTTATTAATTTACTTGGCACAATCACCAAATATTTTTTTTACATTCTCTTACATACCAAGAGTAACATATACAAATAAACGCAATGTCGCACGCACACTGTACATTGGGAGATACAGTACTCAGCTTCCTTATATACTAAAATCGAGAAATTTTCTGAACTTGCGAGAAAGTAATATTTTCTCAATATTTTGTTTAACAAAGTTCTTAATTTATTTTAAGTTATAAATAAATAATTTTGTATGCTGGGTCAAAATTTTATTGAGAAATGTTTCTCATAATACTGTTTTTAAAATTGTTTGTTTCTGGAAACTGATTTCTATTAAAGTTATATCTAATTTTACGTTATTTAAAAAAACTCATTATTTAATTTATTAGCATAAGAATTCGAATGAACTAGTTTAGTTAAAAAATCTAAAAGAAATTAAATTTTGAAGGAGTTACAAATGATTGCAAAAATTAAATTATTTTTGAAGTAGTAAAACCATTTTTATAAATAATAATACTCATCACAGAATTTCAATTATTTTAAATACAATTTTAATAAAATTCTTCGTAGAAATTTAATTAATTTCAATAATTTATCAAAATTCAGTTATTTTCAAAAACTGTTTTCAAATAAAGAATTTTTAATATCCACTACTTTAATAAAATTTCCCAAAGAATTCAATAATTTTTTACAAAGATTCAATTATTTTTTATATAATTTTCATCAAATTTTCTCTAAAAATAAAATTATTCTTAAAAATTTTATTAAAATTCGTCAAAGAATTTTTTGAGAGTTCAACAACTTTAAGAAACATTCAATTATTCAATAAATTATTTATTTTTGTATTTAAAAATGAATATTTTAGTTGAAATTTTAAATAATAATTGAAAACTCTCTAAATTAATTAGTAAAAATATTTACTAATTTGAATTGACAACTGACTTTTTGCTTTGGAATTAGCAGATTTTACTAATAAATAGACGTTTCCACTAATCTAATCGTAAATTTTTTACTTATTTATATTTAAAGAGAAATTAAACTTATAGCGAATTTGGTTATCTGCACTAGGGCACTCCGAGAATGCTCAGAGCAGGGGTAGCATGTTCGGTTTGCACTGCTCCGGCGCAGATCGTTTCGAGTATTCGTCTTGGCAGCACTGCTCCGGCGCAGATCGTTATTTGCGTTCGAATTAAGAAGTGTGTACTCTCAAGGATTGAAAGGTGCAACAAAATTTGCTCCCACAATTTTGTTAGTGCAGTTTAAAAAAATGTCAAGAGAAGCGGCAAATTTAAAAATATCACTTCTAACAGATTTAATTGACACTTCTAGCGATAGTAGTGACGACGAATTATATGAAGTGATAAAAAATTTGGAAAATGTTAAATGTCCAAAAATAGAAAATTACATGGATGTAATTGCTAAATATGATGAGAAAGAGGTAATTGCAAAAATGTTTTTTATAATGAATTTTGAATTTAGAGAAAGACTATCATTTAATATTTTAATATTTAATAAAAAAAAGTCAATAATTTTCAATATTATTAATATTTAAATAAAAATACTTATTATAAAGTAATTATTTGGTCTCAAAGAAATAACCTTTTCACTTACTTTATTATTGTTGTTGTTAGTAGTTCAAATGTCAAAAAGTGTAAACAAAATTTATAAAGTTTGAATTTCCTCTTTGTACAGAAATGCCAAAACTGATAAATAATACATAATGTCCAAAAGTTAAAATTATTAAACCTAAAAGAATAATTTAATTACTTTTCATCAATTTGATCAAAATCTTTGAAAACAATTGAATTCCTGTAAAAAATTCTAATATTTATAAAAATAACTGAATTCGTGTGAAAAATTTTAATACTTTTGCAAATAATTGAATTCTTTTAAAGAATTTTCAAAACGCATTTTTTAAAAAATAATTTGGACCTAATGTCCTAAAGTAATTAATTATAACTTTTATAATTATAATGTAATTGTATAATTACAACATATAAAATTTTATGAACTACTTTATATGATATATTATATTTTAGTTCAGAAGAAATTTCCGAATGGCAAGGTCTTCGTTGCAGAAAATTAAAGAGGAATATGAACAGAGTATATTCTGGAATAAGAAAAAAAGAGGTTTGTCATCTACACCAAGCGAGGTTAAAATTTTAATGTTTTTGTGGTAAATAAAACGATTTAACATTATTATGTTTAATTAAAATAAATTAATTGAGTGAAATTAGTAAATTAATTGTTTCAAATAACTTATTATTTGTGTAATAAATAAAATCATTTCTTAGACTAAATTAATTCTTTAATTGGTTCAATTAAGATTTATTTAAATCAAAAGAATGTGATTCAAATAATTTAAGTTTTTGAAGGAAATAAATATTTTATTAGGTGCAAATAAAAATTAAGTGAATCAAATAAATATTTTTATAATAATTTGAATTAATTGAATCAATTTTTTTTTGGTATAACAATACTAATTCCTACTCTTAATTGAAAAGAATTTAAATAATAAATATTTATTGCACATTAATTAATACAAAAATTTATGAATAGTTTGTTCTAATTTCCACCTTTCTTTTTAAGGTTTACTGGAAACAAATGTGTAATAAGAGATGTTGCTTCGCGATTTGGAGTGGCGGAATCTACATGTCATAAGAATTGTGGCATAATTACAGACTTCCTAGTGACATTGGGAAAATAAATTATCAAATTTTCCAAAACTGAGGACGAGAAAGCAACTCTTGCTGCGAAATTTGTTGAAGTAAGTATTACCAATTTTTGTAATAATAATGTTTCTTCATTGGAACAATCAGTCCATATACATAAAAATATGCTGAGGATTATCTAAAAATAATAATGTCTTTCATTTTACAGATCAATGGATTTCCAGGAGTTATCGGCGCAATTGATGGCTCTTACATTCCAAAGCGGGCTCCAGCTCATAAAATTAGAAGTACGTACATCAATAGGCATGACCAAGTGTCTATAACATTGCAAGGAATTTGTGACGCTGATAAATTGTTCTTAGATGTATTAACTGGCGTGCCTAGTAAATCGCACGATTCTAATGTTTTTAGTAAATCGTTTGTCAGCAAGGAATTACCCAATATTTGCGGCAACGAATATCACCTCATTGGAGACTCTGCATATTCATGCAGAAAATGGTTAATGGTACCTTATAAAGACTACAGAAATATATCACCTGCTGAAAAAAACTTCAACCGCAAACTATCTCAATGCAGAGTAAAAATAGAGAACTCTTTTGGCATTCTTAAAGGAAGATTTAGACAACTGCAGAAAACGGAATTTAATACCGTTTTAAAGACGAGCAAACTTGTGATTGCATGCTGCGTTCTCCATAACTTATGTTTAGTTAACTCTGACGAATGGAATGAAGAAGAATTTTATGAAAATAATGTAAACTTTGCTCCAGGAATAAATGTAACAGAAACGCAAGAAAAAAATGAGGGAAGGTTGAAGCGTGAAAACATACGTGACATGTTATGGAATTTAAAGATCTAATAAAAAACGCATATTTATTTAATACATAAATTAGTACAATTAATAAAGTTTTAATTAAATATTTTCTGTGTACGATTTACTTCTTGTTTAAGCCTTACTAATTTTATAGTAAAATATTGAATTATTTTATAACACTTAAAGTGTACATTTTTTTTATACAAACAGTTAAGTGCTGTCTAATGACACACTTAAAGATGATTATAACATTTTAAAAATATTATTTACTCCCCTCGTTAAAACTACTCAATATTAATTTTAACATTTCCATTTTTTCAGCATGTCGTGCCTTTTTATTTTTTTATTATCCTCGTGTATTTGCCACAATACTTCTTCAATTTTTCTTTCATTGCTCGACTTTTTTTCTGAAAAGAAGACAACATATTAAAAAAAATTTGGTTATAAATCATTAAAACGTTTACAATACTGACAAAATATTAGTTGAATTCACAGTATAAATAATTAATTTATATGTGACTCTTTATAAAATTTAATTACTCATCAGTTATTAAATTAAAATACTTTGAAAATTTGATTTATTAAAAAGTTTTTAATGATATTCTTTAACAAATTTAATTATTTTCAGTTGAATTTCGCAAAATTCCTATTAATTCGATAACTTTTTTTTAAATCTACTTACTAACTATATTTGAATCAGTGACTGATTTTTTAATATCAAATTTGTATAAAATTAATTTTATTACCATTATCATTTTTCGTGTTTATCTCCATTCTCTTTGTACTTATCAAAAATTCTGGCAATATATTGTCATCGATTGCAGCAAACTTTGAGAATTCATTTTCAAATTGAACGTTACTCCTCATACTTACACTCGTTGAATTATTTTTTTTTGTCCGAATTTTTTCTTCTTTTGACAGTTTTGAGCCTTGTTTCGCACTGTTTGCCGCTGCACTTAAAGTTCAATAGTTTCTCTATTTCCTCCCCTATTTTGTCAAATAGTTTTTTTATTTTTAAATTTCTTTATCGGACCCACAAGAGGAATGTACTCAACGTATTTATCTAATAGAAAACAAGTAGTCATATCGTCCCAAGAAATTTCATTTAAGGAACTTCCTTCTTTAGAAAATAATGATGTGTCACTTTGTTCAATATCGTCAATATTATTGAAGTCATTGTGATCAACCTAATGAAACAAAAAGTAAATTCAATATTTTTTTTTGAAATTATTTAAAAATTAATTTTTTTTTAATTTTTATACTAGTAAATATTTTAATATTTAAACAAATGTCGCTATTATACACAAAAAGTAAGTACTTACATTTTCAGAAGTTTCATTCAAGTTCTTCGATAAAATTCCTGCCTGTGTAAGGGAATCCTTAGAAAGTTCCATTTCTAATGAAAGCCCTGGAAAACATTGCTTACTTTTTTAACTGTCCAAAACTTCTTTAATTTGTAACTTTTTTCAAAAATTTTAAACTGTAATATAATTTTTCTTGAAATGAGGAAATATTAAAAAATATATAAATATAATTAACGAGAAATTCAATAAATAAAAAATCTGATAGATTATTAAAATATTTCACGCACAAACTAAAAACATTTTATTTGATTCAAATAACCGATTATTTGACTATTATCAATTAAATATTTATAGAGAACATATTTTTTGTAGTTAATTAAATCAGGGTTGACACAGGTCAGGGGAGTCAGGAAAAAGTCAGAAATTTTTATTAAATAATAACCTATTCTGAAAAATGTTATGGTAATTTAAATTATTACAAAACAATTAATCGGTTATTTAAATCAAATAAAGTTTTGTTCAGTGATAGAATAGTTAAAATTTATTTAGGAACTTACCGTTTTTGGCCACTCTGCATAAAACATTTTCATTTTTTTGTATAATGTTTCCAAAGTTATCGAAAACAAAGTTGTTGAAAATAATATTTTCACTCATTTTCCTATAATTGTAAAATGAATCCTCACTCAATACACAATATTTTCGAACCAAGTCGCTTCGTAGCTAACAGAAAATAATCTGAGACTAATAGGTCGAATCGGACAAATATTTTGACACCAGTATATTTTGAACGATCAGAAATATTATTCGATAATTTTGTGATTATGATTCTGCTATATCAAAACATTGACCGAATAAAATTTTAAAATTTTAAAATCAAATTTTTTGCTTTTAAATATATTATTGATACATATTATTATTATGTATACATCATAAAATATTTCATTTTAAGTAAAATAATTTTACATTTAAGAAGAAAATATATTACATAATATAATGTATCATAATTATATTTTTAATATAATAAATATTATATTATATAAGTTTAATTAAATTTAAACTTCGCGCCAAACGAGCAATATATGCTTCACACCATAGCAGTTCAGTTGTACTCCTGCTCCAAAAACAGTCGAACTTTGCCAGTATTCATGACGTCATAGAGTGCTTCAGAGTAGAGCACAGCTTTTTGAGAGCAGAGTAAACTATACTCCTATACCGAGCGAGATCGCTCTCGGAGCAGATAACCGAATTCGCTATTAAGTGTCAGAAATTCCATGATGTTTGGCTCGGATAATTTCGGAACTGCTCGACTAAATTGTTCGGCTAATCTTGGACAGCTGAAAGCCTGCTACTAGGCTGGTCATAATTTTAATATAGTCGATAACACTATTCGTTACTAAATTTACAATTTATGCAATACTTCGAGAGTATTTAGTATAATTCTCTAGTAATACTTTTTACTATTGTAGACTTTCTTACATATAATATTAAAATTTCTTACTGACTATTCGAGTTTCTGTTACTTCAGAATAATACAAAGTAATAATTTGATTATAAACTTTCTTAAAAATGGTAATATTAATTCATAAAAGTGCACGATTTTCCCAAATTGCAATCAGTTTTACTAAATACTAATATAATAATACGAAATATTAAAACAGAATTTCTCTCCGTGTATTATCAATCAAATATTTAATTGATAACGGTCTGTTAATCGGTTATTTGAATCAAATAAGTCCTTTTTGTAAAACATTTCAACTTTTTGTTTGACTAAACATGTCTATAATTAAAATAAATTGTATGTGATCTAAAAAAAATTAATTGATTCAAATATCCATTTAATTGACAATTATCAATTAAATATTTACTTGAATCAAATGATATTTATTGAAGTCAATTAAATAATATTTGTATTAATAATTTCAGTATTTGAATCAAAATCTTTTTAAATAATTACAAATAAGCGTTAAATGTAATTGTTGCATTAACTTTGTAAAAATAAAATAAATGTGTTACAAAAATTTCATTAATTTTCTAAAATGTTAAAATTTTTATGAAAATCGGTAGTTCACAACAAAACAAAAAAACACTTTTAACTGTTTTTTGAAATTTGAAATTTTGTTATTGTTTTTGCATTAACAAAACAATACTGTTAGATATGAATCTTAATTATTTAAATATAATTTATTATATCTTTATCAAAAAAATTCACTTT
The DNA here is from genome assembly GCA_032873175.1 of Leptopilina drosophilae. NCBI lineage: Eukaryota > Metazoa > Arthropoda > Insecta > Hymenoptera > Figitidae > Leptopilina > Leptopilina drosophilae. Next base: position 26,043,385 of record CM065484.1, read on the forward strand.
ATCTAATTAAAAAAAATACTTTCATAAATTAAACAAAGAATTGAAATTGCATTCAATTATCCTCAGGTAACGTAATTTGCCACTTCGTAAAATAAAATATCTTAAAGATAGTGAATACTTTTCTTAAATTGTTATTTTTCAACAAGTCCGATTAGACGGTATTTAAAAGGAAAATATAAAAGAAGTTTATAATTCATAACAGGTATTAAATTTCAACGAAAACACTTCAGTTTGCGAGTAAAGAAATATATAGTTTATTAATAGTAGATGTATATGTTATTAACAGAATGTTGAATCTTTTTTTATAAACATTATAATAATCATAATCATAATAATTCTTACACAATAATATGTGATAACGAGATAGTGTTATGAATGTAAAAGTGTGATGTGAGAAATACAGTTCAACAACTCACCAGAATGATAATATTTTATGTAACTCAATATCCACGGCTCTCCAATTGCTTCCTCAAGTGGAATCTTTGGGTTTACCCCTATTAATATCGTAAATACTCCTCGTCAAATTAATTTCCTTGATTTCTGTATTATTTCAGATATTTTTCCATATATATATATATTTATATCTCAAAAACTACACTTGAAACAAATATTCTCTTTTCTTTTATGCACTGACCAATGAAAATTGAACTAAGTATCTTTAAAACACGGGTTCACCGGATTTAAAATACTTATTCAATAGATTTATTTCAATTATGCTTAAATTCGCTTTATTTCTTTTATAATCACTTTTATGTCAACTAAATCACGCCAAAAATATATGAGTTAAAATTCTAAATCTCGATTCAAAGAGAATATTATATTCTTTTAAAACTAACTTCTTTTAATTATTATTATTATTATTAAATATTAATTATTAACACGAGTTCAATGTTCTTATTCCACTATATCTTTAATATGTATATTTCCTTGCTTGGTATTATAAACCCACACATTTAGAGTTTTTCATTGGAAAATACTTTTCAAAATTGGTCAATCTTATTTCGAAATATATGTTTTGTCCAATACTTTCGTAATAATTCTTAAAAACTGAATTATCAAAATAATACTGAAATCATTAGAATTTAATTTGCTATTAGTTTAATAGAATTGAGATAAATAATCTAGTATCTATACTGAGTTGTTTTGTCTGTCCTTAATGTTTGTATTTTTTTTCATGTGTACTTAACCTAGTTACATAATTCCCCATTTTTCTGAGTCTATATAATAAAATAGATTTTTAATTTTAAAAAAAATAAAAATCGTTACCATTTCATACGTAACAAATACAAAATTAAAAAAAAATTAATAACTCAAAAACCGTTTACAATAAATTAATGAAAGTTACACTGATTACACAAAATTGTTCACTTTTTTAAAAGAAAATATTTGCAAGATTGTAAATTTAAAATTTCCATATTTTTAATAATAATTTTATAAACAATTTCAATTATTTATGTGTTCTACCCCTACAATTGTAGTGAAACTCATAGGAAGTGTACTCAGTAATCTCGTCTTGAAGCAAAAAAAATTTGGAATTTTCAATTTGGCATGTAGGGGAGACCGGGGCGTAATGGATCACTTTTCACTTTTTGTTGCTTAACTTCGACATTCTTGCTTTAATAAAAATTTCATCATGTGGAAAACTTAGCCTAACATCTCAGCTACTGTCCGATTCGCATTCATTTGCTATAACAAAATTTTAAATTTTCCGGCAAATAAAATTCGAGGATTTATCAATTGAGAAATGATTATGCAAAGACCTACGTGTTCTCTTTTGATATTTACCAACAGTCCTCGTATTCTTCTAAAACGCGCCAAAAATGTATATGGAGAAATAAATCTCCTGCGTTATCGCTATGGCATGTGGGGGGATTTCTCCCTCACTTTTTCGTTGTATACCACTCGACAAGCAATCGTCATAAAGATCGCACGCAAAACTTATTTTCCAAATTCATTGTTTTTCAATAAAATAATTTCTCTCTGATGAGAGAAAAGTGCAGCAGCAAAAGGTGGCATTTTTTAAATATTTAATATCCGGAAATAAAACATTGGTCCTTCGAGCCGGATTTTCCTCGGAGATATCATCACGTTTACTGTTTGGACATCGCCATGTTGGACGCTTCCTCATCGCAGCCACGTTTTTTCTTGGACTAAAGCGACGATCTTCACGATTCGCAGACCGAAATGAGCACACCTCATCAATGGAGTTGAGCAGAAAATCTACTCGATGAATTTTCCCACAACATCTGGATGACGAAAAAAGCAGAGCATCATCGCCTTCCTGGATATATCAGGTCATGTGCATCTTTCTTATCTCTCTTTCTCCTCTATCATTTTCTCTTGTGGTAAAATACTATTTTTTTTCTTTTCTTCTTTTAACATATTTTTGATATTTGACTTTGTGCTCGCCAGACATTTTTTAAATTATTTTAATCTGAGACAAAATGGTATCCACGGATCTAGACGCGCTAAAACAAAAAAGAAGAATTATAGAGGGAAATTTAACCCGTTTTAAAAATTACTTGAGTGCCTTCAACGCTGAAAGTGGCGAAATCGAAAAAGTGGGCGCGAGATTACTTAAAGCTAACAATTTTTTGGATGAATTTTTAGAAGTCGAGAATAACATTTTCCTTATTGAGGGAAGCGAGGAGCAATTTTTGATGGAAATCGAGGCTTTCGAGAGTTCCTTTTATGCCGCCGGCGGATTAGCAAATAGTATAATTAATAAAAAATCAGACGCGGCGTCTCAAAGTTCGACTTCCGGGAGTTCGGCGAGAATTTTAGGTGGAGAAAATCGTGCGTCATCGCCGAGTTACATGCCTTTTCAAAATCAAGTAAAACTGCCGACAATTAGTATTCCGACCTTTTCCGGGGCATATGAACAATGGTTAAATTTTAAAGACACTTATAAATCCTTAATACACGATCACGCGACGCTCTCGAAAATAGAAAAATTCCACTATTTGCGTTCAGCACTTGCGGGGGAGGCCGCGGATCAAATTCAAGCTCTGGAAACAACTGAATTAAATTATAATATTGCTTGGGAATTATTACAAGAAAAATACGAAAATCAAAATTTAATTGTCGGTAGCCATCTTGACGCGATTTTTGGAATACAATCTCTACAAAAAGAATCACATTCGGGCCTTCGTTTATTATACGCAACGGTCGAAAAGCATTTACGTTCATTAAAGGCATTAAATTTGCCCGTTGATTCGTGGGATGCAATTATCATTTATATAATTGCATTAAAGTTAGATCCGATCACTCTTAGAGATTGGAAGGGTGTAAAATATGTAAACAAAATTCCTACGTTAAAAGAAATGTATAAATTTCTCAATGATCGTTGTCAGGTGCTTCAAAGTATAAGAAAAGATGATTCGATAAATAGTATCTCTAATGCAAATTCGAAACGTACGCGTCAGTCTACAAAAACCCTTTTAACTACCAACGGCGAAACTTGTGTACTTTGCAATGGTTCTCATTCGATAAAAGCATGTTCGAATTTTTTAAACACTCCATAACCCTCCGTCACACATCTTAGAAAAAATTACGACTTTACGCAGGTTTAGAGGGAATCCCTCACCACATTGTAAAATAAGCGACATTACAACATAAACAAAGGAATCAACAAAAATTTAATTTTCACACAAACTTACAAATATGTAGTAAATTATTCTAAATTATAAAATTAAAAAAAAATTAATTTTCGGTCTCAAAAATAATAATTAATTACACGTATGCACATCTTCGAAGGAATTACACTTTACATGTAAAAATAATGTAACATTAACAAATAAGCAAAAAAATCATAAAATAGTTTATTTTAATTATATTTATAATATAATTTTGCCATTAACCAACAGTGGAACAAAAAATGTTTTGAAAACTTGATTTTTTTATTCAACATAACCTCACTTTTTCGAGCTTTTTCTAGCTTTGAAGCTTAATAATTAAATATTGATTATGTTTAAATTAAATATTTTTTTAGAAATGTGTTGAGGAGTAAATTTTCGAAAGGTATAGAAACTGATTTTATTTTGCAATGAAGAAAACAAAAGTTATTTTAAAAATACTGAAACCGTAGAGGGAATCCCTCCCTAGGTGTGTGACGAAGGGTTAGGGGATCGTATACAGGAGGCAAGGAAATTTCGTCTTTGTCTCAATTGCCTTAAAGGGGGGCATAAAGCGCGCGATTGCAGAAATAAAATATCTTGTGTAATATGTAAAACTGGACAAGTGCGAGTTGCACTCGCACTGAATTGACGGGTTCCGTACAAAAATATAAAAATAATACAATTGTGATATTGTAACAACTATTAGTAGGATTTTTTTCACTTTTGTATTATTTTGGTAAGTTGAATTTTCGACACTAGGTTAAAAATAAATAACAAAGAAAAATAGAAGTATTACATATTTTATATTATTGGCAATAAGCGAAGAGGAACCAATTTTTTAAATTTGTTCCCAAATTGGTTCCTGTTCGCTTATTGCTAATAATATAAAATATGTAATACTTCTATTTTTCTTTGTTATTTATTTTTAACCTAGTGTCGAAAATTCAACTTACCAAAACAATACAAAAGTGAAAAAAATCCTACCAATTGTCGTTACAATATCACAAGTATTATTTTTATATTTTTGTACGGAACCCGTCAATTCAGTGCGAGTGCAACTCGCACTTGTCCAGTTCTTTTAATTTTATTTAAAAATTTTTTTTAGATTTTTAAATATATTTTTTGTGATCAGATTGTAAAAATATACTAATAAACCAATTTTCAGCTTATTGCATTTAGAAGTGAACGATAATAAAAATGTAGAGTCGTCTTCTGAGATAGTTGCGTCGAATATTATTTCAGCATATAATTTAAATGAGCTGCGTAAGAAAATATTGTTGGCAACTGCATTAGTCAGAGTTGTGGATGAAGGTGGGGGTAATCATGATGTGCGAGCGTTGCTTGACTCTGCTTCTTAATCTAGCTTCGTTACTCAGGAGCTGTGCGAAAAATTACAGCTGACTTCAAGGCCATTTCACCTCAGTGTGTCAGGAATAGGCTCTGGTGTTACGAAGATAAGCAGGCGTGTAAACATTGACGTATTTTCAAGATTAAATTCTTTCAAAGCGAATTTTTCATGTCTCGTATTGCCTATTATCACTTCACACATTCCCGGAACTTCTTTTGATTGTCAGGGACTAAATATACCGGATGATTTGCCCCTCGCTGACCCAGATTTTAATGAATCTGCACCTATAGACATGCAAATTGGAGCTTAAGGCGTGATCAACCTGTAATGCAGAAAACTCACTTAGGTTGGATCGTCTCCGGTCCGATAATTATTCCGAATAAAAACTCTCAAAACTTATTATGCCATTTTAATATAGATAACAGTATCGATCGCCAATTGCGTGATTTTTGGGAAATTGAGGAAAAAAATTTAAACCCTAAATCATTATCCCCATACGAGGAACTTTGCGAAAATCATTTTTAAAAAAATACTTATCGATTACCCGATGGAAAATTTGTTGAGTCTATTCCCTTTAAATCTAAAGATGATAATATGTTAGGAGATTCGAAAGAGACAGCAATAAATAGATTTCATTCATTGGAGAGAAAACTTGGCAGGGATAAATTGTTAAGGGAAAAATATAATGATTTTATGCAGGAATATTTAGACTTAGGACACATGACAGAGATAAGGAAACTTAATGATAAGCGTTTAGCTTATTATATCCCCCACCATGCCGTCATTAAACTTACCTCTTCCACCACTCAACTTCGCGCAGTTTTTGACGCTTCCTCAAAGACGACAAATGGATTGTCTCTCAATGACGTACAGTTGGTAGGTCCAACAATTCAAAGGGATATATTCACAATTCTTGTGTCTATTCGAAAATATACTTTCGCATTTACGGCGGACATCACGAAAATGTATCGCATGATATTGATTAATCAAGATGACCGAGTATTTCAATGCATTTATTGGCGTTTTGATTCTTTCTCACCTCTCAGATGTTATGAGCTTAACACTGTGACTTATGGCACTGCTTCTGCCTCCTTTTTGGCCATAAGATGCTTAAGTGAATTAGCGCAAATAAATAAGGAAAATTACCCGCTAATAAGTGATATTATTATGAATTGTTTTTCTGTCGACGATGTTTTATCTGGTTCCGATAACCTTGAAGAATTGATCTATAATCAACGCGAACTAACCCGTATATTGGCATCAGGGGGATTTCATCTTCGTAAATGGTCCTCGAATAATAAAGATTTTTTAAAGCTGATTGGTCAGGATCGCAATCATGACAAAAATTTTATTGTTAATTCGTCAGAAGGTTTTAAAGCTCTCGGAATAGCGTGGAATCACGATGAAGATTATTTATCCTTTTCCGTTGATCTGAAAATAAAAGGATCACAGGTTACCAAACGTCAGATTCTGTCATGTATAGCGCAGATTTTTGACCCTTTAGGGTTGATCACTCCGATTACGACAAGCATCAAGGTCATTTTACAGCGCTTATGACAGCTGGGTCTATCTTGAGATGAAGCGATACCTTTAGATTTGAGAACAAAGTGGTTATCATTGAAGGATGATTTTAAACTCCTTAATAAAATTTAGATTCCTAGACATGTGATGCGCGTGAACTCCGTTCGTTTGGAATTACATGGTTTCTGTGACGCATCTGAGTTGGCATAGGGTGCCTGTGTGTATGTTCGCTCTGTTGATAAATCATCGATGGTCTCGGTTCATTTGCTCGCGTCGAAAAGTAGAGTAGCTCCTCTCAAAAGATTATCAATCCCGAGACTCGAATTGTGCGGGGCAGTGATTTTAAGTTAATTAATTGTAAAAGTACGTGAATCTTTGAATATAATATTTGACGCTCAATATTGTTGGTCGGACAGCACGGTAACTTTAGCATGGATCAGGGGTTGTCCCAGCAAATGGAAAACCTTTGTTTCAAATAGAGAAGCTGAAATTTAGGGAAACACGGATATTTCGAATTGGTATCACGTGAGCAGAATAGAAAATCCGGCAGATTTGTTATCGCGCGGCGTGGAAATACAAAATTTGATAAGCAATAATTTGTGGTGGCATGGTCCTAGTTGGTTGCTCGAGTTAAGGTATGAATTGCCTATTAACAAATTTAATATTCCCGAGGATTCGATTCCTGAACAAAAATCCGTGACTTTGGTATCAATTTCTGAATCGAAAAATTTTATTTGCGATCGATTTTCAACATTTTCTAAATTGCGTCGTGTCATTGCGTACTGTTTAAGATTCGTAAAAAATGCGAAAAATTCAAAAGAAAATAGAATATCTGGTTTTCTAAGTACGAAGGAATTGTTTCTATCTAATCTTGCTTTAGTAAAAATGGCTCAGAGCGAGTGTTTTTCGCGTGAAATATTGACCTTAAGTCAGAATCGTGATTTGCAAAGTAAAAGTAAATTACTGCCATTGAGTCCTTTTCTGAATGAGGGCATCTTGAAAGTGGGTGGTCGCGTGAAAAACTCTAAGTATAATTTTGATAAAAAACATCCCATATTATTGCCCAAAAATCACAGATTAACAAAATTAATTATTAAACATGAGCATGAACGATTGTTACATGCTGGACCACAGGCGGTTTTAGGTTCTCTCCGTGAAATATTCTGGCCAATAAGCGGTAGATCCCAAGTAAAAGGGGTGGTTAGCAAATGTCAAGACGAGGTAAACCCGCAAATGTTTACTCCGATAATGGTACTAATTTCGTCGGGGCAGAGGGGGAACTCTCGAAAGTTTTTGAGTTTTTAAAGTCCAATAAAGAAGAGATTGAAAGGTTAACGAGCGATGAGGGCATTCAGTGACATTTCATTCCTCCCCGAGCACCTCATTTTGGAGGCTTGTGGGAGGCAGGAGTGAAGTCCACCAAAACGCATCTGAAAAAAGTATTATCAAATTCTAACGTAATTTATGAAGATTTCAATTCGATAATTGTACAAATAGAAGGCGGCCTGAACTCTCGTCCTATCACTCCCTTATCCAATGACCCACACGACCTTCAGCCCCTTACCCCTGCACATTTCCTGATAGGCGAGCCAATCTCGATGATTCCTGATCCAGATCATCTTCATTTAAATGAGAATCGACTTTGCAGATTTCAAAGAATGCAGCAGTTGGTTCAGCATTTTTGGAAGAGGTGGAGCTCTGAATATTTGACGGGACTACAAGCTCGCTGTAAATGGGACAAAAGGGACGTTGAGGCTGTGAAATTATATTCGCTGGTCATCTTAAAGGAGGACAACATAGCTCCAGCTCAGTGGAAAATGGGACGCATTGTTGAGGCTCATCCTGGGAAAGATGGAATTTCTCGAGTTTTTTCTGTGCGCACTGCTACTGGAATTGTCAGGCGTGCGCTGACAAAATTGTGCCCTGTTCCTTGTAACGAGGACAATAAGACTAATTTTGTTTAATTATTTATACATTTTTTTCACAATTTTATTTATTGCTTTTAACTGTACGTAATATTTATTATTTTTTGACTTATTTTATCATTTATTGATGCTAAGATGCATCACAGCGGGCGGTATGTTCGATTCGCATTCATTTGCTAGAACAAAATTTTTAATTTGCCGGCAAATAAAATTCGAGAATTTATCAATTGAAAAATGATTATGCAAAGACCTACGTGTTCTCTTTTGATATTTACAAACAGTCCTCGTATTCTTCTAAAACGCGCCAAAAATGTATATGGAGAAATAATTCTCCCGCGTTATCGCTATGGCATGTGGGGGGATTTCTCCCTCACCTTTTTGTTGTATACCACTCGACAAACAATCGTCATAAAGATTGCACGCAAAACTTATTTTCCAAATTCTTTGCTTCTCAATAAAATAATTTCTCTCTGATGAGAGAAAAGTGCAGCAGCAAAAGGTGGCATTTTTTAATTATTCACCTCGATGCCCTGACACCAAGAGGAGTCTTTTAATATCCGGAAATAAAACAGCTACCATTTAAAAAAAGGACGTCCTAATATCACTTATTTTTTTTCTAGAACAATGTTTTTGGAGAAATGCAAGGTGAGAAATTTCGCCTCGGGCAGGGGCGTAATGGATCAGCAATGAAATTATAATTTAGATCAACAAATATTATTACGGTATTGACAATTTTGGTTTCTATTGTATTTTTATAACAAAAAATATTAAAAATGGGACATATTTAATAAACACTTTAAATATTTTCATGCAATTTTCAAGTTTTAAATAGTTGTAGCGAAATGCAAAATCCATTTCCTTAAAAAATATATTCTCCAGTTTTTTTTATAAAAGGTTATCATTGGTACTTATTAATATATAAATTACAAGAAATTAAACTTGAAAGGATTATTTTATTCATATTCATATTTTAAATATAATAGGTTTTTCTTAATAAAATAAGCAAAGTGCTCCATTACGATCAGGAAAAAGATATAACAAAAAAACAAAGACTTGAAAAATTTACTACTTTCAAGCGTCAAACTTTCGTTCGTGCGCCAGGGCCGAAACAGAAGATTTTGATTGGGCGCTTTCCCGGGTACCATTACTTTCATTATTTATGCTTTTTCTTGGGAAATTAAAAATTTGCATAACACCAAAAATATTATAATTTTGTACTAAGTTAATTATACTGTTATTAAAATTAAATAAATGTAATGAAAACAATATTTTAGAAATTAAAAAATTTAATTTGACAAACTTGCACAATTTTTTCGAAAATTGAATTTTACTTATACAAATTAATATTTTGTACAATTAATGTACTAAAATGTAAATTTCTTTTTAAAAAGTACATTATGTTAACTTTGGTGTTATACAAATGTTTAATTTTCCAAGAAAAAACATAAATAATGAAAGTAATGGTGCCCGGGAAAGCGCCTAATCGAAATCTTCTGTTTCGGCCCTGGCGCACGAACGAAAGAGTTAGCGAGACGGAAAAAGCGAGCGATTGACGGTCGAATTTTTTTCTGTGCACGCTCGCACATTTCTTTTAATTTCTAGAAAACCTGTTAACGGTTTTTATTGTTCTTGGAATCAATTTAAAGCTTATATTTCAAGAAATAATCATGTGAAATGCAGGGTGTCTACTATTTTCATTCAACAAAATTCCCGGTTATTTCTCGGTTTTTCCGGGTTATGGAACTTATTTTTTCCCGGATTTCTTTTCTCATAAAATTTAAATTTGATTCCGAACATAAAGAAATAATAATTTTAATTGAAAATTTAAAAAATAATTTTTTCAATTTTTTAAAAATAATCTTGTCTTTTTATAATTATAATTGCAAATTTTCTTTTTGAAGTTTATTACAATTCTGTTGATAATAATTGAATTTCTGCAAAGAATTTTACTATTTACAAAAATAATTGAAATCTTTCCAAAAAATGATATTATTTATGAAAATAATTTAATGCCTGTGAAGAATTTTATTACAATTTTAACAAAAGCAGTAATAATTAATTATTTACTTAATTAAATTTGCTTAAAGAAATGATAAATATCATTTATTTGAACATTCAGAAATTTGAAATTATTAAATTTTAAGAGAAGTTCAATAATTATGACTATTAAATAATAATAGAATAATATAATTTTTAGAAGCAAAAAAATTGATTTAAAACTTTAAGAGGGTACGGTCACTAACTTCCCTTGATTATTTTCAAAAAATTTAAATTAAAATTCTTTCAAAGAATTAAATTCTTTAAAAAAATGTAAAGAAAAATCAATTATTTTTTTAGGAAAATTAAATTATCTTGAAACAATAAAATTGAAAAATTTCAACAATTTTATTTTTCAGAATTAAAAAAAAATATTTGCGAGGCGTCAATTTTAATAAAAAATTTGAAGTGCATATCGTTTTTCTTAAATTAACTAATATAAATTTTAGTTATTAATCTTCGCACTAAGAAACATGAATTCATTAAAATGTGACTATAAAATCCAATTATTAATTATTAAATTAAAATTCTTTAAAAATTTTCTTTGTTAAAAAGTTTCTAAAGAAATTTTTTTAACAAATTCAATTACCTATTTTCAGTCGAATTTCACAATACTTCTATTAACTCCATAATTTTTTCAAATTTATTTACATGATCTGTTTGAATTAGTGCCTGACTTTTACTATCAAATTAATTTTTTTTAACTAATTCAATGTTAGAGAAGAGTATAAATATCTATTAAAATCGAAATAAAAAGTAATTTTTTTAAAAACAAATTAAAATAAAACTTTTTTAATTTTGGTGAAAAAATTCCCGGTTTTGTATAAAAATCCCAGTTAATTCCCGGCTTTTCCCGGTAAAATTAAATTCCCGGTTAGTAGACACCCTGGAAATAACAAAATTTTCCTGGACCATGCAAGAGGTTAAAGTCAAGGTAAGAAATGAGGAAAAAATGACAATTATTTTTTAAACTTTGTAAGATGATATACTGAAACCTATTTAAGCGATTTGATTTAAATAGACATTATTTTTTTCGAAATATAATAAGCTTTCCAAAGCTAAAAAGAAAAATCGTTTTCTTTTATTTCTCTCCGAGTTACATCTATTGGCGATTCAAACAGTTCAAGCAGTGCCACTGTTGGAACTAATATAAGGAGGACAGCTGGTCTTTGTTTTTGTTTGTTTACTTAAACTTTGTAATGATTTTAATAAAATAATTTATTTAATTGTATAATATACAATTCATTTAATAAAATAATTATAGAGATAAGTCAACAAATAAAAACATAGACCAACTGTGCTGCATATATTAGTTCCAATAGTGGCGCTGCTTGAACTGTTTGAATCGCCAATTTTAATGCAAGTATGTTTTTCAATGACTCGCGGTATAAGCGTTCGCACAATTTCGGACGGTAGTGTATCAAAATTTAGCGAAATCCTTCAAAACGTGTAAGAGAAAATTTATCCACAAGAATCAAAATAATTAATCAATAATTAAAAAATAAAAAAGTCAAAATAATTGAATCTGCAAAGTGCGGAAATCAAAATCACAATAAGGTTTTCTTTAAGAGGAATAATTATTATTAATATTATTATTGATAAAAATTATTAAATAAATTAATTTATTATTTATTATTATTTATTAGGGTCATTTGGGGTAAATGTAAACAGTAGATGTTCCTGCTAAATTTACAAATTTAAAAATAAGTTCGACGTCAATAAGTTATCTTTTAATGCAAAAAAGATTGAAAATCAAAATTTTACTGTTTCAGTATTTTGTCTCGTATTAGCATAAAAATAAATTAAAAAATGAAACTAAAATTTTTCATTCTTCCTTATTAATGGCTTCACAAAAATTGACTTTGATTTTTGATTTTGGTCAATTTAGTTAATAAATAATTAGATGTTTACATTTAAAAAAAATAATTTAATAAATTATTGGATCTGCCATTTTGAAATTTAAAAATTCGATTTTAGTGACTTATTCAGCAACCTTAAAAACTTTTTTTACAAAGTTGAATGAAAATCTATTAAAATTTTTTCAAGCTATTCAAGTTGTACATTATTAATTTTGTAATGGTTGATTGTTTATTTATATGATACCTTATCAGTGAACTGGTTGATTTTTCTATACATCTACGAAGAACTTTTTCAGTATTTGCATCCCTTAAAACAGTAGAATACTTCAAATAACTTGTTTCTTAAACCTCGCTTAACTACAGTGGTTTTTACCTTTACCCCGAATTATAGGAAAATTTCAAAATATCGAGATAGATGTAAACAATCAGTTTTAGGCGATTCAGGTGCATCAATATTTTTTGTACTTCATATAATTTTTCTAGGGAAGTAAAGTAACAAGTTCATGCAAAAAAAATCCGTCCATTTTACGTTTTAACAAAAAAAACTAATGGGTCAGACCATTATATATCGAATAAAGACGTTGCGGCCTAATTTTAGAAAAAGTTGATTCTTTCAGAAATGATTCTTTATAATGTCTAGGGAACGAAATAAAAAGAATTATGTTAAAATATTTATTAATTTCCTCAAAAAATGAGTGTAAAGTGGACAAGGTGCGAAAAAATGTTACTTTTTTAGCTGTTAGAAAATGTATAAAAAACATAGCAAAATGCTTCAAAATGTAAAAAGTTATTGATTCTTGTTTAAAATTACTTGATTAATTAACCCGTATTCAATAAACTAGTTAAAAAAATAAAAAAAATAGATAAAACATGTTTTTAAAGTTGGTCTGCCAAATAACCTAATTTCGACGTTTTTATTAATTAATTACGAGAAGGAAGAATTATTGAATTAAATAAAAACTCACCGAATGTAGAGCATTTCCGATGATGTTTAAGATTTTCTTATCAGTTTTTCTGTTTTTACTTTAAATATACAAGAAATATTAAGTTGAAAGTACGCAATTTCCGAATTTATGAAAACTTTGCAACTTAATATTTCTGTTAAAGAAAAATAAAAAAATTTGTCACTTTCACAGTTATTAAATCGTACCAAAATCTACACACACCAACAAGTTTCGTTTTGGTCCGCCCGTACAGACCGCAAGTACCGACGGTCTGTTCCGATTCGGATCTGCAAACGCAACCGGCGCGGTACAGATTATGTTCTGACTGTCGGAACCGTCTTCCCACTATCGTCAGTACGGGCTCGGTACTGGATTTCCTCCGCCCGCGGATCTTATTCTTCTGCGGCGTCGGAAGAATTATGGATATGTTAAGTCCGTACTGGCTCGGTGCTGGGCCGGATCCGATTGCGGATCTTGTCATTTATTGTCACATCATAAATCACATTATGAATTTATTTTTAATAAATGTGTCATAACTACATAACTATTACAATAATTAATTGAATTATTTTAGAAAATAATGATTAATTAATAAATAAATTTAATCAATATATTAAGTAATTATTTATTGAGACTTTTTTTCAAATTAAACAATTAAAAAAATTTGTCTTACACTTTTACTTTATAATTATTATAAATAAATTTATATTATTAATATAAATTTATTATTATTGAGATATTATTAGTTAGTATTATTGAGAATTAATAATAAATTATTAATATTAATATTCATGTTAATTAATAATAGCTCAAAAATAATAAATTTATTACTATTGAGATATTAATTAAAATTATTAATATTATTATGTTCAATATTATTATATTGAGAAACAATTATTTAATATATTATATAATAATAAAAATATAGCTGTAGCATTGACACGAAGTAATTCTACAAGTTTTATTTCAGCTCGTGACACTTGAGAGTATTTAAGATTTGAGAGTCCCATGCGAGCGTAGCATAGTGGTTAGCGTGCGAGATTTCGGTGCGGAAATATTCGGTTAGGCGTGGGTTCGTACCCCCAAGCGTTAGGATTTTTCAAATGTCTATGTAATAAAAAATTGCGTTTAAGTGTATAAAAAAATAAAAAAATGTGTAAAGAGAACTGTCAATGACTTGTCATCAGTATTTTTATCTTTTGCAATTAATTATTATTTTTTTAAATGATATTTTTTAAAATTATAATTTGGATCCGATTCGGTTGTCAGGCGGTAGAATGACAGCTATTAAATTGAAAATCCACAGTCGGTAGAGTGCCAAGTCCCAGCCGGTTGAATTATACACGGAACGGCTTCTCCCGGTCGGTAGGAATGCCAGTTCCGAGCCGGTTGCCAGCGCGCTCCTGGCCCAGTCACTATTCGGTAGAATGCCCGTTCACATTCGGTTGGCAGGCAGTTCCGAGCCAGTACAGTTACACCGGCGTCAGTACTGGCTAGGATCCGCGCTGGTTGGAAATTTCCGCCTGGGTACAAGTGTTTAAAAATTTCACTTTATTTCAGGTTAAAACTGTATATTGTCTTTTAACTGAAGTTGGTTTTTTAATTTGAACACCGTGATCGAAACAAAGCCAAGGAGAAAAAACCAACTTCAGTTAAAAGACAATATACAGTTTTAACCTGAAATAAAGTGAAATTTTTGAACACTTGTATCTCTTAAATTAGATTCGGAACCAAAACAAAACTTGTTGATATGTGTAGTTTTTGGTACGATTTAATAATATTTAAGAGAGTATTTCATCGGAAATACATTATATTCGGTGAGTTTTTATTTAATTCAATAATTCCTCCTTCTCGTAATTAATTAATAAAAACGTCGAAATTAGGTTATTCGGCAGACCAACTTTAAAAACATGTTTTATCTATTATTTTAATTTTTTTACTAGCTTATTGAATACGGATTAATTAATCAAGTAATTTTAAACAAGAATCAATAACTTTTTTACATTTTGAAGCATTTTTCTATGTTTTTTTATACATTTTCTAACAGCTAAAAAAGTGACATTTTTTCGCACCTTGACCACTTTACATACACATAAATAAGTGCAAGGGTAAGAGTGTAGAGCGAAAGAAGTGTGTGTGGGAATTTTGGAGGTTAGCTGGAGAAAGTGTTGGGCAAGGAAAGGGCGGGAAAGGTGAGAATTAGAAAGAAGGAAAGTAAGGTGGGTAAAGTAGAATGGCGACAGTAAGAAGTCCACAGAAGAACAACAGAGGGCAGCAGCAGCAGGTTGAACAGGAGGAAAGTGAGGTTTTTGAAAAGGGCGGGAATTTACAAACGACGGAAGGAATTGATAAAGGGGAAATGAAGGTATTCGAAGTGTTTGATAAAGATAAAGGCAAAGCCAAGAAAGTGGATGTAGAGAAAAAAGGCCCAGGTAGGCCAAGAGGAGGTAGTTTGACAAGTGATCTAAAAAAAAAATCAGAGGGGGGAGAAATGCTGGGGGAGGTGTTAAGAGCAGTGAATGCCATTAGGAAGGGTATGGAAGGAAATAGTAAGGCGTTGGAGGAAATGAGAAAGGAGACTAACGAGAGTTTAGAGCAAATGAAAAGAGAGTTAGGAGAGGGAGGGAAGAGAGAGGAGGAAAGAGATAAGAGGATGGAGGAAATTTTGGGTGAGGTTGGAAAAGTCAAGAAGATGTGGGAAGTATGGGAAAGGAAATGGAAAAAAGAAAAAGAAGAGGTGTGGGAGGCATTAAAGGATATAGAGGAGGAAAGAAAAGTAAGAGAAGTGGAAACAGAAAGGAAAATAACGACGTTAGAAACAAAGGTGGACGAGGTTAGTAGAATGGTGGAGAAGTTAGAAAAAGAAAAAGGGGTGGAGAAGGGAGAGAGGGAGGAGTCAAGTGGAAGTGAGGAAAGAAAGGTTGAGAAAAGATTAGATGAAATGGAAAGAAAGATGGAGGAAGCAGAGAGAGAGAGAAAAAGAAATCTAACATAGTAATCAAAGGTTTAGGAGTAGAAAGAAAGTATGGTAAGGAGAGTATAGAGCGATTGTTGCAGGATATAGGGGTTACAGTAGAAATTAAGAATTTTAGAGGGGTAGGAGGAGTGGATAAGCAAAGGCCGAGTGTGTGGGTGGTGGAGTTGGGAAATGAAGAAGAAAAATGAACAGTAATGAAGGCAAAGAATAAATTAGTGGGGAGGGTAGAGAGAATAGAGGGAGACAGGACATGGAGGGAAAGAAGGGTACTTTGGCTACTGCAACAGAAAGCATGGGAGGAAAGAGGAAAAGGAAAGTCAGTAAGATGGGGGAAGAAAAGTATTTGGGTGGATGGAACGAAATGGGTGGTTAATTTGGAAAGGGGGGAGGTACTTGAGGTGAGAGAGGAGGAAGAAGTGGGGGGGGTTTGGGCAGGAGGAGATTCCGTCGGAGAGGCAAGTACGTCAGTAGTTTTTTGGAACGTGTCAGGGTTGGGAAATAAGGATAGTGGATTTTGGAAAGAGTTGGAGAAATGGGATGTTATTTTTCTGAGTGAGACGTGGGTGGAGAGTAAAGATTGGGAAAAGATAAGAAGAAAGCTTCCGAGTGGATATAATTGGAGCATGAGAGAGGCGAAAAAAGAACATAAAAAAGGAAGAAGTGCTGGGGGCTTAGTTTCAGGGGTAAGAGAGGGAATAAAGGAGGGAAAGTGGAATGAGGAGTTGGAAGAGGAGGAGAGCTATATGGCAAGAAGGTTAAAATTAGAGGAGGAGTACATTACGATAATAGGAATATATAGAAGGAGAGGGGAGGAAAAAGGGTGGAAATTGTTGGAAAAATTTATGAAGTTGGGAAAGGAGGAAAAAGTTCTGGTAGGCGGAGACTTCAACGCATGGACGGGGGATTTGGGGGGAAATGAATGGATAGAGGAAGAACAAAGATTTCGGAGAAGTTCAAAGCATAAGGAAGTGGATAAGGAAGGAAAGAAAATGGCAGGAATTTTGGCTGAATGGGGATGGACAATTTTTAATGGTAATATGAAAGGGGATGAAGAAGGGGAATTCACATTTATGGGGAGAGGGCAAACAGTCATTGATTACGTGATAGGGGATGAAAAGACGAGGGGAATCACAGAGGGGATGGAAATTGGAAAGGAGTTTGAATCAGACCACTATCCACTGATTGTTAGGCTTCGAGGAATTGAAAATAATGGCAAGAGACAACAGAGACGAGGGAAGAGAAGGGAAAGAAGGATAACGATGGGTAATTGGGGTGAGGAGAAGTTAAGGAATTTTGAAAAAGAGATGAGAAAAGAAGGAAGTTTATGGGAAAAAGGAGAGTTAGGGGGGATAGACAAAAGGTTGGAAAGGATAAGGGAGACAATTAATAGAGTAAAAAAGGTGGTAGGAGGGGATAGGGGCAAGGGAATTAATAAAGAAGGGTGGTGGGATAAAGAGTGTGATGAAAGCAGAAGAGGAGTAAGGGAGTGCATTAAAGCGTGGAGAAAAGGGTGGGTGGAAAAGCAGGAGTATAATAAAGTGCATAAAGAGCATGAAAAATTGATAAAGGTGAAGAAAGAGAAAGAGAAAATGAGATATATAAAGGAAGTGGAACAAGCAATAGAGGAAGGGAGGGAATGGGAGATAATAAACAGGGAGAGAAAAAGGAGTGGGGGGGTTAACAGAGAAATCAAACTGGAGAATTGGACGGAATATTTTAAAGGATTGAGTGGAGGAGTTTCAGGGAAGGTAAACGGGGAGGGCAGAAAAGTAATTAAGGAGGAATGTGAAGAAATCAGTAGGGAAGAGGTTGAGGAGTCGATTAGAACATTGAAAAGGGGAAAAGCAGCAGGCTGGGATGGAATTGAAGGGGAAGGTATAAAATACGGAGGGGAAGTGGTAAAAGAGGAAGTGTGGAAGATCGTGAAGGCGGTGTGGGAAGGGGAAGGTTACCCAGAGGAGTGGAAAACGGGGTTAATTGTACCTATTAAAAAGAAGGGGGAGGGTAAAAATGTGGGTGATTATAGGGGAGTGACATTGATGCCGGTGACGTATAAAGTATACGCAGATGTTTTGAGAAGGAGGCTGGAAGAGAGGGTGAAGAGGTTGGGATTGATACTGGATAATCAGACGGGGTTCCGGAAGGGTATGGGGACAATAGATAACATTTATGCTCTGAATTTTTTAGTAAATAGGTACATTAAAAGTAAGAGGGGAAAGCTGGTGGCAGTCTTTGTAGATTTTAAAGCAGCTTTCCCCTCGGTAAACAGGGGGGTTCTTTGGCGTACGCTAAGGAATATTGGGATAGAGGAGGGTGTGATTGAAAGAATTAAGGAGATATACATGGACACAAGGGAAAGGGTTAAGATTGGAGAGAATTTAGGTGAGGTCTTTTGGATGGGGAGAGGACTAAGGCAAGGTTGCCCACTGAGTCCGATTCTGTTCAACTTGCTGATTGCGGATATGGAGGAAAGAATGAGAAAAAAGGGAAAAGGAGTGGTAATTTTAGGAAGTAAAAAGGTTTACTCTCTTGCGTATGCAGACGATATTGTGTTGATGGCTAAGGAAGAGAATGGGATGAAACTGTTGTTGAAAGAATTTGAGGGGTATGTTGGTGAGAAAGATTTATGTGTAAGTGTGGAAAAAACAAAGGTAGTGAGGTTTAGGAAGAGGAGAAAGATGGAGAACATGGTATGGAAGATAAATGGTAAGAATGTGGAGGAGGTGAATGAGTTCTGTTATCTGGGATATTGGTTTCAATACAACGGAAAACAGAAGCTGAATGTGGAAAGAAGGATGGAAAGGGCTGGAAAAGTGGTAGGGCAGGTGTGGAGTATAGGAGTAAGGAAATTTAAGAATGACTGGAGAAGAAGAGTATGGCTGTTTGATATGTTGGTTTGGTCGGTGCTGGGTTATGGTGTGGAAATATGGGGATGGAAGGAAGTGAAAAGAATTGAGAGTATGCATGAAAGATTTCTGAGATGGACGATGGGTGTGAATGCGAATTGCCCGGGATACATGCTGAGAGAAGAGTTAGAAAGGGATAAACTAGTGGTGAGACAGAGAAAGAGAGCGATTGGGTTAGAGTTGAAATTGGAAGAAGGTAAGGGGAGCGAACTGGCAAGAAGGTGTTTAGAATTGGTGAAAAGGGAGGAAGAAAGGGGAGCGAGTAAACTGACGGTATGGGAGAGAGAGAGGAAGAGAGCGTTGAACGAAAGAGGAAGTATAGAGACGGATAAGAATAAATGGGAAAAGGAATGGAGTGAAAGGAACAAAGGTGGTTGAGAATAGGGGAATCGAGGTACAATAGGTGGTACAAGGTTATAAAAGGAGAAAAACTGCCAAAATACATGGTAAAAATAAGAAAAGAGGAAAAAAGAAATAGAGTGCTTAGGTTTAGAATCGGGGAGGGAATGAGAGAGTGTAAATATTGAAGGAATGAAGTAGATAGGGTATGTAGGGTGTGTGGGTATGAATTGGAAGATTGGGAGCATGTGCTGGAGAGATGTATGAGAGGAGTGGAAGAAGAGGAACGGAGTGTGAGTGAAAAAGTCGGATGGTTGTTGCATGAAAATGGGCAGGGTGAAAGTTGGATGAAAGGATTAGAAAAGAGAAGAAAGGAGGCCAATTTTTGAATTTTTGTTAATTATAATGAGTAGTAGTGGTAGAATTTTTTTTTTTTTTGCTTGTTTGACGAAGCCATGCTTGGGCAAAAAGTACAGGAAACGGAAGCCCGGGCACTTGGCGAATTTTTATTAGCTTAAGATAGAATAAGATTGCGTTAGTAGTAAGTTAATTGTAAATGAGTAGGTATAGGTATAAGCTAGTGTTAAGTTGTTTGTTTGTAAAAAGGAGCCTCGAACCCTGCGGCTTGTGCAGGGAGAGAGTATTGAATAAAATTTCTGAAAGAATATTCGATATATAATGGTCTGACCCTAATGTTTTTGGTGAAACATATAGATATTCCGTTTATATTTACCCCAAATGACCCTACTTTTTTTTTATTTAGTATTTATTTATTAATTTACTAATTAATTTATTATTATTAATTATTAACATTATTATTTCAGTTTGTTCAAGATATAAATACAATTTGCTTTTTTAAAATTAAATTCAAAATTAAAAAAATGTTGACATATTCGGAAATATACGAATTTCCGGATATTCATAGGACGTCTGTAGGATATTCAGAATATCTAGTATTTTGTAATCCAAAATTGAGAAAAAAGTATTAAATTAA
Source organism: Leptopilina drosophilae (assembly GCA_032873175.1). Classification (NCBI taxonomy): domain Eukaryota; kingdom Metazoa; phylum Arthropoda; class Insecta; order Hymenoptera; family Figitidae; genus Leptopilina; species Leptopilina drosophilae. The sequence goes on from CM065484.1 coordinate 26,063,852, forward strand.
ATCTGCTTTTCTCAGAAAATCATTTTTATTTTAAAATGAATTAATAACTTCTAAGTTAATTTATTTATTAACTCTCCCTGGTAATTATTTATAATCACGGCTTTTTCGAATTTTAGAGATAAATGATTAATTCTTTTTGGAAAGGCTTTCATTCAGCTAGAAAATGAAAAATTAGGTGGGGGAGGATGAAAAAGTTAATTATGGAACGCCAGGGATGGAAAACAAATTAAAAAATTTCGATTTCAGGCGATAACTCGGTAAATATTGAATATTTTGAAAAATGTTCTACATAAAAGTTGTAGATCTTGTTAAGATACACATTTTATGTTACATGCAATTGTTTCATAAATTGAGTATTTTTCGAGAAAAATACAAAAAACGGAAAATAACCATAGAAACGTTTTAATGCAGAAAAGGAGTCAAATTAACTTTCTAGATGGTACTAGAAGCTATCCAACTTAGACCAGACCCCCCTCCAACGTTTAAACAAGGCGTTTTGAAGGTCCATACACAACACATCACTCAAAGGCGGGCGAAGCCGCCGCACCTGATTTCCTTCAACGTTTTAATGCAGAAAGGGAGTCAAATCCGTTGGAGAGGGGTCTGGACTATGTTAGACATCTTGTAATACAAACTAGAAAGTTAATTTTACTCCCTTATGCATTAAAATGTGAAAGGAAAGTAGGTGCGGCGGGCTTCGCCCGCCTTAGAGTGATGTGTTGTAGATGCACCTTCAAAACGTCTTTTTTTAAACGTTGGAGGGGGCTCTGGTCTAAGTTGGATACCTTCTAGTACAAACTAGGAACTTAATTTGACTCCCTTTCTGCATTAAAATGGTGAAGGAAACAGGTGCGGCGGGCTTCGCCCGCCTTTGAGTGATGTGTTGTGTATGCACCTTCAAAATGCCTTTTTTAAACGTTGGAGGGGGGTCTGGTCTAAGTTGGATAGTTTCTAGTACCATCTAGAAAGTTAATTTGACTCCCTTCAGCATTAAAACGTTTCTATGGTTATTTTCCGTTTTTTGTGGTTTTCTCGAAAAATACTCAATTTATGAAACAATATTGCATGTAACATAAAATGTGTATCTTAATAAGATCTACAACTTTTAAGTAGAACATTTTTCGAAATATTTAATATTTACCGAGTTATCGCCTGAAATCGAAAATTTTTAATTTGTTTTCCATCCCTGGCGTTCCATAATTAACTTTTTCGTCCTCCCCCACCTAATTTTTCATTTTTTAGCTGAATGAAAGCCTTTCCAAAAAGAATTAATCATTTATCTCTAAAATTCGCAAAAGCCGTGATTCCAAATAATAACCCTCTCCCTGTTCACACAGGGTTCGAGACTCCCTAATACATTTAATTTACTTATCCTAAAAACATACCCATACCATACAATTGAACACACGCATACCTTACACTCACTTATACTAACTCTCTTAACTAAATTAATAATTTCGCAGTAGTAATCTGCCAGAGCACCGGGTTTCCGTTTCCAGCTCCAAATGCCCTTTTTGGCTTTGTCAAAATAATATGCTAAAATTAATTGTTCCTTGAGAATTCCCCACCCTTAACTTCCCTAACACATTCTTTCTTTCCTCATCCTTTCTAAATCATTCAGCCATCTTTCCCCTTTCCCCTCCTCATTCAAAATCCACCTCACTCTATCTCCAATTCCCCCCAAACTACCACTCACATCCCCACCTCCCACACATCTCTCTAGCACATGTTCCCAATCTTCCACTTCAAAGCCACACATTCTACACTTTTTTTCATTTTCATCCATCCAGTATTTACATTCTTTCACCCCCTCTCCCATTCTAAACCTACATAATCTATTCCATCTCTCATACTGTTTCATTCTTACTAAATACACCGGCACATTCACTCCTTTCACCAATTTATACCATCTATTATACCGCGAATCCACAATCCTATTCCATCTCTCCTCCTCATCCTTTTTCTTCCAACCCTCCATAACATCCCTACCACCCCTTTTTCCCTGTTCCAGCGCGTCTCTCCTTCCCCTTTCCCATCTTGACACCCCTTCCTTTCTTTTCGCCTCGCCCATCTTTATCAATCTCAAACATTCCCTTGCTAACTCACTTCCTCTACCCTGCTCTAACTTTTCCTCAAACCTTATTGCTCTCTTTCTTTGCCTCAAAAATAATTTTTCCCTACCTAGTTCCTCCCTAATCATATACCCCGGACAGTTCCAATCCACCCCCATGGTCCATCCTAATAACCTTTCATGCAACCTTTCAATCTTACCTATCTCACTCCATCCCCACACTTCCACCCCATACCCTATCACTGCCCATACCAATGCATCAAACAACCATACCCGCTTCCTCCAGTCATTCTTAAATCTTCTCTCCCCAATCCCCCATGCTTTACCCATCATCCTCCCTCCCCTCTCCACTCTTCTTTCCACATTTAATTCTTGTCCGCCATTCCAATTAAACCAATACCCCAAATAACAAAATTCATTCACCTCTTCCACCCTTCTCCCATTCATCCTCCACCAACCCCCCTTTTTTCTAAATCTTAATATCTCTGTCTTTTCCACATTCACCCTCAAATCTTTTTCTCTAACAAACCCTTCAAACTCTTTCATTAGCAACTTCATCCCTCTTTCATTCTCAGCCATTAAAACCACATCAACCGCATAAGCTAGGGCATACACTCTCTTCTTTCCCAATACCACTCCACCTTTGCCTTTCCTTTGCATTCTCTCTTCCAAGTCAGCCATCAACAAATTAAACAGAATTGGACTAAGGGGGCAGCCCTGCCTTAATCCCCTACCCAACCAAAACTCTTCCCCCAACCTCTCCCCAATTTTAACCATTTCCCTTGTGTCCTCGTAAAACTCCTTTATTCTCTCTATTAAACCCTGCCCTATTCCTAGTTCCCTCATCACCCTCCACAGAATACCCCTGTTTACTGATGGAAAAGCCGCCTTAAAATCGACAAACGCCGCTATTAACCTGCCCTTTTCCTCCTTCAATCTGTTATTAACCAGGAAATTTAACACGTAGATGTTATCCACTGTCCCCATGCCCTCCCTAAAACCCGTCTGGTTGTGCGGAATAAATTTCCCTCTCTCCACCTCTTCTTCCAGCCTTCTTCTTACAACCTCCGCATATACTTTATATGTGACCGGCATCAAAGTTACCCCCCTATAATCCTCCACCCTGTCCCCCTTTCCATTTTTCACTATTGGCACTATTAATCCCGACTTCCATTCCTCCGGCCACCCTTCACCATCCCACACCATATTCACTATCTTCCATATCTCATCCCTCACTACTTTACCCCCATATTTTAAACATTCCCCTTCCATCCCATCACCTCCGCAGCTTTATTTTTCTTAATTCTTTGCAATGCCTCATAAATTTCTTCTTTTGAAATTTTCCTATCCTCCTTCCTATCTCCTTTCTCCTACCCTCCCCCTTATTCTTTTCTCCACCCCACCACTTAACCCCTTAAAATAATCCGTCCACTCGCTCAATTCTATTTCTTCATTTACCCCTTTCCACGATTTTCTCTCCCTGTTGATCACCTCCCATTCCCTACCCTCCTTAATCGCCAATTCCACCTCCTGTAAGAACCGCAGCTTACCCTCCTCTCTTTTTTTTTGTCACCATCTTCCCGTGTTCGGAACACGGGAAGATGGTGACTATGGGTGTCTACTCGTCCTGGAAGTCCTGGAATTCCTGGAAATGTCCTGGATTTTGAAAAAATGTCCTGAAATGTCCTGAATTTTTAACAATTGTCCTTGAATTTTTTATATTTTGTTTTTTAATATTAAATAATTTCAAAATTAAATAAATTAAATTTCATAAGTGCAAGAAAAATAGTAAACTCTCTTGCACTCATGAAATTATGTTTACACTATATGCTTTGATAGCATAAAACAGAAAAATAAGAGGTGCTAGAATTTTGGTTCTGGTATCAAATGAAAGCTTGAATCACAACTAACAATTTCCTTGAAGAAGAATTCGAAGGCATTTCCGATAAGGCAATTAAAAATGATTTTTTCTTTTGTATTAAATTTTGTTATTAATCAAATTTTATTAACACTATATATAACCTTAGCATTGTGAAACAAGTGATAAACAAATGAATTTTTTAGCACTTAAATTCATAACATTTTATATTATTTTCAGGTTATATTTTTTTACCAAAAAAATGTTTAGCAATCTAATTTTTAGAAATCCCTACAAAAGATTTTAATTAAAGTTTTATTTAAGAATATGTCTTAATTTTAAATAAATTAAATTGATCAATTCTTCTAATTGAAATTAAATGCCTAACTAGTAGAAGAAAAAGTATATTAAATTAGATATTCAGTAATCATACAAATTAAATTTTTTGTTAAATTTAAACACATAATTAATTCATAAAATGAATTATAATTTATCTTTTTATTATAAAAATTATTTTCTCATTGTTACATATTGAAATTTATTTAAATTGTAAATATTGTCTGCTTTTATTCTAATGGATAAAAACAATTACTGAAAGCAATGTTTCAATTTTGGAAAAACAAAACGTTAAATTCATAGGAATACTTTATTTCAAAGAATAAAAAAATTGGAATAAAATCTAAGTAATCTGAAAATAATATAAAATGTTATGAATTTAAATACTAAAAAATTCATTTGTTTATCACTTGTTTCACAATGCTGAGGTTATACACGGTGCTAATAAAATTTGATTAATAACAAAATTTAATGCAAAAGAAAAAATTATTTTTAATTGCCTTATCGGAAATGCCTTCGAATTCTTCTTCAAGGAAATTGTTAGTTGTGATTCAAGCTTTCATTTGATACCAGAACCAAAATTCTAGAACCTCTTATTTTTCTGTTAATCATAATTAAATATGGCCAAAAACACGCTTTTTTACTTTTTAACACTAATTTTCTCAAAAACTCGACGTGCTGGAGCATTTTTCTTTTCAAATTCGTATTCAGAGTGAAACAATCTATTGAAAGTGACAAAAATTATTGAAAGGGCAAAATTAGTGTCGGACAGTGTAATTAATATTATTTAACGAAATAAAATTTCTACCATTATATTATGGTTAATGAACTCAGCAAGTCATCGAGTTTTACATATATGAAAATTAGATTTTTTAAAAATATGGTCGCAACGACTCTCAAACGAAAGTCAGTGGACTGACCCTAATATTATTTATGAAGAAAGTAATTTTGATAGTCCTTTGTCTATTATTAATTATTCTAACTATTGTACAAAATACACTTATCTATTTTAATGTCCTTGAAAAATAAGAAATTTGTCCTGGAATATCCTGAAAAAGTCCTGGAATTTTTAATCTCATTTACAGTAGACACCCTGGTTCCCTGTGTATTCTATTATAAACCCGCCTGTCTGTTTTACCCGCCCTCCACTCTTTTACCGTCTATCTTACCCCAAACCTACTCCTTTCGCACTCCTCGTCCCACCAACCCTTCCTCTTCCCCTCACCTCCCCTCTCTTCGTCCTCAATCCCTTTTTTCACATCCATCAAAATTCTTCCCAGTCTTTTTAGTCGCTCCTCGACTTCACCTTCCTCTTGAAACATTTTCGCCTTCTCTTTCACTCTGTTACCAAACTCCCGTAACCTTTCCTCTTTCCACTTCCACATTTTAACCCTGCCCTTCTTTTTCCCCCCTTCTCCTTCCCTCGTATTTCTGCAGCCTCTTTCTCTGCCGCCCTTCATTTCCACAATTAATGAAAAACTAGCTGTCTACGCGCGCCTTGGCGCGCGTGAAATTTCTTTACATTTGGACAAGTAAAAATCTCTTGCTTCTCAATCCAGTAAGAAATGAAAGATCTATTAGGCGTCTCGAAACACAGATCTAGAATAGAGATATTTGTTGTTGCATAAAAACAGTTACAACTAATTATTACTTTACCAAACCACATAAAATTATTTAAAGAATTATTAAATAAATATAAATTTACTTTTCGCATAAAATATTTATATTGATAACAAAATATGCTTTATAATAATTGTTAAAATAAGATTGTGTATTATTTATTGGTACAAATTTTCAAGACCTATATTCTTTTCTTGTTATAGAATAATTATAGAACTTGTTCATTGGGCTTTTTCTTTAAAAATAGGGGAGACCGGGGCTAAACCGGACGGATTTGTTCTTTGGCCAAAAAGCTCATACAAAAAAATTTTTTTGCTTAAGAGTAATATACCGTTTTGAAGCTTGTACCTTCACCAACAAATCGCACTTGTTCGATGTAGAAAAACTACAGTAGCTTTGGAGATATGTTGCTTCGAAGATGACTACTTTAAAAACAAAAATCCGAAAATTGGTAGGGCTAAACCGGACACCCCATGGGGATAAATCAGACACGGCTAATTAATTAAAGAATAAGACACAAATTTTCGTTTTTTTTGTAGAAAAGTCAAATCAATTCTTCTCTTATTTAAATGTAGGTAGTTCTATACAAAGAATATAATATAAAATGTAAAATCGGTAATTAATATAATATAAAATGAATTACAGTTTTCAGACTTGTCTATTTGCAGCAACTCGCTTGCAAATTCGAGTTTTAAAATAAATTCTTTATTCATTTAGTTTTAAAGTGGTTCTATGCAAAGAATATAATATAAAATAGTTAATTAATATAAAATAAATTAAAGTATTCAAAGATTTGGTTGTTTTTTATCTCGATGTCCGATTCAGCCCCACACCGTCATCTAATAATTAAACTGCAATATATTTTTTCTTCTTAACGTTTTTCAATAAACTCTTTTTCTACTAAACTCAGTACACCATGAGCTAAAAGAAAAATTGCTGTGTGATATTTGGACTTTAATTTTAACGATAAAAACCCTAAAAAATGAGAAAAAATTTTTTACTTTTACCTCAAAAAATGACATTTTAACATATTAACGGCAACTATTATTACAAGAAAAATGACACGTCCCTAAAACCTCATGCAGCATTTGCATCACGAAATTGTGCGTAGAGTAGAGTGGGGCGAAACCACCAATTTTGCACTTTAAGGACTATAACTTGAAAACTAAAGCCAATAAGGAGCCAAATCAAAAAGGGTTTGAAAGATTGATTTCTTGGCTAAATTTTACTCCATATACTCAACTCTTTATCTCTTTTAGTTTTCGAGATACGGCCGTTTTACGCGACCTCTGCACCAACTGCAATTTTTTTAATGAAAAACGTAAAAATTAATTAATAACAATCGAAAAACAACAAAAAACTAATAAATAAATACAAATAAATAAATTTTTTGCAAAATTAAATTTATTTTAATTAGATATTTTGAAAATGTGGAATATACCGTAGTCAGTTGTTCTTATAAGGCGGTAATAAAATAATTTTTTTTATTTTTTATTTTCACCGACTTAATCTTTAATAAAATAGAAAGTTTTTTGTTTTTTAATCTTCACTGAATTAATTTTTAATAAAAAATAGAAATTTTTTTATTTTTTTAATTTTGACCCATTTAAAAGACATTGCTGGTGGTTTCGCCCCACCATCACTTTTTTCGAAAAAATTTAATAACTTCCAAAACACTTAAACAAATTTAAAAAAAACTACACCAATGCGTTCAGAACACTCAAATGAATAAATAAATTCTATTCGTCTATTAATTTTTACATTATATTAACAATAATTCAATAATCAGGTAAAAAATTTTTTTTTGAAAATTGTTAACATTTTACATATGTCACTGTCATTCGGCAGATATTTTGGTAAACGGCTTGAAACTTCAGACACCAGCGGAGAATATCAGAACTGTTATTCACATCGAACGATAAGTTGATAACACGTAAAACACGAAAATAAAAGCGAATTGGTGGTTTCGCCCCATGGTGGTTTCGCCCCACTCTACTGTACATAGGTTATTTACACAGTTTGAAATTCTTTACGGTTTCGGAAATATTTGACTTGTCCGGTTTATCCCCGGTCTCCCCTACAATAATACGTAATCAGACTAAATTTGGTTCCGACTGTCTGTTTGATTTTTCCTTAACCACTTCACTGGCAAGGCGTTCCAAATGGCGTTCCACCCGCCGAGGCCCAGACTGGCAAAAACACATACGTATAATATTACCATTCATAATAATCAATAATAGTTATTTATATATATATATATATATATATATATATATATATATATATATATATATATATATAATCAATAGTTGTATTATTATATTATAATATTGTATGTAAATATCTTTTTTTAATAAAAATACAAGTTTTATTGTGTAAAAATTGAAAGAAAGTGGAACGCCATTTGTCGAAAAATATTAAAAATAGCCGATTTTAACGTTCGGAAAAACGTTGAAAATAACAAAAACTTAAATTTTTATTGTGATAATCTTGTTCTCTGATGTCTAAACTATAGAAATATTCCTTTACAAAAGTTGAATGTGGTGTACACTCTTTAAAAACAGAGTTTTTTTAGGAACGCCATTTCGGTGTTTTTGCCAGTCTGGGCCTCGGCGGGTGGAACGCCATTTGGAACGCCCTGCCAGTGAAGTGGTTAAGAAAAGTTCTAATAATTTTGGATAAAACATATATTTAACACGGTCAGAAGTGAGAAACTATCCATTTTTTGGTGAATGGAAAACAAAAAAAAATTAATAAAAACTGAATTTTTTTTTATTTAATTATTATAAAATTGTGAAAAGAATAAGTTCTTATAGAAGTGATTTGGCTAACATTTTATTCAGATATTTTGATAAAAACCTCATTTCTAACGTTTAACAAAAATTTGAATAAATTATTAACCCTCACGGGCTCGAGTTCGTTTTTCCGCCTGCGCGCACAAGCCGGGCCCGAGGGACCCGGTATTTAAAATCAATAGAAATAAAAAATTTGACAGCAAAATTGTTAATATTTTTTATCTAACATATAATTGTATCATTTTAGAGAAATTATTTTAAAAAATAGTTTTAAAAACAACATTATTTATAATAAAAAAATAAAATAAAAAATATAAAGAACAAAAAAATATTTTCAGACAAATCACCGTATAATGTATAAATAATTATATAAACATTTTATATATTATATGTATGTTACATATATATATATATATATATAATAGTTTAAGAAATAGTAATATTAAATAATGGTAGAAATATAAAACATCTGAAAAAAATCTTTAGCTTAATTACCTAATAATAATTATCTTTATTTAGACGTAAAACCAAAAAAAAAAATTTTAACGACCGCCATATTTAATTTTTTAATTCTGACATCAAATTTGTAATCAGCGACCCTAAAAAACCCCGAGTACCGATTTTAAAGAAAATCTGATCGATTTTCTGTTCTTTAACTTTTAGGAATGGAATTTTCCAAAAAACGTACAACACGCACTATATTTTTCGCACCACGTCACTTCCGGAATTATTTGGGATGTTTACACTTATTACAGTAGGTGATGTTGAAAGATTACAAAATAATGCAATATTGCAGAAAAATTACTAACTTTTTATACGCAATTATAACCCGTGTCCCTCGGACCCGGCTTGAGTCTTTACGTAAGTTCGACTTAAAAGCGAATTTTCCAGAGTATTTTATAAATTAAAAATTCTTTACAAAAGTGAAAAATGTGTTTTTACGCCCTTAAGTCTTATGTGAAGTTGATTTTCTAATAATATTTTCTTAACCAGTAGTAGAAAAAACCATTCAAATGACAACTATATTATGCCCTAATGATGAGGAAAAGTGATATTTAACATTAAAAAAACAAAAATTTTTTTCTTTTAAAAATGATCTTGAAATTGCACAGTTACGTGAAAATCACCCATACACAATGAAGTTACATGGAATAAATTTATGTTCAAGTTTAAAATGTAATTTTAAAAAATAAATAAAAAATATTGTAAATTATATATTTTTTAATTTGGAAATCAAACTCAAAAATGCACTTTTTTGGGAATAAAATGTAAATTATTTATCAAAAATAAGGTAAGAAAAAGGAAAAAAATGTATAAATTAGAGTTTTGCAGATACTTCAATTTTGCGTAAACTCGAAATTGGAATCAAATCATTCCTTCATATTAATTCCCATTGAAAGGATAGAGTATTCGAAATTTGCACACATATTTTTACATTTAAAAAAACTTGTTTAAAATTGTAATCAAGAAATATATAATTTACTATTTTTGCAGTTATTATCAAATTATATTCCTTTAAAAATATGATTATGAAATAAAAAAAATTTATAATGATGTTGAATTTATCACTTGGTTAAAATTGTTTAATTGAGAGATGAAATATTATCAATCTTGTCTTCCTTCAGCAATGTTCATTTGATTGAACAAATTTTGTGACATTTTTTTCGTTTCTGAAGAGGACGACTGTGTCGTTGAAACGTAAACAGATTGTTTTTTATTCGAACCTGACTTGGATAGATTGATAATATTTCATCTCTCAATTAAAAAAAAATTTATATTGAATTCATTTCATTTATTTATTCTAATAATATCTGTCACTGAGAATACAGAAAATCATGATGCTCAAACCAAAAAAAGTAGGCGTTACTTTCTTAACTGTTCGTCTCTCTCTCGCTTCTACTCTAAACTGAAAGATAAGACGATACTTCCCACTCCTTCTCTGTATCATGATTTCTCTCTTATATACTCTGACAAACTTCTCTCTCCAACTCTTCTCTGTCATCAAAAGCACAGCAGGAGGGCGGACGGAATTCTTGCGGACAGAATGAATGAAAGAATACGGAGATTAATATATATAATGATCCGAGTCACTCTCCAACCCCACCTTCATCTCCTTTATCATCCTCTTTGTCCCTTCCTCCGCTATCACATAATCTATTACCGACTCCCCCCTTCCTACAAAAAAATATTCCCCCCCTTTATCGCCCTCAATACTGCCATTACAAATCTCCCAACCCGTTTCCTCCAAAATACCGATCAATTTCCTCCCCTCTTTATCCACCACCTTATGCTTCGACACTCTTCTATACCTTTCTTCCTCCTCATTCCACTCCCCCCACCCAATTCCCCAGTCCAAGCATTAAAATCCCCTCCTATTAAAATCATCTCCCCCTTCCCTTTCTCAATCCATTCTTCCAACTGTATCCAACCTCTTCTTTTCCCCCTCCTTCTATATATTCCTACTACTGTTAACTTTTCCACTCCATACCTGACCCCCCTTACCATACAGCCTTCCTCTTTTATATGATTACCCCCCGCTCCTTTACCTTTACTTTCGTTGCCCCCTGACATTCCCAAATAAACCCCTTTGGTAACCTTCTCTTGACCCCTTCCCAATCTTTGTCTTCCACCCAAGTCTCACTAAGAATCACCACATCCCATTTCCCAATGTCTCGCCAAAAACCGTCTTCCTTATTTCCCAACCCCGACGTGTTCCAAAACGCGACTTTTAATCCCTTTCCTAGTTTTCCCTCTCCCCGACTTTCTCCTTCATCCCCCCAAAACCCTTATCCCTACCTAATTCTCCAGTATCCCAGTTTACCCCCCACCTTTCTCCATTCACCCACACGCAATCCCTTCCCCTCCTTACCAGGTTTCCCTTAGCCCTTTCCTCCCACACTTTTCTATTAATTTTCCAATTCACCCTTCTTTCCTCCCACGTTCTATCCTCTTCAATCCACACGTCTTTCCCCTTTAGTTTCCCCTTGACCTTTAATACTTCCTTTTTCTGCATTTCATTTTCAAGCTCCACCACCCACAAATTCATCCAACCATCCTCTTCTCCTCCCACCCCTCTTACATCCTTCACCCCTACCTCAACTCCCAGTTCCCCCAAAAATCCTTCCACCCTTTCTTTTCCCCTTAACTTCTCTGCTTTTAACGCTCTTATTAATAAATTATTTCTCCTCTTTTCCCTCTCCATTTGTCCCAACTTCCATGCCAAATTTTCTACCCTTCTTTCCATAGCCTCCCCTGCCCCCCCACATTTTTCTCCCTCCCTCTTTTTCACTTCCCCCTTAATTTCGCCCATTTCTCTTTCTAAATCTTCCACCCTTACCTTCCACACATATATTTCCTTCCTTATTTCATAGTTCTCCTCTCTTTGCTCTTCGTTTACCTTTTTCAACTCCCCGCAAATTAATTCTTTTTCCTTTTCCCATTTTCCCTCCCATTCTTTCCACACCCTTTTCAAACCGATCAGTTCTCCCCCCACCCTATCCAGCCCACTATCCACTTTTTTGCTTAGCGCCGCAATATTCTGGTTCGTTTGTTCCCCCATTTTTAGCATTTTTTCCATCCAGCCCATTTCCTTCCCCCCCTCCTCCTCCCCTTCATCTTAACTTTTCGACCCCCCACTGACAGCATTTGCATTCAACTCGCCGGACCTTAGCCATGCATGCATTCTCGCCGGTGAATTACCCGGGTTTTCCAAGCCTAATAGCTCTGCATTTGTCTTCCTGCCCCTTCTTTTCGCCACTTTCGTGTTAAATATCTCTACGCTGTCAGTTACCGCTTCAGCTAGAGCGGCTTTCTCGTCTTTCTCCTTACGCGCGTCTTCTCTCTCGCTTCCCCTTTCCCCTTCGCCCCCGCGCTGACCACCCAACTTCGCTTCTCTCTGCATAACCGTATCCTCCCGCCCTCTGCGATCCTTTTGCGGCGACCTCTCCATACACGCCATAATCTGCCTTACCTTCACACAACGCCAGTCAAGATCACTCACTCTCCTTCTCAACACTTTCTCCCTTTTTCCAAATTTACACCCCTTTTTTTTTTTTTTTTGCTTAGGGACCTTTCACCACTACCAAATTCTCTCCAACTCCCTCCCTTTGCCAAAAACCACTAAAATTTTCAAAAAAATCAAAGATCGCGTTACAGCACGTTTTACATGAACCGGTACCGGAAACGGAAACCAATAACTTCTAAGTTATCAAATTATCTTCTTATTTAAATTCTCTATCGGTCTTTTAAGCCCAATTTTTGAATTTTTGTTTTGAAACATTTTTTAATAACAACAAGTATTAAAATATCATTTTTAGCTTCATTGATTAAGACAATTAATCTAAAAATATGTTATAATAATGTTTGAGTAATTCTGATGTATATGAAGAAGTATAACAATTTATTAAATTGTTTAAACGATTCATTGTTGTTATTTTTTTCATAAACTGTACAAAGAGTAAGAAATTTTTAGTTTTTTCTAAATACAATCAAATCAAAAATTAAAAAGATTAAATAGTTTAACTATGGTTAAATAATACAATTTGAATTTTTGTATTATACTTGAAACCCTCGCAGAAGACATAGGGTAATTCTGAACCCACGTTTTTTTACTGGAAGCTTTTATTTATTATTTAATAATTTTTATAAAAATTTTAAAGGAAACAAACTTATTTTATAAAGTTTAAACTATATTTTTAAAAAAGCCTTAGTTTGATCAGATGATTAGTTCGAAATTGGTTGAGCATTGAAAAATGATAAAAAAAAGAGGTGTGTTTTCCGACGATTAAATGCCTAAGTTATAAAAAATTACATAATTGTGATTTCTAGTTTTCAGTACGTTAAATTTAAAAAATAACAAAATAATTTTGATACTTCAGTTTGATATAATTCTATCTTTTGCTAATGCTTAAAACACTACTGTCTTCAGGTAATGCTTTGTATCGTACTGACAAAAACTGACTGAACAATTAGTGAATTATAGTGTACACTTGCATTAAATTACTAATGTGAATTTTTACCGAATTACCGTGAATTACTCAATTATTATTAAAGTAGGTGTACAACCAATTCTTTAGTTGTTTGTCCCTTGGAAAAAAATAAGAATAAATTGTTTAATAAATTGTTATACTTTCTTCTTTATATATTAGAATTACTTAAACATTATCATAATAGATGTTTTGAATAATTAAAAAAATGATTTAAAGAAATCAAAAATCGGCTTGACAGATTGATAAAGAATTTAAGTAAGAAGACTTAAATAAAAAGAAAGATCGTTTTGGTAAAAAATTATGACCTGTAGAGCGATTTAAAACGAAACTTGTACCACCATAAGCGAAAAGTCATTGTTGTTCTATAATAAAATTTACAATAAGTATCCTTTACTTTATAGACAATAACTACGAACTACAAATTTTCAAATTAAAGATGTAAATTTTTCCAAATCTTTAATTTGTTACAGTCTAATTTATTAACCCTTTGCGGCATGCATAACATTATAACATTAATTTAAAAATCGCAAATGCTTATAAGGGTTTTCAGGGTCGCTGATTACGAATATGAATTCCGTTTTTCAAAATTAAAAATGGCGGATCCAATATGGCGGACGACTTTTTTAAAATTGATCGAAATCGCTTAAAAATCGTTACTCAGGGGTTTTCAGGGTCGCTGATTACTAATTTGAAGTAACAATTATTTAATTAACGTTATTTTCTTAAATAATTGTATTGTCGACATTGGCGTTACTTGATGAGCACAGCGGAGACGTCGCACGATAGGGTTTTGTTATGACTGAGTAAAACTTGGAATATTGGTTAACTCTACTTTGTGATACACAACGAGACTCAGTCCTTTCCTAAAGAAAAGAGATGAAAAGATTTTATTCAATTGTTTTCATTGTATTTCTCGCGAAATTCTCGATTTTTCGAGACCAGACGAGACACGCTCGCTATGCACTATCAATTCTACTTTACTTGAGTCATTTGAGAAATAATTGAATGAAAATAAACTGGAGAAGGTTTGTCATTTGTAAGTGTCAAGAACCCAAACGCAAATATACGCCAAATGAGCGAAACAAATAATAATTCGAAGACTTATACTTTTTTACTAAATATATAAAACACATAACAAAAATTTATGATAACGATCTATGAAACAATTGACAAACGTAAGAATAAGGGAGCATTGAATCTTATTTGCTTTCAGCAAAATTCATTTACTTTAGTCCAGTTAGTATTTTAGTTTCTTTGAGCTCTCAACAGTGTTTTGTTTATTGTTTGTTATCATCAACGTAGGTATCCGTTCAGTCATATAATGCTGAATTAGAACTTATCTTTTTTACACTTGTCATTTGTTTTGTCAAACTCTACACAGTGTTTTGTTTATTGTTTGTTATCATCAACGTAGGTATGCGTTCAGTCAAATAATACTGAATTAGAACTTGTCTTTTTTACGCTTGTTATTTGTTTTGTCGAACTCTCAACAGTGTTTTGTTTATTGTTTGTTATCATCAACGTAGGTATGCGGTATTAAACTTATATTCAGTGAAAAAGTACAAGTTTTTTGTCTTTTATTTGTGTTTCTGTTTTTTATTTCTTGCTTATTGCGTGAACGTGCTTTTAGTAAAAAGAACTTCTTTCCACGTTAATTTTTTTGTTACTTTTCTAGCAGCATTTATTTGATTTCAGTGTATATACAGTGTCTTTAAACTCTGAAATGTTTTCTTTATTTTTTATTACCAATAACGTGGATATTCATGCAGTCTAATAATACTAATTCAGAGCTTGCATGCTATTGCGATTGTCATTTGTTTTTGTATTTTATATTATTTTCAGTATCCTATTTTTCGTGACTTTACGCGTTGGTTTTTTGTTTTCTTTCTTGTGCTCATTGTATTGTTATTATAATTAAATGGAGAACATGAAGGAAGAAGTGGAGTTGGTCGATATTCCAAGTGATAGTGAGTCTATTGATGACTTATGTGTTTCCGATATTGATGATGATTTGAACATTAGGGATAAACAAAATAAAGCTACTAAGCAAAGTAGTTGTGCTATCGTTGATGAAGAAGATTCTGCAGGCGATGTCTCAGATAGTGATGAAAAGTGGGTAAAATCAGGAAAGGGGAAAGGGATCTCCTTTTACTAGAAATGTTGGACCTAATATTCCCGATAATGTCAAAACACCATCAGAAATATTTTTTGCCTGTTTTCAGAAAATTTGTTTGACTTGATTGTTCAAGAAACAAATCGTTATTTGAAACAAAAGGGATATAAACAAGCACCCACTACTAAAGAAGAATTGCTGATTTTCTTGGGCAATAATATTTTAATGGGTGTTAAAAATTCTCCATCTTATCGGGATTACTGGTCTGCCAATCCACAACTAAATGATCCGTACATAAGTTCGTTGATGTCTGTTGTTAATTTATAAATTGCGGCCGTTTCTAGATAAGGTGAATGAAAATTTTAAAAAATTCTTTATGCCAAATAAATACCAAAGTGTCGATGAATCTATGTTAAAATTCAAAGGTCGCAGTAGCATGAAACAATACATGCCACTCAAAGCCATAAAACGGGGATATAAGTGCTGGGTTCGAGCAGATTCATCAGGTTATGTATGCGAATTTCAGATGTGCACAGGGAAAACTGAAAGTACGGAAAAGCAGTTAGGAGCAAGAGTAGTAAAAGATCTCACTCGCGAATTGAAGGACAACAATCACCATGTTTATTTTTATAACTTTTTCACAGGGGTAGATCTTATGATATCTCTGAAAAAAGATAAAATTATTGCTTGCGGTACTGTACGTCAGAATCGATCAAGATTGCCAAAAAGTGAAGTGCAAGACAAACAAATGAAACATGGTGATAGCCACTTCCAAACATCGAATACGGGAATTCGATGGGTCAAATGGATGGATAAGAAGCCAGTCTACTTCTTGTCTATCATGACCCTCGTGAAACTGTGTCTCATTTTTATTATTATTATAAAGTTTTAAACAGTATTTACCAGACAGTCCTTTTCAGGGCTAAACGATGTACAAAATCCGATCGTGCAACCTCCCCGCGGTGTACATCGGGTAACTCCAATGCCGACGGTACAATTATTCGACAAGTTAACGTTTATTTATTGAAAGTAATTTCAGATTCGTAATCAGCGACCCAAAAAACCCCCGAATAACGATTTTTAAGCGATTTCGATCAATTTTAAAAAAAGTCGTCCGCCATATTGGATCCGCCATTTTTAATTTTGAAAAACGGAATTCATATTCGTAATCAGAGACCCTGAAAACCCTTATAAGCATTTGCTATTTTTAAATTAATGTTATAATGTTATGCATGCCGCAAAGGGTTAAATAGACACAATTTACTTTTATTCACTTCAGAGAGTGACAATTTATTAATTAAATTAATAATACGCTTCAAAGGCAGAAATAAGACTGAGTTGCAAAAATGGTTTGCAGCTCTTGTCGAATATAAGTACAGTACAGGTGGGGATATATACGGGGCAAAATTCCTCAATTGTCCTAACTTAAAATTGAAAGTCTTCAAATCGGGTTGATTTTTGCACAAACTTTAGTACTATAGGGGAGTACTTTATCCACAAAATATTAAAATATTTTATTAAAAATTGTAGAGGGGGGAGGGGGTTAAAGTTTTTGGTAACGTGTTAACAGTGGATTCTTATAGCTAATGTAGCTAAAAAACAGTAGAGTGGACAAAATTTTGCCCTATATGTTTTCGAAAGGTTTTTTCCTCCTCTTTCGAATGGTGTAAAAAAAATTTTTTTTATTAACAATTTAAGTTAATTTTTTCAAAATTAAAAATATTTTTGACTTTTTTTTGAAAATCGGCATTTTTTTTTTCTTTTTTTTTTGCCTTAAAATAAAGCTTATTATATGTACTTTCCATACCCCTTTGGTAAAAAATGCCGTTTTTTTTTGTTTTCGAATTATTAATTAATTAATTAATAAAAATTTGTTAAAAATTATTAAAAAATGAAATACTTTTTAAGCAAATAAACTTTTTTTAATTATGAGCTTATCATCGTAAAGCTGCTTAAATTCCGCATCCAACGAGTATAAATACATCTATTTTTATAAATAATTGTTTAATAAACAAATAATTGAAAATTTATTTATTAATTTTTTGAAAAAAAAAACAATTTCTTTCTTCATTTTTGCTTTAAAATACAGATCAATATGTGTACATTCAATACCGGTTTAGGAAAAAATGACGCTTGATTAGTTTTCAAATAATTAATCATTTAATTAGTTAATTAACTCATTAATAGTAGTAAAAAATTACTAAAAAATTAAATATTTTTCAAGAAAATAAACGATGATAAGCTCATAATTAAAAAAAGTTTATTTGCTTAAAAAGTATTTCATTTTTTAATAATTTTTAACAAATTTTTATTAATTAATTAATTAATAATTCGAAAACAAAAAACAACGGCATTTTTTACCAAAGGGGTATGGAAAGTACATATAATAAGCTTTATTTTAAGGCAAAAAAAAAGAAAAAAAATGCCGATTTTCAAAAAAAAGTCAAAAATATTTTTAATTTTGAAAAAATTAACTTAAATTGTTAATAAAAATTTTTTTTTTACACCATTCGAAAGAGGAGGAAAAAACCTTTCGAAAACATATAGGGCAAAATTTTGTCCACTCTACTGTTTTTTAGCTACATTAGCTATAAGAATCCACTGTTAACACGTTACCAAAAACTTTAACCCCCTCCCCCCTCTACAATTTTTAATAAAATATTTTAATATTTTGTGGATAAAGTACTCCCCTATAGTACTAAAGTTTGTGCAAAAATCAACCCGATTTGAAGACTTTCTATTTTAAGTTAGGACAATTGAGGAATTTTGCCCCATATATGCTGACTATAACATCCCTCTCGCTAGATAGGATTTAGTCCCTAAAGCCTAAGTTTTACATTCTTATTTAAATAAGGTTTAATATCTACTTCTGACTCTCTACGTGGTTGTCTTTCGTAGGTTACAACGATGGGTTCATTAGTAATTTGGTTTTTAATACAGAATAAACATAACTTTTTAGGTAAACATTTTGGTATTATTTTAAACAATCCACATTTGTACATTACATAAATTCCTATAATAGGAATAAATGTCGAAAAAACTACTATAACCTGCGATGTGTAATACGTCGACAGTCTTTCCTTTCCAATTATTGATTCGAGTACGTGATTTTATTTGCTCTAATAAGTCTAATGTGTTATCTAATCCTAATTTAGCATTTGCTAGTGTTTGTTGATCTAATTTTTGTGGTAACGGAATTAATCTGTCTCTAAGATTCTCTATTTCATTTTTGTCAAACGGTAATTCGTAGCTTACATTAATGTTTATAATTTTGTTTAATGTTTGTGTAGTTGGAAGATACAATTCTGTGTTGTCTAGAAATACTTTACATCTTGAACCATGTATTAAACTAGCATGATGAATTGTAATAGTTTCAAGTCCGTCGTCATAATTATTGTCGATAGTTATTTGTCGGAGTGGGAGTAATATATATATATATATATAATGCCGTTTTATATATATATATATATATATATATATCCCTATTATTATAAAATCATATCGCCGCCGCCGCTGTTTCAGAAAGTTCTAAGGGCGCCCTTTCCGAAGGGGCCGTCTAAACTTATGTAAAAATTTTGGTCAATTTTGAGGGCAGTTTTGACCTAAACGTCAAAATTTGACAAACAATTCCCGCTACCCTCAAAATTTAGGTCAATTTTCAGGGCAGTTTTGACCTAAACGTCAAAATTTGACAAACAATTCCCGCCACCCTTAAAATTTAGGTCAATTTTCAGGTCAGTTTTGACTTAATAATAGAACGTCCAACGTCCTTCCGGCAGGACCAAAAAGACTCAGGTAAGTCCGTCCGAAATCGCTAAATAAAACTAACATGGATTGACATAAACAAAAAGTAATATATATATAAATATATATCCCTATTATATAAAAACATTTCGCCGCCGCCGCCGCAGAGTCAGGATTTCTAAGGGCCCCCTGTAGTAAGGGCCGTCAAAACTTACTTCAAAATTGACCTATTTTTTGACAATAGGTTTAAAAGAGAATAAATAACGGCCTAACATTACGTCAAAATCTATGTCTAATTTGACCTATTTTTTGACCTACAGGTCAAAAAGAGGATAAATAACGGCCTCACTTACCTCGAAATCTATGTCTAATTTGAACTATTTTTTGACCCATAGGTCAAAAACATAAATCAAAACATATGTCAAAATTGACCTATTTTTTGACCTAGCTATTGCTACTTCATGGTTCAGAATCTCTCCTTGTTAGCATTTTTTGCCTGTATCTGTAACCAGGGCACCTCCTTGTTTTTCGCTGTAATGTCCGCAATTTTCGGGAAACTTATTCAGATGCGAATCGAGGATGTGTAGTTTTAAACTCATTAAGCATCCTAATTTTTGAAAGTTTTTAAGCATTTAGGCTACAATTTGTTTAGATTCGGGAGTCTCTTATTGTTCCCTAGAACATTTGTTGAAACTCTTTGTAACATTCCCAAGCTGCCCTTTCAGTGTCGGTCATTTGAGAAACGAAATTCGTGTCTCTAAATAATGCTCGAATCTGTGGTCTATCAAATACCCCTTGTTTTAATTTAGCATCAGAAATAGTTGGAAATTTTTCGCAATGTACTTAAAGCATGGACCGTCCTTATCTAACGCTTTTACGTATTGCTTAATCCCACCAAGCTTAATGTGAAGAAATGGAAATATATTTTTTTCGGTGTCTACCAAACTTTGATGAATGACGTTGTGAGAACCTTGTTTAAACGAATCTCTTGAAGGTCAATTTTTTTTCTTGTAATGATTAGCACGATCTCTGCTATTCCATAGACACAAGAAACATGGCTCTCTCGTGAAACCCGATTGTTGACCCAGTAATTATATATATTAATCTCCGTATTCTTTCATTCATTCTGTCCGCAAGAATTCCGTCTGCCCTCCTGCTGTGCTTTTGATGACAGAGAAGAGTTGGAGAGAGAAGTTTGTCAGAGTATATAAGAGAGAAATCATTATACAGAGAAGGAGTGGGAAGTATCGTCTTTTCTTTCAGTTTAGAGTAGAAGCGAGAGAGAGGCGAACAGTTAAGAAAGTAACGCCTACTTTTTTTGGTTTGAGCATCATGGTTTTCTGTATTCTCAGTGACAGATATTAAAATAAATAAATGAAATGAATTCAATATAAATTTTTTTTAATTGAGAGATGAAATATTATCAATCTAATTTGATAATAACTGCAAAAATAGTAAATTATATATTTCTTGATTACAATTTTAAACAAGTTTTTTTAAATGTAAAAATATGTGTGCAAATTTCGAATATTCTATCCTTTCAATGAGAATTAATATGAAGGAATGATTTGATTCCAATTTCGAGTTTACGCAAAATTGAAGTATCTGCAAAACTCTAATTTATACATTTTTTTCCTTTTTCTTACCTTATTTTTGATAAATAATTTACATTTTATTCCCAAAAAAGTGCATTTTTGAGTTTCATTTCCAAATTTAAAAATATGTAATTTCCAATATTTTTTATTTATTAATTTAATATTTTAAGTCGAGTGTATTATTTATTTTTTTTTAAATTACTATATTTTGAAATTACATTTTAAACTTGAACATAAATTAATTCCATGTAACTTCATTGTGTATAGATTTTTAGGTCTTAAAACAATAAACAATATTATTATATTTTCATGCTTATTTACTTATAATTGATTTTTATTTCTCGTGAAAAAGCTATGTAGTCCTTTAAATAATATAATTTTCTAAAATGTTGTTAAATCCCGAGCGGAAAGCGAGGTTATTTAAAATTTTAATTATTATTTATATTATTTTGGAGGAATGGTAGGCTGATTATAGTCAAGTTGGTAAGGCTTGACCATTTATTTTTATGTGAGTACGTTCTCTTCTGTCGATCCTATGGGGGTCGTCTTATAATATCTCCAAATTTAATTGTTCAATAATTACCCTTTCATAATTTAGGATATTTAATAACTTTAACTCAAAGATTAATGATTTAAATTTTGTTTATAATGAAATATTTATTTATCTTTGATTACAAGAAAGAATTAGATGTATAAATGTTGTTTTTGAATGTGAATATAATTTGTTATTATATAAATAGTACTTACAATTACCTCTGTTCAGAGGGCAGATACAAGGATGGTATTTTGACAAAGAATTTCTGAATTCTTGTAGTCGTTGACACTGTGAGGTTTTACAACTCTTGAAAAAGAACGGTTGGGAATTTGTCACAGTTTTTTAGTTCTTATTTTCCGAAAGCACACACGTCACGTTTGCAATTCGTATCTTGAAAATAGACTAGGTTACGACGGACAATCAATTATTTAATTTTTGAAATCCCGACTCACAAGTCTGGCGATAATGAATACTTGCTCAATATTTAGAACAACGAGTAAACTTTATACTGTTTGAAAATGCAAGATTTACGGCCAAAATTATGATTACCGAAGGGTCAAGCTTAAAGATGAAGCTGTCACGACGCGAACGTAACGATGACTTTGTATCGAAATCTTCCCTAGTGGGAGACAAAAGATCAAAGATCACCCCCATCTCCAAGCTTGACTCCTAGATCATCCCAAGAATTGAATCAGTTCTTGGAGCTTTGTGAACACCTGCATCACATATAGTATATCGCGAGTATCACTATTCCATGGGATAGTAAACACTCCCAGGAGGAAAACTAAGCTTGCATCTAGCTACATACTATTGTGAGTCAAGTCCACTCGCAATGCGTATATAACATTATTTATCATTCTTTATTAGTGTGCATCCTTATATCGAATCTCATAGCTTCAGTTCTATGAAGAGTAGATGATCGCATTCTATTTGTCAACTATGAGGATCGATAAACAGATGAACTATTTAGAAAAACATTCTACACTCTATGCAGCTGCAAAATTATTCTTAGAAAACAATGCATAGAGAGTAGAAGGATACATTTCCTTCTTAAATTCCAAAATATATAGTATTAAATTTTGAGAAAAAGCTGCGTGAGAAATGACTATCAAATTTGTTACTCTTACTAATTTTAGTTAATATTGAATATAATTAAGGTTTAATTAAATTTATGAAATTACTGAAAGTAATAACATTCTTTCTTTAAAGATTCTCTTATTACTTTCTATCTATTGCTATTCTTTTGTTATTTGTATGTATCAAACGCAACTCTTCTAATCTCAAACTTCTTTACACGCGTTGATTTACAGTGATTCATAGCTAATGTCTTAAATTTCAAGGAGAAAATTTTGTTACTGGGATGTAACAATGTATTAAACAATTTGTGTATCTGTTTATAGATCTTGCTTTCGTGTGAACATGATACCTTCCATAGATTTTATTATATGATATTATCACTCGGTTGTTTTAAATATTTACTAAACACTGAATTTAACAATCATTCCGAGTCAGGTGACTCGGAAGTGACCTGACTCGGAATGATCGTTAAATTCAGTGTTTAGTAAATATTCCATAGATTTTCTTAAATTCGGATGAAATTTTGAGGGCTTATTTATCACATTAATCTTTCAAAATGGACAAAAGGAATATAGAATATATCCCACACAAAAAATTTTACAGTTGTTTTTTATAAAAACTTGTTCAAGTAAAAAAAAATTTTTAGCAAAATCTAAATTTATATATAATAAAATTGAAATTTTTATTTCAAGACGAATCGATAAGTATATACAAAGTATAAATATTTAAATATTTTTAAACAAGCTTAGGACCATTAAAAAGCGTTTATATTTGTTAACCCTCACGGGCTCGAGCCGGGTCCCTCGGACCCGGAGGAAAGTTTTTTTTCTACTTCCGGTTAAGAAAATATTATTAGAAAATCAACTTCACATTAGACTTAAGGGCGTAAAAACACACATTTTTCACTTTTGTAAAGAATTTTTAATTCATTAAATACACTGGAAAATTCCCTTTTAAGTCGAACTTACGTAAAGACTCAAGCCGGGTCCGAGGGACCCGGGTTATAATTGCGTATAAAAAGTTAGTAATTTTTCTGCAATATTGCATTATTTTGTAATGTTTCAACATCACCTACTGTAATAACTGTAAACATATCCCAAATAATTCCGGAAGTGACGTGGTGCGAAAAATATAGTGCGTGTTGTACGTTTTTTGGAAAATTCCATTTCTAAAAGTTAAAGAACAGAAAATCGATCAGATTTTCTTAAAAATCAGTACTCGGGGGTTTTTAGGGTCGCTGATTACAAATTTGATGTAAGAATTAAAAAAAAATTCAATATGGCGGTCGTTAAAATTTTTTTTTTTTTGGTTTTACGTCTAAATAAAGATAATTATTTTTAGGTAATTTAGCTAAAGATTTTTTTTCAGATGTTTAATACTTCTATCATTGTTTTATATTACTATTTTTTTTAAACTGTTCCCGATTCTTGGCCTCTGTGTAAACTACCGCAGGCTGAATATAGGCCGCGGAGACAGTTGGCTAATGGAATCGTGACTGCCGAGAGGGTCAGGTGGGCCGTGGAATCCTTTAGCCCTTATAAGTCTCCCGGACCAGACGGCGTTTTCCCTGTCTTTTTGCAAAGGGCGATGGATCAGGCCGGACCGTTGGTAAGGCTTATAAGGGCAAGTCTAACTCTTGGATATGTCCCAAAAGCATGGAGGGGCACTAAAGTCGTCTTCATACCAAAGGCTGGCAGGAACGGATATACCTCACCAAAGGATTTTCGTCCAATTAGCCTAACATCTTTCATTCTGAAGTTGGTTGAAAGATTAGTGGATAGATACATCCGCAGTGAGATCGTAAAGCAAAATCCTTTGCATAGAGATCAGCATGCCTATAGAACGGGATGTTCTACAGAATCAGCCCTTGCCAGAGCTGTTAACTTAATAGATGGACAGCTACAGGATAAGGGCTTCGCAGTGGGTGTTTTCATGGATATAGAGGGAGCTTTCAATTATACCTCCTCAAAGATTATAAAGAAAGCCATGATCTCTCATGGTATTCCCACAACCATTGTTGACTGGACCTGTCACATGTTGGGTAATAGGAACCTATTAACAACTAAAGGGAGCTCAACCCTTCGAGGAACAGTTAATTCTGGATGTCCTCAGGGAGGAGTTCTATCGCCCTTACTTTGGTGTCTGGTAGTGGATGAACTGCTAAGACTCCTCAGTGAGAAGGGATTTCATGCGATTGGTTATGCGGACGATATCTTATTAATCGCTCGCGGTCCTCATCTGGATGTATTACTGGGTGTGGTGCAGCAGGCGTTAAATATGGTAGATGGATGGTGCGGACAAACGGGTTTGTCAGTCAATCCAGCAAAAACGGAAGTTGTTATTTTCACCAGACGATACAAGTGGAAAGCCACATGTATGCTAAAACTGGCTGGAAAAGAACTCCAATTCACAGAGAAAGCGAAGTACCTAGGAGTCATCTTGGATAGTAAGCTTCTTTGGAGAGAACACTTGGATGAGAAGTGTAATAAACTCACAGCTACTCTATGGCAATGTAGGAGAGCTATAGGATGTAGCTGGGGTCTTAAACCGGATACACTTTTGTGGATCTACGAATCGATTCTGCTTCCTAGGCTGACCTATGCGTCTGTGGTCTGGTGGAGCAGAGTTGAACTTAAAACGGCAAAAGACCGGTTGGAGGGCGTGAGGAGGCTGGTCCTGGGGAGCATCACTGGTGCTGTGCGCACTACACCCACGATGGCCCTTGATGCTCTTCTGGGACTGGAACCTTTACCCCTGATCATTAAAGCAGAGGCGGCGAAAGCTGCCCTGAGATTAGGTGGGGACAGAGGCCGTAGGGAAGTTGGCAAATGGCGTCTCCCTAGCAAATTGGTGGAAAAACCCATTCTCAATATGATTAGAGACAAGGTGACTCCACTTTACCTCTTTGACAAGAAGTATAGAATAAGTATAACTAATAGAGAGGATTGGCATGATGGGCCGGCCCTTCTTCCCAGAGATGCTATTGTCTGGTATACGGACGGATCAAAGGGAAGAATTGGCGCAGGCGCAGGTGTCTATCAAGAAGCAGTGGGGGTGGCTCTCGTATATAGTTTGGGAACCATCACTACTGTTTTACAATCTGAAATTGTAGCGATTCTCTGTGGTGCTTTTGAGGCTCTAGAGCGCTGCCAGGATAGAATTATCTATATTGCTTCGGACAGCAAGGCAGCCATTTGCGCTTTGAAACGATATGTTACGACATCCCAACTGGTCGGAGAGTGCCACGAGGCGCTCAACAGGCTAGCTGGAATTAACAGTGTTACCCTCATCTGGGTCCCAGGACACTGTGGAATTAAGGGTAATAACGTAGCGGATGAACTAGCCAAAGAAGGCGCTAGGAAACGATTTATCGGACCAGAACCAATAGTTGGCGTCTCCAACAAGTGTCTGACTTTGGAATTTAAACAATGGCGGACACTAGAGCACCAAAAAGAGTGGCGGGCAGCTGCAGGTTGTAGACAGGCCAAAGCACTCATTGGGGAAAACTTAAATCCTAAAAGAGCGGTGGATTTCCGCAGGCTTAATAGGAAAGAGGCGAAAATCATAACAGGTTTGTTAACAGGCCATGGAGATTTACGCTATCACAGGCATAAGATGGGCATCGTCGAGGATCCCAAATGCCGTAAATGTGGTGAGGAAAACGACACCTCAGCTCACATTCTGTGTCGATGCCCTGCTTTGGTGAGGGAATGATATCAGATTACAGGTTGTTACTTCCTTGAGGAGACAGCAATCGCTACTTAAGGACTGGCCGCGGTCCTGTTTCCATGGAAGGGGCTTTGGGCTTAGGTCAGGCGGTTTAGTAGGACTTTGGGGACGCAAAGGGATTATCCAAGCGTCAGCGGCTGCTAAGCGGCTGCAACCCTAATAGCTAATAATAATAATAATTTTAAACTGTTATATATATATATATATATATATATATATATATATATGTAACAAAAAAAATTAATAAAAAATGAATTTTTTTATTTAATTATTAAAAAATTATAAAATTGTGAAAAGAATAATTTCTTATAGAAGTGATTTGGCTAACCGTATAATGTATAAATAATTATATAAACATTTTATATATTATATATATATATATATATATATATATATATATATATATATATATATATATATATATATATATATATATATGTGTAACATATATATAATATATAAAATGTTTATATAATTATTTATACATTATACGGTTAGCCAAATCACTTCTATAAGAACTTATTCTTTTCACAATTTTATAATTTTTTAATAATTAAATAAAAAAATTCATTTTTTATTAATTTTTTTTTGTTTTCCATTCACCAAAAAATGGATAGTTTCTCACTTCTGACCGTGTTAGGTATATGTTTTACCCAAAATTATTAGAACTTTTCTTAAGGAAAAATCAAACAGACAGTCGGAACCAAATTTAGTCCGATTACGTATTATTGTAGGGGAGACCGGGGATAAACCGGACAAGTCAAATATTTCCGAAACCGTAAAGAATTTCAAACCGTGTAAATAACCTATGTACGCACAATTTCGTGATGCAAATGCTACATGAGGTTTTAGGGACGTGTCATTTTTCTTGTAATAATAGTTGCCGTTAATATGTGAAAATGTCATTTTTTGAAGTAAAAGTAAAAATTTTTTTCTCATTTTTTAGGATTTTTATCGTTAAAATTAAAGTCCAAATATCACACAGCAATTTTTCTTTTAGCTCATGGTGTACTGAGTTTAGTAGAAAAAGAGTTTAATGAAAACGTTAAGAAGAAAAAATATATTGCAGTTTAATTATTAGATGACGGTGTGGGGCTGAATCGGACATCGTGATAAAAAACAACCAAATCTTTGAATACTTTAATTTATTTTATATTAATTAACTATTTTATATTATATTCTTTGCATAGAACCACTTTAAAACTTAATAAATAAAGAATTTATTTTAAAACTCGAATTTGCAAGCGAGTTGCTGCAAATAGACAAGTCTGAAAACTGTAATTCATTTTATATTACATTAATTACCGATTTTACATTTTATATTATATTCTTTGTATAGAACTACCTACATTTAAATAAGAGAAGAATTGATTTGACTTTTCTACAAAAAAACGAAAATTTGTGTCTTATTCTTTAATTAATTAGCCGTGTCTGATTTATCCCCATGGGGTGTCCGGTTTAGCCCCACCAATTTTCGGATTTTTGTTTTTGAGGTAGTCATCTTCGAAGCAACATATCTCCAAAGCTACTGTAGTTTTTCTACATCGAACAATTGCGATTTGTAGGTGAAGGTACAAGCTTCAAAACGGTATATTACTCTTTAGCAAAAGAAAATTTCTTTGTACGAGTTTTTTGGCCAAAGAACAAATCCGTCCGGTTTAGCCCCGGTCTCCCCTATTTTTAAAGAAAAAGCCCAATGAACACGTTCTATAATTATTCTATAACAGGAAAAGAATATAGGTCTTGAAAATTTGTACCAATAAATAATACACAATCTTATTTTAACAATTATTATAAAGCATATTTTGTTATCAATATAAATAATATTTTATGCGAAAAGTAAATTTATATTTATTTAATAATTCTTTAAATAATTTTATGTGGTTTGTTAAAGTAATAATTAGTTGTAACTGTTTTTATGCAACAACAAAAATCTCTATTCTAGATCTGTGTTTCGAGACGCCTAATAGATCTTTCATTTCTTACTGGATTTAGAAGCAAGAGATTTTTACTTGTCCAAATGTAAAAAAATTTCACGCGCGCCAAGGCGCGCGTAGAAAGCTAGTATTGTTATAATTTTAAAATCACCACAAATTAACCATTTTTATATTATTACATTCTTCTTTGATTTGTGTAGAATGAGCTATTGGAACAGGAGCATAGACATTTGTATTGTGTAGTAAAACGGCTTTTATACTACGTTTGGAGGAATCGATAAAGTTTCCAGTCTTCATCTCTATACACATTTTCTTTTAAATTGTCCATCAAACCTATTATGTCAGTACAATACACCAAAGATGTCTCTTCATCTTTCGTAAAATATTTTCGGAACTATTTATCTCTATCTCTATAAAATGACACTTTCGTATTCGGATGCAAGAAGTTTCTTTTCTTCATAAATGAAGCAGCAAATTCTGCACCATCTTTTGGTAAACCTAGATCTCTAATAAAATCATTTAGCTCCGGTTGCGATACTAATATTGGCTTTTTTCTTTATTGTAATACGCGGTGAACTCATTTGCCTGATAATCATTGTCATTTTTATCACTGTCACTACTAAATTCTTCTGTTTCATTGTCGACTTCTACTTTTTCGACATATTTTTTTAAAGTAACATCAAGTTTTCCCGCTTTTCGATCAATTTCAGTAGGTCTGATTACTGTTGACACATTTATATATGTAATGAAACTCTTATTTTTTGAGGTAATTCCTTTGATGTCATACATACAAAAATAGCAGTCTTTTAAATTTCGTGGTTTCTTCCATATCGTGGGTGTAGAGAACTTTAGATATTTTTCATCTTTCGAATTTTTTGAGCGATACAACATAAGTCTACAGGTGTTACAAACAATATGAGGAACCCAATTTGTTTCTTGGTGTAATAATTTACGACCAAAACAATTTCCGTACAGATCTTCTACTTCTTTATCTATTTTTTTCCGCAGGGAGCTGACTTCATATTTGCTACAAATGTAACAAAAGGAATCGGGACTTTTGTTACAATTATGTAGTCGAGAAGTCACTTTTCTTGTAGTATCGGACTCTTTATCAACCAAGTTACCCATCAATGAAGAGCTACGGTTGCCGGATGACGACGTCAGAGGGCCCGCTTTCCCACCCTGATCAGACGCCGATACTGGGGTTCCTAATTCCTGCATCGTAAAACATTTTCTTCCTGTATCTGCCATGACGACATGAACGCCGTTAACCCAGGGACTCTGCCAGTATGGATCCGTTGCCCACCGTCACCACGTGGAGGTGCCCTGGTTACAGATACAGGCGAAAAATGCTAACAAGGAGAGATTCTGAACCATGAAGTAGCAATAGCATATATTTAAAGATTGAATATACAAAATAAATATATCGACTTGAAATTAATTACTAGAAATATTTAAGGGTGAACAATTAAAAATTCAATGTCAGATTCGTCATCAACGACCCCGAAAACCCACAGAGTAACGATTTTCAAGCAAATCCGAACAAATTTTTATAATTGTGTCCGCCATATTGGATCCGCCATTTTGGATTTTGGAAACTTGACATAGGGTCCGTAATCAGTAATCACAGAAAGACCTAAATAGTAAATTTCATGAGCTTACAAAATTTTTATTGCGCAGTGTATGATATAATTTGTTTGTTTGGAAGCTTAGTTATAATTTTGAGGTTAAGTTCGATAGATTTAATGTTTCATATGAATTTTCAATTGAAAAGCTTATAGAATAGTTTATTAAAAGTAAAAGACCTTAGAAACTTACTAATATGCGCTTAGATTCAAGTTTGATCATTCAAAAGCGACCATTTTAGCGATTTTAAGGTAATTTATGAGGTTATGGCGAAACCAGGACCCATTGGCCAAATTCTGATGACGGATTCGGATTCAGCGCATCGAAATACATCGGAATATATATGTCTCGACCCCAGATCAAGACACTTTTCTTTTTTTGCGTGGCTGTGTTATTAATTTCCATTCTTCGTGATATTGGTGAACAGGTTTTAAATAATACTTCATAATCAAGATTCGCGGTAGAAAATCGCCGCCAAGTAAAAGCAAAAAACCGCGAATATATATTCTCGAAATATCGGCTGTTTTTCAATAAAATTGAATAACTCGAGTAAATCTTAACCGATTTGGCTCATTCTTTTTTTGTCGGATAAAGAATCAAAAGAGAAAGAATTCTGTTAAGTTTATTCAATATTTTATATATTTTTATAGAATTTAGGCTAGGAAAACCGATAAAATAGCGTATTTTTGAGATTTAGACAAACGTGGAGCGTAAACTCCTAAATGGGTTGCTGAAATCTTCTAGAATATTATTAATTAGGTTTAAATCTCGATATATATTTCAGGAAATTGTAATACACTTCGAATTTTTTGAAAAATTTTGATTTTTCTAAAAAAAAATGGATTTTTTGACATTTAGACAAACGCAGAGACTAAAGTTTTAAACGGTTATGTGAAATCTTGTAAAATATTATTCATTAGGTTAAAATATCGATATATATTCCTGGAAATTTTAATACACTCTGTATTCTTTAAAAAATTTTGATTTTTCTCAAAAAAATTGAATTTTTTGACATTTAGATGAACGCAGAGATTAAACTGCTAAAAACATTTTGAAAATATTTTGAAAAAGTATTATGGGTTGATAGGCTTGAAATTTATTTTAAAATAAATCATATCTTAAATAAATTCTTATTTAAAACTTAATTGTATTTTATTTTAAATTATTAGATCAAAGACCAAAATATTTTTACAATTAATTATTTCATTTATTAAAAATTGAGATGACGCAAAAAGTTTTAAAATCCCAACAAAAACATCTATGTTGCAAAAACTTCCGCCAAGTAAAATATTTTGTAATTGTCCAAACAATTAGTGAAATAAAAGTTTACCAAGTAAAATTTATAATTAAAATTTTAAGAACGATTTATTTTAAATATTTCCTCTCCTACACATCCCGAAGTACATATTGCAGTTGAAAAAAATAATTCGAGATTAGCTGCTGACATTGCAAATTGAGGCTTAATTACATTTCCGAAATAAGTCAATGTTCTTCACTGCATTTTGAATTGTAACAAATAAAATTAACTTCATAATTTACATTAAAAAAAGGCGAAATCCAATTATTCATCATAATAAAAAATTTCTATATCATCAATTTAAAAATCTTGGCGTCAATACTTTCATTAATAACAAGTTAGAAGCATTATTGGCGCCAAGATTTTTAAATTGCTGATATAGAAATTTTTTATTATGATGAATAATTGGATTTCGCTTTTTGTTAATGTAAATTATGAAGTTAATTTTATTTGTTACAATTTAAAATGCAGTGAAGAACATTGACTTATTTCGGAAATGTAATTAAGCCTCAATGTGCAATGTCAGCAGCTAATCTCGGGTTATTTTATTCAACTGCAATATGTACTTCGAGTTGTGTAGGAGAGGAAATATTTAAAATAAATCGTTATTAAAATTTTAATTATAAATTTTACTTGGTAAACTTTTATTTCACTAATTGTTTGGACAATTACAAAATATTTTACTTGGCGGAAGTTTTTGCATCATATATGTTTTTGTTGGGATTATTGTTTTCAAAAATTTGGGTAATAGTTCCTGGTCCTAACCAACTTGGAGATAATTTATTAGTTGGAGGATTATTAATTGATTTAACGAGGTTCGCTATTGCATATATTGGTTGTGGTAAACCTTTTTGTTCGTCTAATCTTCTTTTAGATTTTTCCTGTTGAATTCTAATTTTCTCTCTAGCTTTAATTAACCATTTTTCATGCTTTTCTTTCCATTGCTGAATTAGTTCTGGGTATTTAAGAATTGGTGAACTTTCAAGAGTAGACGGGAGGTTTATCTCTCTTCCAAATGTGAGTTCAAGAGGTGTAAATCCTGTTGTTTCATTTGTAGTTGAATTATGGGCAAGACTAATAATTTTTAAATTCTCGTCCAATTCATTCTGACTATCTTCCATTGCTGTTTTTAAAAGATTCTTTAGTGTAGAATGCATTCTTTCTATTCGTCCATACCTTTCCATTCATCTAATCGTTTTGCTTTTTAAATAGTTTTATTTTCTCCATAATGTTGTCCTACAACAAATCCATGGGCTTCTTTTAATATTGATTTTTTCTCTTCTTTTGTAAGTTCTCTAAGTTGACTAAAACATAAGTAAAAAGATCGGTTTTCGTATTTGTTGCTAAAAAATTCTATAACTTCTTTTATAAAAGCTTTCTCGATAGGTGAGATTAAAGGATCTCCCAATTGTAATCGAACTATTACCATTTTCCTATCTATAAATTCTTTAAACTCGATTTTCAAAATATTTTAACCAGTTTTCTTTATTGAATGGGGGTAAATCTTTTTTTTGTATTGTTTTCCATAATTTTCCTTGTGCGTTGGGTTTGATTGCAACGTTTCCAATTTCTTTATTCTTTTTCCAGTCTTCGAAATATTGTGTTAAAATATCTGTTTCCTCATGCTGTTCGGGTATAATGTCGTTTTTATTACCGCTGGTTTGTGCAGTGTCATCAAACCTCTGAGTGTTGGGTGACATATCTTTTTTTGTTGAACTAAGTTCATTGTTTTCTGAACTTTTTGTTGATGCATCTTTTTCTCTATCCTCATCTTGAATAGGAAATAATCTTGAGAGACAATCAGCTGCTTTATTTTCTTTTCCTTTTACATATTCTATATCATATTGGAACTCTTCTAAACGTAATCTCCATCTTCATAATCTAGAACTAACCGACAGATTAGCTTGGTCGAATAAATGCCTCGCTTGGTGGACGTTATAGGACCAAGGGTACTTGGTTCGCGCCCATTTGGCTTGGATTTTTCCGGCATGTGAGATAATCTGAGCGGGAGGTTTGACGTCGAGGTATAATGATGTGCACTGTCGATTATTGTTCGGTACACACCATTAGAACTCGACTGTCGGTAAACCGGTTGTACTCAGGAGAAGGTTTTCTACAGTTTCCCTCTCCTCTGGTGAGAAAATCCATTAGACGGGTAGTCCAGGCTAATGCGAGTACTCCTAATTTTGAAAAGACGTTCTGTAGGCGCAAACTTAGTATTAAAAATTGTATATAAAAAAATTTTGTAAAAGCAAGAAACTGTAAGAAACACTTGTATAGCCAAGTATGTAAGGATGAAGACAGATGTATAAATCAATAAATAAATAATCTAGAACTAGGATATTTTACATTATGTAACCAAATTAGTGCTTTGTGATCCGTCTGAATCGTAAATTTAGGTCCTAATAGATATTGTCTAAGCTTTTTTGTAGCTCCTACATTGCTGGCGTCGGTTGTCAAAACAAATCTTTTATTAAAATCTGGATATTTTAATACAGGTGATTGACACAGCGAATCTTTTAATAATTCAAAACTTGAACTACACTCTTTTGTCCAATCAAAATGATTGTATTTCAGTTACGTTTTTTGGTTCTTTAAAATTTTGAATCGCTTGTATTTTTAAAGGATTTGGTTTTACTCCTTTGTCTATGATAACATGTCCTAAGTATTCCAATTCTGGCCGAAGATATTCACACTTATCCGGTTGTAATTTTAATCCCAATGTTTTCACTCTTTCCATAAATTTAATTATTAATTTAAATTTTTATTATGTTCTTCTAATGTAGATCCAAAAATAACAATGTCATCTAAGTACACAAAACATACATCACCAATTAATCCTTTAAAAGCGCGATCCATCATTCTTTGAAATGTGGCTGGTGCATTTTTTAAACCAAATGGCATTCGGATAAATTGATAGTGTCCTGTTGTTGTGCTGAATCCGGTATATTTTCTACTTTCTTTTTCCATCGGAATTTGGTGAAATCCTGAAGATAAATCGAAAGCTGAAAAGAATTTTGCTTTTCCTAACTGAGAAAGCACATCTTCAATCACTGGCAAAGGATATGCATCTTGATCTGTATCATCATTTAATTTCCTAAAATTAATAACCATTCGCCATTTTTGTATACCACTAGCATCTTTTTTCTTTGGAACAATCCATATAGGAGAATTAAATGGGGTATCAGATGGTTTAATAATGTTTTTTCTTAATAAATCGGCTATCTGTTTGTCGGTTTCTTCTCTGTGAAATTCAGAGGGTCTGTAGGATTTTACATTGATTATTTTTCCACTTTTTAATATAATCTTGTGACTAGTCAAATTAGTGCAGGGAATTTCGTCATCCTCTAAGATAAAATTACTGTGATAATTTCCAATTATTTATTTATTTATTTATTCAAAAATACACAGGCTTTTATCGCCCATAACTTGTATGATTTACAAACTAAGAGAAACTTAAATAGCTACACTGCTATTATTGTTGACGTCGAATATTGTGCGTCTTGCATTTTGTATAAAAGTATTGAGGGACTCTCCAAATAAATCCAATGAGCCACTATGTTCGTTTGCCTCCCTGCTCAGTCTATTAACTACTGAATTATTGAAATAATTCGTTTTAGCTTTCGAACGACAGAACAGTAAAGTGCATCTAGTTTTTCTTTTCGGTACGTTGAAATTAAATAGACTGAGAAGTTCAGCACAACTTATCAAACCGTTAATGACTTTAAAAAGAAATAGAAGGTCTGCAAAGAAAAACCGTTGTGACATCAAAGGAATTCCCAGAGCGACCCTCAAACTAGTATAATCATGACACCTATAATCAACAAAAATACCAATCTGTTTAGCAACAAAACGGAGAAACTTGTTCTGAACACGCTCAATTTCCAATAATAAATAATCCTGGTATGGCCACCAAATAACTGACGCAAACTCTAATATTGGTCTGATCAAAGAAAAAAACAGTATTTTAAGAACTTTTACGTTTTTGAAACATCGGGCATTTCTTATGACGAAACCCAGAGCTCTGTTTGCTTTATTGATTATGTAATAGATATAGTCATGATAAGAAAAAGAAGAATTAAGCATGATCCCGAGATCTCGTACAGCAAAAACTCTCGTTAAAGTAATATTATTGATTTTATAATCAAAGAAATTTACATTTCTCGATTTGGAAAAAGTAATCGTATTACATTTCTCAACATTTAGATATACATTATTTTTTTAGACCAAATTTGCAATTGTTTAAGATCAAATTGGAGATAAATCTGGTCTTGTTCATTTTTAATTGGTTTGTAAATTTTTAAGTCGTCAGCGAAAAAAATGAAAGAACTATACTTAAATTTAGTTGGTAAGTCATTAATAAAAATTGTGAAAAATAGAGGTCCAAGGTGTGATCCTTGAGGGACACCAGAGGTTGCCAAAAAAACATCTGAATATTCGTACTCGATACGTACAGACAAAAACCTATCTAAAAGATAACTTTTTATCCATGTAAGCAAATCATCAGCAATTCCCACAGCACCGAGCTTCGCCAACAGAATACCATGATCCACCTTATCAAACGATTTTGAAAAGTCGGTGTACACTGTGTCAACCTGGAAACCCAACTCTAAATTACGGAGTACATGATTAGTAAAAAGACTCATGTTTGTCACGACTGACCTTCCCTTCATAAAACCATGCTGCTCCTGAATTATTGCAATGCTACTAAGGATTATTATTGGGCGATAGTTACTAACTTCAGTTTTACTTCCCTCATTATGGACAGGAACGACTATTCCCCTATTCCATATAAGTGGAAAAGTTCCACAAGAAAGAGAGCGATTAAATAAAAGGAAAAAAGGCGCGACAAATGCAGAGCAACTTGATTTAAGAAGTGACGGCGGAATTTCATCTGGGCCAGCGCCCTTTTTTGCATCTAAAGACTTCAGTTTCAACAATATTGCCTGTTCAGATATGTAAAATATGTTAACATGATTATTATTGTTGGAATTAAAATCCTCGGGTGACACATTAGTTGTAGGGCAAGTGTAAACCGAACCAAAATATGATTTGAAACAATTTGCTATACTAAGACTTGTATTTGAAGTAATATCGTTGTACTTAACTTCATTGGGAATTCTAGAATTTCCGCGTAATGAATTAACATATTTACAGAAATATTTTGGGTCTGAAGTTATTGAGCCTTCGACACAAAGCAAATGGTTTTTATAGCACTTCTTCGATTCACGTTTACATTTCATTCGTAATTGAGAAAAAATTAGATAATCTGAAGAAGAAGTAGTACATTTATACTTAAGGTGAGCAAGTTTTTTTTGAGAGATTAAACGTTTTAGATCTTTTGTGAACCATACAGGATATTTTGACCTTTTAATAATTTTATTTGGAACGAAAAGACTGAAAGCATAATAGATTTCATTATAGAAAATGGTTAATGCATCATCAATATCTGAAGAACACAAAAATAACGTAACCCAATCAATACTAAATAAATATGCATTTAGTTCAGCTAAATTTGCATGTTTAAAATCATGTTCAATATACTGATTATTAAAGGAGTTGTCATTTTCTATTGGAATGTAAGTTAAAATTTCAAAAAGGAGGGGAGGATGGTATTTGTTAGAGGTAAGTATAGGATCATCTATTAATTTTAATCTATAGTTCGACGAGTTGTAAAGTATCAGATCAAGAATATTACCAGATGCATTAACATAAGTATTTACTTGACTAAAATTTAAAAAATCAAGTGTATTGCTCATTAAAAAAGCAATTTGGTTGTAAGCTTTAGACGATTGCACTTTAGAAAAACATGATGGTCCACTGTCAGTTGTTTTTTTCCATGCGATAAAGGGCAAATTAAAATCGCCAGTAATGCATATTGTAGCTGTTGGAAACGATAGTGAAATTTCATTTATTATATTACAAACATTGTTATACGTGTTTAAATTTGAATTAGGGGGGATATAAAAAGTTCCTACAATATAAAGAGTTGATTTAAAAGTAAATTTTACAAAGACGTGCTCAACAGATGATTCAATTTGATCCACCGATGATGCCCTGAGTGATGATTCACATGCAACGAGAACACCCCACCTCTTGAATGTTGACTTGTGTCATGATTTCTATCACAACGAAATATATCATAGTCAATGAAACCAAGTTCAGAAGAGTTAAATGCTGTGTTCAACCAGGTTTCAGTTAAAGAAAAAATTTTGAACTTTGTTGTTAACAATGTCGTAAAGAAATCAATTTACGTCGCAAGCCCCGCACGTTTTGGTAGTATAATGAAATATCACTGCACGTGTGTTGGGAAGAGGGAGTAGACAAATCTGTCTGTGAATCAGGTAGGGAGGGTAAAGGGAAAGCAGCACTGTTACCACTCACTACTTCAGAAGGGCCTGCGCACAGCGCTTCTACTATTGTCGCAGAGCCGCTGCAACTACACAGGGCACCCCGTTCTTGTAAGCAATGCGAATGTTTGTTTCTCCCGCTTTTTTCCGTGATTCCATCTCTCCTTTCAACAGTGACAGTTCTTCTTGCTGAGATTTTGTCATATCCCAAGAGATTCTCATTCCTTGTAACAATTGTTGGAATTCCTCTTTCTTTTTCGCATTTATAAATTGACGATGCAGAGTCTTTGCACTTTCCATAGAACTGCAAATAATCTTTACTGGACGAGGCCTTGATTGGGTCTGCACAGACAAACCAATTCTAAACGATCTTATGTTAGTGAGGAGATCGGGGGCGAAAATTTACAGAACAGTTGACATATGTTGTTAGAAAGAAATGTCTGAGAACCAGAATGAGAATTTGCTTGCGAGTTAATATTTGACATGTTAGGGTCATCTTCTTTAAAACCAAAAAGAATAAGGTTATTTGAGCGAGAAAGTCGGTCTTGTATTTCATTTATACATTTACCAGATAAGTTGTTGATGTCTAGTTTGCTCAGAGTCCCCTCGATTGCAGCGATTCTGTTCGAGTGATCATTGATAGAAGCGACTGCTTCGTCTATTTTAGAGGTTGCTGTATCAACCTTCGATGATAGTTCGTTCATGGAAGTTGACAACAAAGAGAAATTCTTGTTTAACCCTTTCTGGAGTCCTGCGATTGCATTTCGAACGATTAACTCGACACTATCGTTTGTCATGGCAGACGTGCTCGGATCTGACTGGGTCACAACCGATGGAGAACGTGGTTTGCAACACTTTGTATATCCACCATTCTCTAACTTAGCAACGCGAACAGCACAACTCGGATGATGGGGGGAATTGCAAACTATACAATAAACTGAATCTTTTGCGACAGGACTTTTACATAGAGTACATTTTTTTAAATTGTCTTTAGATATCTTGTCTTTAGACATCTTGCCACGAGTGTGAAGAACAGGTTAGGAAGCACACAGTATACTCAGATGCCAGTATGAAATACACAAAAAAGGATAAACTTAAATGTTATTATAAATAGATAAAATCCCGAAGTAAATTTCACCTTAGGTCAGAAAAACTATATATAATTTTAAAACAATAACCACTCAAAAATTCGTTTTTACGCGGAGTCAACTGAGAAACATGTGCCAAGCAGACAGCAGGTCCGTATTAATTATTCTCTAAATGTCTTCTTTTGTACTTTTGTCCAAATGATCTAATCTCGTTTTATTTTTTAATTCTATTAATCGGTTAGGTAGTTCTTCGTTTTTTAATTTTGTCGTATTTTCGTTTTCATTGTCTAAAATTTTATTAATTGTCATATAACAGATTTTTTCTATAGGTAAACCTTCAATTTTGATTGGTACTTCCAAAGGTTAATTAGTAATATTAAAAACAGGTGCTTTCATAATTCCGTTCTGTATTTTGTAAAGTCCGGTGGGAATATTTGGGTGGTCTTCTATTAAAATATCACCATCTTCTTTATTCATTATTGCATATCCGCATTTTATTTTGTTCTTCAAAATATCCATCTTCATGTAAGGGTGTCTTCCATTTTTCTATGATAAGAAATTTTGGAGTAATCGCGTATTTTTCATATTGCTGTAAAAATGGCAATCCAATCATTCCATCCTCGGGAAATGGGAAGTTTTCGTTGACAATATGGAACAACTGTTTTTTTTCCGAAATAATTTAAATGGCCAGCGTATTCGGATTGATATTTATCTTTACCCATACAAAAATTCTTTTTAATTTTAAAAGTAGTGTAATTGTTTCTGGGTATTTTATTTTCTTTAATTATGTTAACTGATGCTCCTGAATCTATTAATAATCTGTATTGTCCTCCGTTATCAGTTCTTCCGTATACAGATTGTAGTCGTTCACACAAGGTTGATACTCGGCATTCTTTTCATAATCCTCGTGAATTTCTTCTTCGGTCATTGTCTCTTTGGCAACCAGCCGTCGCGAAAATTTGCTGATGTTGTACATTCTTTAGTCATATGTCCGGTCTTTCCACACTTGTAACCCGACACCGGCCTGGTCGTTGACTCTTGTGTTGCAGGTGTATTTATTTAATTTGTCAATTGTCTATAC
Source organism: Leptopilina drosophilae (assembly GCA_032873175.1). Taxonomy (NCBI): domain Eukaryota; kingdom Metazoa; phylum Arthropoda; class Insecta; order Hymenoptera; family Figitidae; genus Leptopilina; species Leptopilina drosophilae. The sequence continues at coordinate 26,103,692 of CM065484.1, forward strand.
TTTGTTAAAGGTTTAGATGTTATATTTAGTGTATTAGGCCTAATTGGAAATCTTGGTAAAATTTTATTTGTTAATTGTGTTTTATGCACGTTACTTTCCTTAAACCATAATTCTAATTCCATGGCTTGCATTTGAGCTTTATTCAAGTTTAGCGGTCATTGAGCCTTTATCTGTAATGCTATATCTCGACGAATGTTCATCATGTATCTTTTTAAAATTTCGTTTTCGATTGCAACTTTTCATGTAATAGGCTTTGTGCATTCTGATTGAATTGCATACTTTAATTCGTGACAGATTTTTCTATATCTATTGTTGAAACTTTGAATATCTTCAGTAGAATTTTGCTTGCAATTTAATAATTTTGATCGAAGCATTGACACCGAACCGATTTGTGTTAAATTTGCACGTAGTGCCACGAAAAGTTTTGCATAGCTGGTTACATCTAGGTATCGTATTGCCCTTTCTGCGTTTCCAGTTATTTTTTCAGAAATAATGAAATCTAATAATAGGTCTGGTTGGTAACATTGTCCTTTTGCTCTTTTAACGTTTTTAATAAAATCTTCAACTCCACAATCGTCTTGTCCCGATAAAGTTTTGATAGTTCTGATTATATCTTTTGCTGCGTCTTTTCCTAAATTTTGATTTTGTAACGTTTCTCCATCGTTCATTGTATTTATTTGGGGTTGAACATTATTTTGTGTTTCTATATCATCAAAATGACTTTCCTTATCGGATGCATTTGCAAATTCATCGTTTGTTTCTTCAGTAGGATTCAACCCTAATTTTCTTCCTAATGTTCCTATTTCCTCCTTCCGGTTATCATTTTCGCGAACTAATCTCGTAACTCCTACATTCAATCGTGAGAGTTGTTCTACTATAGATTGAAGAACCTGTTCCGTACTTGGTGGTGTTGATGTTCCAGACGGGTTAAGGGTATTTTTTAAATCATTCTTCATTTTTAAACTATCGTCAGTCGAGTCAGAGTCTGTGTCAGATGTAGAGTTTGTGTGTTTTAAATCCATATAAGTGTGATATGCTAGTGTATAAAAATTATTTGTGTCGGGTGTAAATGAATGTTTCGCGTAACAAAATTATATGTTTTTAGTTCTCCTCACTTGTTCAAGTGGCTACACACTTACAACAAGGTTATTCAGAGAAATTGTTTATTTTATTGAGGAAACTAAGACTTACTAACACGCGTAGTCTAGTTACCCTTTAATTCATCAAAAACAAATATCAATTTTTTTTGTTATTCGTTGAATAAATCTTACGTATTACTGCTTCTTCTGGACCCTGCTGATGTGTGAAGAGTGGCTGTAGACACTGCTGCAAAGCACCCCCAAGTAAGCGGCTGACGTATCTGCCTGGATCTCCAAATGGATGAAATTCCTCCAGAAGTCGTCTTCTTCTGAGTCTTATTGTCTAGGTCGACAAGCTCAAGTAGTTCAATTAATATCACTTTTAAATTTCTCGAAGGTATCCGTAGAACACCCACGGAGCCTTTTCTCCTTTGATTGAACTCGAATATTTTCCGCAGAAAAACAGGTTCACACTCGAAGATAGCACAGTTTGACGAATTATTTTTACGTCGTTTGTTGCTATCCTGGCAGGATCGCCAAAATGTTACAGTCTAATTTATTAAATAGACACAATTACTTTTATTCACTTCAGAGAGTGACAATTTATTAATGAAATTGATAATACACTTCAAAGGCAGAAATAAGACAGAGTTGCAAGAATGGTTTGCAGCTCTTGTCGAATATAAGTACAGTACAGGTGGGGATATATATATATTTGCTGACTATAACAAATTCAAAAAATAAAAAAATTTCTTTAAAGAGCTTCTTATAATAATGTATTTACCTTATTATAAGAAGCTCTTTAAAGAAATTTTTTTTTTATTTTTTGAAATAAATTTTATTGAAAATAAAACTTTTGAAATAAATAAAATAGTCCCTATTTGTGGACTACTTAAATTTCCACTACACTTAAAATTGAAAAAATTACCTTTACGTTTCTTTTAACTGATTAGTATTTTTCATGAATACGCTACAATACACTCATTTTTATATGCATTAGCTGTTTAAAAAAATAAATTAATATCCAATCTCATAAATACTCACTTTAATTTATAAAACTTTCGTTTTTTTTGCTCTGATAAACTCTAAAACGTAAACCTGTCAAATGACTTGATTGCTTGCAAATGTCAAAATACAAAATATAATTATTATAACATTTTTTTTATAAAATACCGTTTTATAATAATAAAATATGTTTCAGGATAAAAAGCAACTACTTACAACAGTATATTTAATTTATTTCTATTTAAATTTGCACATTTATGCGCAAAGTGCACAAATCGGTACACGTGCACAAATAGGGACAATTACCTTATGAGTATTTTCCAAAAATATTTCTTATTCGGTTAATAAAAAAAAGTTATATGCCTTTTTTTGAAAAACCGACCAAAATTTTAAGTAAAAGGAACAAGTAAAGGAACAAATTCAGAAATTATTAATATTGGGGCGGATGATTATTCCCCAAATTTCAATTTCCTTGTATACAAAACATGGAAATTTTTATCATCGAAACTTCATTTCGCATAATTTTCAGATTTCGAAATTTCATTTAACATAATTTTTAATTTATCGAATTATTTTTTATCCAAATATTTAAATAGTCGAATTGTATTTTAATATAATTTTTAATATGTCGAAAAATTCTTTGACGTAAATTTTGTTTTATCGAATGACTATTTTTCATAATTATTAATCCTCCGAATTGCCATTTGACATAATTTTCAAACCTTCGAAATATTATGTTACATAAATTTCATTTATCGAAATTTTATTTGTCATAATGTTCATTTACTCGACTTATCAAGTGACATAAAACGCATTTACTCAAATTCTCAAGTGACATAAGCTTCAAATCTTCAAAATGTCATATTTATAATTATGATGTTTGAAAATTATGTCAAATGGAATTTCGGACAAACAGGTTTTATGTTGAATGGTTATTCGAATAAATGAAAATTATGGCGAATAAAATTTCGATAAAAGAAATTTCTTAAATATGACGTTTCTAAGATTTGAAGGTTATGTCACATGAGAATTCGAGTAAATGCGTTTTATGTCACTTGATAATTCGAGTAAATGAACATTATGACAAATAAAATTTCGATAAATGGAATTTCTTAAATATGACATTTTAAAGATTTGAAGCTTATGTCACATGTGAATTTGAGTAAATGCGTTTTATGTCACTTGATAAGTCGAGTAAATGAACATTATGACAAATAAAATTTGGATAAATGAAATTTATGTAACATAATATTTCGAAGGTTTGAAAATTATGTCAAATGGCAATTCGGAGGATTAATAATTATGAAAAATAGTCATTTGATAAAACAAAATTTATGTCAAAGAATTTTTCGACATATTAAAAATTATTTTAAAATACAATTCGACTATTTAAATATTAGGATAAAAAATAATTCGATAAATTAAAAATTATGTTAAATGAAATTTCGAAATCTGAAAATTATGCGAAATGAAGTTTCGATGATAAAAATTTCTGTTTTGTATATTAGGAAATTGAAATTTGGGGAATAATCATGCGTTCCATTAATATTGCTAAAATCATAAGAATAAAAAAACATTCATCATTTCTCTTACTATGGATTTATTTGAGATATTGTTTGATTATCTTCACGTGGCACATATTGAAAAAAGTACTAAATACTATTTTGGCAGCTAGTACACATTTTTAAAAATTAGTTTCTTTGTCACTTTTGTCAGAAAAGTAGACGCACTGTAAAATCACTGCAAAAACAAGTATCTTAAAATACATTATAATCACTTTTAAAACGATTAAAACATCTTATTTTTCCATCTTCTATCTTAGAAACTAATGCATTTTAAGATGCTTTGGATAACTTTTTGGAAACAACTTAAAACTGACTACCAAAGTATCTTAAAATAAGATGCCTCTTTTTATAGTGCGGTTGAGGTAAAAAAATGGAAAATTTAAATTCACAAAACTTCCAATTGTTTTATTACAAAGATTACAGATTGTTAAACATTGTACTGCAAAATCCTTTTAAATTTTAAAAAATGGAATTGCAGAAAGCAATGCAATATATTGTAAGTATATAAAGTATAAAAAGTGAAAGGTGAAACTTTGTTGATTTTTCTTCAATTATTTAATGTCTCCAACTCAAAATGGTGAGCATCTTTATTCCAAAGGTCAACTAAAATACTAGAAACTTGTGGATCGGGGAATCTATCTGTCCATGATTTTATAAAACCATCAAATGTAGCGTCGTAAACTTTTAGATCAATTTTGGAATCATCTTTTTCTGAAAAAATAATTTTTTATGAATTATGCATTGATATAGAAATGAATAAATGATTCATTTATTAGTATACTTACTGTCAAGACATGTGTTTGACTGAACAAAAATTTTTCTCGGTTGCTTATTAGCGAGAACTATGTCTCTCCATTTCGCCCAAGGTTGAGCACCAGTCTTTGGTACCTCACTGTACTTTTCGTACATTTTCTTCGCCTCGTCGAAATCTCCAGTACTTTTATAAATTTGAAGTTTCTTGAGAAATTCACTAATGGCTTTCCTTCCTACCGTGTTGAGTTTACTTTTGTCAACTTTTAAACTCAAATTCTTTCCTGATTCTGTTTCTTCAATGGTTAAAAAGTTTTCTCCAGCCTCAACGCAAACCCGCATAAGGACGTATCGCGCCTGGGAGTGCGCTTGCAGCCAAGTTTTTGTCGAAGGTTCGTACATCTCGAGAGCTTTGGCGCAGCCAGCCCAAATCAATGACAGCCAATTCACGTAAATTATTTCATCAGCATCGTTCTCCGAGTAGCCAAAAATACTCACAACATCTTTGTCCAAACTGAGGAAAAGTCCAACTGCTTCGGCTCTGCATTCTTCGTAGCTGGAACCAATATAACCAAACTTGGAATCATAGGTTTCGCCACTCTGGTAAAACTTGTCAATCTTCTTCCCGGTAAGAGGATTTATGACCTTATTTGTGTCAAAATTATAAGTACCGTCATTATTTTTCTTCAAAAGTTTTCCACTCCCATGTCCAAGCAGTTCGTGGAGACCAACTTGAACTTCAAAACTCGCGACTCGATGTTTATGCATCAGCGCTTGGTCCTCGTCAGATAGGAACATCATGACGTCTTGCTTCATACTCGCGGGAATAACGTTTCCTAAGGAAACATTTTTAAATCCTTCAGATTGCTTAATTTCATCATAGTTTGGAATATTTATCCCCGCTGGGATTCCCGAACCGCCGAATGTTAGAACATCCAGGGAGGTGAAATCAGGCATGAGAAACACATCCTTTTCGAAATCTCCACCCCACGGCAACCTCGGTAAAAACTGTTCTGCTCTAGCTACCAAGTCGGAGAATTTTTTCGACATTTCTTTATTAACCATCGCCACGAAGCCCTCGAACTCTCCACGTTGACCAGCTGGATCTCTGTAAGTCTCAATAAAGCCAATGTACGTTTCTATAACTGGAGACTTATCTTTCACCCAAAATCGAGAACCATCTTTGTGCTCTTCGAGAGAACCACTTGTGAAATGATCAATGTATTTGTCCAGCATCTTTTTCTGCCTATCATTTGCAGCATATTCCTTGGCTTTATCCAGATTCTTTACCACGATTTCTAACAACTGACTATAATCTCCTCTTGTAATTTCGAAAACTGAATCTGTAGACAACATTCACATTTTATTGTATAAACGTCTATTATTGGCTCAAAAAGTATAGTCAGTTGACTAAAAACTTATATCTCAAGTAAAAAAAATCGCACAACATTTCAACAACTTGGAATCAGTAGCTACAACATTTCTACGTTACTGTAGAAATGGAACGAAATACAAAAAAAATTATTTCAATAATTATTAATTTTTGAAACAAAAAAGTACATGTTTTTTGACATCATTTCCACTAGTATCTACTTTCGGACCTTGTAAAATGTTCAATAAGAATCATATCAGGTTCCCAAATTATTTCTAAACTTTTTGAACCTTTATGAACAATAATATTTAAATGGTTAATTATAATAAGACTTTTTGTCCATGACTCAAAGTTTACCACTACTGCTAATTTTTTTGTCTTTTTGGTAATTTTTTACTGTAGTTGAAACTGATTTATAACTTTAAAGATCTGGGCGATTCCACGCCACTTCGACATTATTTTGAAGTAAGCAAATGGATTTTAATGAAACTCTGGGATTTTAATCTGTATATAAAAAGGAATATTTTCACCAAAAATCAAGTCAAAATATTCGCTACTTTTTGAGATAGCAAAATTTTGAAAAAATTTTGAAATCGTTATATCTCCCATATAACTTTATGAAAATTAAAATTTTTTTTGTAAACATTCAGTTTACATCTTGGGTTGCAAAAATGTCATCTTTTTGTAATGAAATTTGTATACCTATTATGGCTCCTATGTCTGGCCAAAAATGTCACATTTATGGAAAATAAATGTTAACGTTTTGATAACTTTTTGAGTTCTCAAAAAGATAGCTTATTAAAGTTATCAAATCAGCAACTATATTTGTTCAAAAATATTACTAAAAAGTTAACTTTTGTTTAACAGCATTTTGAATAATAAAATAAATGTTAACTAAAATTTATCAAATACCTAGATAAAAGTTAATGAATAGTTATCAATTTATTAACAGCGCCTATATAGAGTGTACGTGCAGCACCTCCCAATACTGGTATAACCACACGGCTCGCATACGAGCGTAACTGGGAGAGATTACGCTCTCCAACGGCGATGGTCAACAAGTGACCATCTGCCGATCTCCGCAAAGTTGGTAAGAACATTTGCGACCCTTCGGTGAAGGGCGAGACCTTTCCAATCTCTGGTTACTCTGCAGGTAACCACCCGAGTTGGCACCACAACTCACATGTCGAAGCGCTAGTTACTAGGTCCATTACTCCGTTTTTGCGAAGCTCTGGTCCGTTCATAGCGCCCCTAGCCTCAAGCGATGTAGGCTATAACCACTGCCCTTACGAGTCAAACCCAATGACCGGAAGGAAACAAGCCTTTCGTCAAGTCTCCGGGCTCGGACCGGTCCCCATGGTACCGTTTAGTACTCTGGTATGAGTACCGATTAAGAGTCTTACCACCCTTGCTTCGGCAAGTGAGGTCGACGGTCTATAATTAGACTTGCCGGGCCGCCACGGCACTGCCCATCATCATCGTATGCCACTGCTCTATAAGAAAGCCTGGGACGAACCGAGTACTAACCGCAAGCAGTGGCGCCACTCCGAGCCTCATATGATCGCCTCTTACGACCTGTAGCCGGTCACAGGGGGCCTATTCTGCACCCGGGCACCCCACGGGTATCAATTTATTAACAGAAAGAACGAGAAAAGTTATACAGTTGATGGTTTTTATTTATCATATTTTTAATCTATTTGATAGCAATATATGTGACACTTCTCGCTGAAAGAGAACTTTCACGAAAAAAAATTACGGAATAAATTTTAAGAAAAGCTTTTGCTTTGATTTAAGATTCATGTTTATAATTTATTTGAAGTCAATAAAATTTTTATGAATTACTTTATAAATTCAAAATAATTATTATAATGACTTCCAATAATTATAAACATGAATTTTAAATCAAAGCAAAAGCTTTTTTTAAAATTTATTTTGTAATTTTTTGTCGCGTAAGGTTCCTTTCTATGAAAAGCATCACGTAAAATAAATACTATTTAAAATCCATGAAAGAGGGAAAGTAGGCAACAATTTCGAACAATTTATTTTTTATTGATATAAACATAATTATTTGTATCACATATCACATTTAAAAAAGCGAACATATACTTAGAATAATTTAAATACTTTAACTTCAAAAAATAAACTTTTTTCCGTATGTTAAATGTGAGGTTTTAAATATGAGCATTTAGATTTTTACTGGATCTGACTGAGTCAGTATTTTAAAATAAACTTATTTTTTTACTCAGAAAAAATTGAAAAGTTTTAAAAACTTAGAAAAAAATTGACAAGTTTTAAAAATTTAGTAAAAGTAATTAATAAGTTTTTTGCAACCTTTTTTTAATAAACAGATCCACTAATACCGTTGGAAGAAAAATATTTGTTATAATCTATCACATGCACACGTGTATTCAAGCGATGATGAGCCAAGCCATTTGCACAATACGCGCATTTATGCTGGAGAGGTTATAAACACGGCCAGAAATTAATATATGGCGCGTTTTTGACTCGTTATTTTTTGTATTTTTATTAACTATTTGCATATATAATTAAATTAACTGAAAAAAATTGAAAACAAAATACTATCATAACATTATTAACAAACAGTAATTGTAGAATGTTACCTTTTCCATTACAATTTTATTATGCAAAACTGTCAACTTTAACAAACGGAGTAATGGACCTAGTAACTAGCGCTTCGACATGTGAGTTGTGGTGCCAACTCGGGTGGTTACCTGCAGAGTAACCAGAGATTGGAAAGGTCTCGCCCTTCACCGAAGGGCCGCAAATGTTCTTACCAACTTTCCGGAGATCGGCAAATTTAACATTTCTTTTCACACACAAAAAACAAAACATTTTTGGAAACTAGGACCAAAAAAACATACCCGTGTCTGGCCGTTTTGCTGGATCAAGTCGTTTGTGGCTTCTAGGGGTGAAACAACCCTTAAATGAAAAGTGACTAGTTATATATTAAAAATATATTCAACTTGCCTAAAACTCGTTACTCGGGGGTTTTTGAGGTCACTGATCAGAAATCCGATGTCAGTTTTTATAAATTCAAAATGTCGGATTCAATATGGCAGCTGCTAAAATAAAAAAATTGATCGGATTCGCTTGAAACTTGATACTCGAGGGTTTTTGGGGTCGCTGATTTCAAATCTGATGTCCGTTTTACAAAATTCAAAATGTCGGATCAAAAAAACCCCAAGCAACGAGTTTCAGGCAAATAAAATCATTTTTTAAAAAGTTGTTCGACATATTGGATCCGCCATTTTGAAGTTTGTAAAAATGACATCAGATTTATTTGTAATCAGAGACCCCAAAAAACCCAGAGTATCAAATTTCAAGCGAATGCGATTAAATTTTTTTTTGACAGCCGTCATATTGGATCCGCCATTTTGAATTTTTAAAAACTGACATCGGATTTGTGATCAGTGACCCCAAAAACCCCCGAGTAACGAATTTTAGGCAAATTAAATCTATTTTTAAAATATAACTTGTCACTTTTCATTTAAGGGTTGTTTCACCCCTAGAAGCCACAAACGACTCACGGTGAGATTGGATGAAATTCAACCCAAAAGTCAAGACCCTTTCTGGTTTATTTTTGATATCATTTAAGTCATGTCTAATAATTATTTTAAGATAAAAATTAAAATAATCGTTGGAGGGGAACTCAAATTATATTGATTTTTTAATTTTTTTTCTAGGTTATTGTACATTTTTTTGAAGGATAATGTTTTAAACAATATTTATTGCTTTAAAAGATATCTTTTAATATTAAAAAAACATTCTATTTAGTAAAAACAATATTTTAATATATATAAAGCTAAAAAATTGTCGAAAAAATCGAAAAAGTGTGAATTTTTTCGTTTTTCTGTAAATTACTCTTTTATAAGTCATTAAACACTAATATTATGCAAATTTAAATTCAAGTACTTAAAATTTCCTGGAAAACTAAACAAGAAAAACTATTTTATCTATTGTCGTTACAAAAATACTATGATTTAAAGTACGTTTTTAATGAAAAAGTAATTGAAATTTGTCATTAAGTCCAGTTTCTTTGGTGAAATCTTTTTTTCTGGATCATACTTGAAAACCATATAATAATATGTTTAAAAAAGTTTAATTTTAAAAAATTTTAAATAAATAAACTTTTTATTGAACTAACAGAAATCATGTTCATTCATTTTATTCAAACAGTGACTAAGAATAAAACATGAATTATATCAACAGATTATTTGATTACAATCGAAACTAATTTTATAAGAGCGTCCAATAAGAATAACTCAAAAACTCTTCCAGCGCTAATTTAAAAAAAAGTGATTTTCGATGCTCCAGATATAAATCAAAGTTTATTTATTTAAAATTGTTTAAAATTAAACTTTTTTAAACATATTATTATATGGTTTTCAAGTAAGGTCCAGAAAAAAAGATTTCACCAAAGAAACTGGACTTAATGACAAATTTCAATTACTTTTTCATTAAAAACGTACTTTAAATCATAGTATTTCTGTAACGACAATAGATAAAATAGTTTTTCTTGTTTAGTTTTCCAGGAAATTTTATGTACTTGAATTTAAATTTGCATAATATTAGTGTTTAATGACTTATAAAAGAGTAATTTACAGAAAAACGAAAAAATTCACACTTTTTCGATTTTTTCGACAATTTTTTAGCTTTATATATATATTAAAATATTGTTTTTACTAAATAGAATGTTTTCTTAATATTAAAAGATATCTTTTAAAGCAATAAATATTGTTTAAAACATTATCCTTCAAAAAAATGTACAATAACCTAGAAAAAAAATTAAAAAATCAATATAAATTGAGTTTCCCTCCAACGATTATTTTAATTTTTATCTTAAAATGATTATTAGACATGACTTAAATGATATCAAAAATAAACCAGAAAGGGTCTTGACTTTTGGGTTGAATTTCATCCAAGCTCACCGTGGACTTGATTGAAAAAGTTTAGAAATAATTTAGGAACCTAATATAATTCTTATTGAATATTCTACAACGACCAAAAGTAGATACTAGTGAAAATGATGTCAAAAAACATGTACTTTTTTATTTCAAAAATTATAGTCCGGGAGCCAGCGACCAAAACAACTATCTCATATCATACCGGCTGAAAATTTGAGTATAGATTTCTGAAGACGTGTAAATAACAGAAACCCACGTCTGGCAGGCAAGTGCTGGGACAGGGGGCGGCGGCAGGGGGGCGAATAGGTGAAAAATAATGAAAAAATTTCTCATTTCAAACCGATTAAAACCTTTAGAAATCGAAAGTCTACATTCAAACAAGTCTAAAAATGTGCGTCTGGCAGTTCTGGGCTGGGTCAAAGTACGTCTGGCAGCCCTTCGAAAATGCTTTCTCAGAAAGACAATGAAAAAAATAAGTTATTTTAATTAATTTTTAACATTTCTAAAAATCGGTTATGTGAATTTATGTAATTATTTCAGAACCTTCCTTTTAATCTAATAGTATTTTAATTCTATACGAAAAAATATTATGTGTATAAAATAATTGTAAGTAAAATTGAAATATGAATATGAATAGTAAACATTAAAAAATTTTCGCTTACAAAGAAATGTTTAAAAATAGTTATGTGCCTATTTTACATTGCCTCAGTTTTGAGGTTATGGTTAGATCACGTCAAAACACGTGCTGTTATACTTTACCCCAACACAGAACTGATAGACGCGCATTTTTAGACTTGTTTGAATGTAGACTTTCGATTTCTAAAGGTTTTTATCGGTATGAAATAAGAAAAAATTTTCGATTTTTTTTACATGTTTAACCCTTTGCCAGACGTACTTTGTCCCAGCCCAGAACTGCCAGACGCACATTTTTACACTCGTGTAGATGTCAACTTTTGATTTCTAAAGGTTTTAATCGGTATGAAATGAGAAATTTTTTCATTATTTTTCACTCATTGACCCATTTTCCGCATCTTCGAAGGGCTGCCAGTCGTACTTTGACCCAGTCCAGAACTGCCAGACGCGCATTTTTAGACTTGTTTGAATGTAGACTTTCGATTTCTAAAGGTTTTAATCGATATGAAATCAGAAAAAATTTTCGATTTTTCGAAATGAGAAATTTTTTCATTATTTTTCACCTATTCGCCCCCCTGCCGCCACCCCCCTGTCCCAGCACTGGCCTGCCAGACGTGGGTTTCTGTTATTTTCATCTCTTCAGAAATCTATACTCAAATTTTCAGCCGGTATGATATGAGATAGTTGTTTTGTACTGGCTATTTGTTTATACAAGAGGCCATTAAAACAAAAGAAGAAGAAGAAGAAGAAAAATCTATCTTTAAAATAAAATTCAAATTATGCAAAAGTTTCCCCTTAAAGAAAAATAATTTTAAAAACTTGGTAAAAAAATGTTGTTTAATAATTACTTAACAAAATAAGTTTTGTTTTTTGCTTAATTACCCTGCCAAAAAAAAAGTATTGGGAGGTACGGGATTCCGCATTGCAAGTGCCTACCTGCCAATGCGGTATTCGCGAAATAGCGCATTGGGTGTCGTGGTGAATGCGGTATTCAAGGGGACCCAATGCGGTGCAAGTTTTAAGCTTTTAAAAAAAAGAAAATACGTGACAGGAGTAAATAATTAGTGTCAGTGGATCAAAATACGAGTTAAAGGAATGAAAAAATACTAATAGTGAGTGTGAAAATGAAGTTTAAAGAAAATAAGGTAAGATTAACTGTTAAATGTAAGTCCAATGCGGCATAGGCTTTTTTCAATGCGGCGAATAATCGGTATATAGTTCGCGCAGCGCAGCGGCGCTCTCTTCTTTACCAATAGCGGATTCTTTCTATTCAAATGGTAATTTTGAAAGTAATGAAAAATAATATTAACTAAAAGTTAATAATGTATTTCAATCAATGAACAAATGTTAAGAGCGTTCGACGGTCTCTAAAATTTGTAGGTTATGTGCGACTTACAGTTATCGCCAAAGAAAAACGATGACACTGCCTGTTTGAAATTACGTGAAATTCGTAAACAACCCTTTTCGAACTAGTGTTTCTCTGCACACAAGCACTTTTTACAAAATCTGACAACGTACATTTGTCAGAAATGTTTTTAATTATCTGAATTGAAAAGATTTTGTTAATCCATGCAGAAACGCGGTTGCAGCATTGGAAATACCATAGCACTGTACTGGCAAAATGGCTGTAACACACGTCTTGCCGCCTCTCATTACATTACTTTTGTAATTCCAATCCTGAAACCGCGTTTCTGCATGGATTAACAAAATCTTTTCAATTCAGATAATTAAAAACATTTCTGACAAATGTACGTTGTCAGATTTTGTAAAAAGTGCTTGTGTGCAGAGAAACACTAGTTCGAAAACGGTTGTTTACTAATTTCACGTAATTTCAAACAGGCAGTGTCATCGTTTTTCTTTGGCGATAACTGTAAGTCGCACATAACCTACAAATTTTAGAGACCGTCGAACGCTCTTAACATTTGTTCATTGATTGAAATACATTATTAACTTTTAGTTAATATTATTTTTCATTACTTTCAAAATTACCATTTGAATAGAAAGAATCCGCTATTGGTAAAGAAGAGAGCGCCGCTGCGCTGCGCGAACTATATACCGATTATTCGCCGCATTGAAAAAAGCCTATGCCGCATTGGACTTACATTTAACAGTTAATCTTACCTTATTTTCTTTAAACTTCATTTTCACACTCACTATTAGTATTTTTTCATTCCTTTAACTCGTATTTTGATCCACTGACACTAATTATTTACTCCTGTCACGTATTTTCTTTTTTTTAAAAGCTTAAAACTTGCACCGCATTGGGTCCCCTTGAATACCGCATTCACCACGACATCCAATGCGCTATTTCGCGAATACCGCATTGGCAGGTAGGCACTTGCAATACGGAATCCCGTACCTTCCAATACTTTTTTTACAGGGTACTCCATTAAGGGGATCCTACTTACCGACAATGCAGATCTAAAATGGTTAAAAATCTGCAACGACCGTTTCTTGGAAAATATAAGATATCATGACATTATAAATTTAGGCAATTCATTTTTTAACATAAATACACAGGATGAGTATTTTGTTTCTTGTAATTATTTAGAAAACGATATTTTTAGAAAGTTAAATATGAACAATTTTTCTAGAACAGGTCTTTGAATACAGATAAAACTGCAACGACCTTTTCTCGAAAACAACAAAGCAAAATCATTTTTCCATTTGGAAAATTTAATTTTGTAGGAAAATACAAAGGATGAGATTCACTTGCTATTCAGAAATAAATAAAAATTTTTTTCTAAAGTGTGTATGTGACAGCTGTTCGGTGGCACATGATAGTTAATTTACTGACAATAATTTTTCTTTAACAATTTGAACAAAATAAATGACTTACATTGTGTATTTTTCATTGCTAATGAATTCCCACTCACAAAAAAGTAATTATATTTCATTATTGTTAATTTAAAGTTAAAAACAATTAAAATTTGACATTTTTTTCCCTTTGGCGCCAACTTTTGGTTCTATGTACCACTAAACAACTGTCACATGTGGTCTTCTTGTAGTAAATTGCTATATAAAACAGTTTACATAAATTAAAGTTTTTTATTGTTGATTTTATATATAATTAATTTTATTATGTGTATTTATTATTAAAATTAAGTTACTCACATGAAAAAATTTATATTTAACTTTCTAAAAATATAGTTTTCTAAATAATTACAAAAAACAAAATACTCATCCTGTGTATTTATGTTAAAAAATGAATTACCTAAATTTTCAATGTCATAATATTTTATATTTTCCAAGAAACGGTCGTTGCAGATTTTTAACCATTTTAAATCTACTACTATGATGTTTTCATTCATATTAGTTATTTACAACTTTAGAGACTTTTTTGGAAGGTTCAAACAGTTGTATAGGAAAGAGGGAGTCAGAACATTTTTCTTTGCAGAAATGTTTCTCAGTAACAAGTAAATAGACTAATTTATACCTGCGACTGATTTAAAATAATCATTGGAGGGAAACTCAAATAATATGCTTTTATATTTTTTTTCAGGTTAATGTACTTATTTTCTTTAAAATTAGTTCTTCTGTAAGACATTTAATACTGTCATTGTATCATTATAAAAAAATAAATTAAAGAGTAAACAATTTCCTGTAAAACTAAAAAAAGAGTCTCAGTTCTTAGAACTATTTTAATTAATTTTCTTTATTTTATAAAGCAAAATGCTTTAGCTATTAAAGAAAATGTTATTTATGTTAAAATATAACTTTTAAACAAAAAAATATTATTTTAAACATTACTCTAAAGAAAATATGTACAACAACCTAGAAAACAAAATTTAAAAAGCACATCATTTGAGTTTCCCTTCAATGATTATTTTAAATTTAACTTCAAAATGATCATGGAGCATCATCCAAACTCATATAAAAAGAATGTTAGAGGGGTTATAAAGTTTGAGTTAAACTAAGGTGAAACTCACCGCTCATTATCATTAACGTGAAAGAAACTTACTTTTGAAAGTTTCTGGCGCTGAAGTTATATTAGAATCATTTCTCGTTTCAATGGAAGCTAATCTTATTTCATAATTAGCAACTCCATTTTTTATCGTTTTGAAGCACCTGGTATTATAAGATTCTAATCCTTTGTGCTGCATAAACTCATTGATTAAATCTGCATCTTCCATTGTGCAATTGGAAGAAAAGTAAGTCGTGATTCCATTTTCTCCCAGACCCAAGGCCTTTAATTTTCCTGATACTGAAAATATCACACCTTTTATTGTATTTAAAATGGATTGTAAGCTTTTGGTTTCCTGCTTATAGGCAACTGAACATTTAATCAAATTTTCGAATTTCTCCTCTGACATGTTTGGTATAATTTTACTATCGCCAAAAGACTTGTAATTGCCTGCATTTGAGAAAAAACCGTTGGCAAAAACCAAAAATGCCTGAAAGTATTAAACAAGATGAATAGAGAAATTTTATCAGAACTGAAAAAAGTTTTGACTCATGAAACTCTCACAGTAAATTCATCTTCAGTAACACCAGCAGCCAGGGCCGACGCCTTTAGACTGACAATTGGCTCCGCCAAAAAAACCTTATGGAGAAGAGCAAAAAGCAGTGGCGATTCTGGAGAAGTTTGAATAAACGTAATGAGACTCCCATTCCAGGCTGATTGACTTAAGTAGTGAGCGTAGAGTTTCTCTCTAGCAGTTAAAGCATTAAAGGCATTTTTACATTCCAAGTAAACTACTGGTTGATTGTTCGGTAAGGTGTATAAAGATGTATTGCAACTCATTGTTTTATAGTTTCGAATATTACTGTAAACAAAACAAATATAATTCACTATAATTCTCAAAATAATAAAATATTACTTTTAATATAAAATTTATAATTCCAAATATTTTCTGCGAAATTGAAAATGGTTTTTAAAAGTCATTACCGTATTTTCATTCAGTTCAGTTTACCTACAAAATAATCACATATAACTAACTGCAAGTCAGTGGACGATAAAAACATAACCTCTAATACTTTAAACATTTTAGCACTATTTGATACCTACATTATTTTAATTGTAATTATATAAATATTTTTCTACACTTGCGTATCAAAAACTATGATTAACCTAATCTTAATATTCTAAAGAAAGTAAGAAAGTAAAAGTATACATAAGAATAGTAATAAATGAATTAAAATAAAGTTCCAAATTATTAATGTAATTTCGTGTATTTCGTGTATTTCATGCTTAAAATGAATATACAACACACCTTAAATTATTTTCTAAATTTTGAGAATTTCTTTTGAGTATTTGCAAAGAAAAAGAAGACTTTACAAATATTGTTTGAATTTTGACAGATCTAACAACTAAATCTGCCTTACTACAGAATTTAAGCATTATTCAGACTAATTCCACTAATTTTTTTTCCTTTCTTTATGTATACGTATGCACTTGTCAGTGGCACATATGAAAAATATCATCTCATCGTTTTTAACATTCAAAATAATACAGCATAATATTTAGCTATTTTTCACTGAACATATGAAATTATTACTACTTTTAACATTAATTTAAATATAATAAAAACAGAAAAAAATATTTTATTACCTTCAATGAATTCAAGAAATTTAAATTAACTGAACATTCAGGGAGTATAGACTTAAGGAGACCAATGTAGTGTGTATAAAATTATCCATTTTCATGTCGGAAGTTAATAGTTCTGAATCTTCTCGTATAGCGCGCAACGATCGCATATAAAGCTGTGGTTACACCTCTAGGCCAACGCAGAATAGAAACGTAACCGCTAACGTTAAGGCCAACGCAGAATAGAATCTATAACCGGAACCGCAATCGTAAGCGTAACCGTAATAATGAGTTAAGGAAGGAGAAGGATAGGTATATTATTTATCCTTCTTTAACTCATTCTCACGGTTACGGTTACGATTGCGGTTAAAGATTCTATTCTGCGTTGGCCTTTAACAGAAGAATGAGTTAGAGAAAGATAGGTATATTGTTTATCCTTCTCTAACTCATTCTTCCGATAACGTTAGCGCTTACGTTTCTATTCTACGTTGGCCTTCTGCAGGCTGCCTGCCTGCGCAGCAGGGATGGGTTTTAACGCGTCACTCGAGGTTTTAGACGTATAATACATTATAGACGTATTATACGTATAAAACTGTATAAAACGAGACGCATGATTTTCCCCTAATCACCAAGTGATCGAATGTTCAAATGGTCGAATACCAAATCGTCGAATCGTCATTTGATCGAATGCTTAAAACGTCGAATTGTCAACAAGTCGAATGCTAAAAACATCGAATCGTCAAATGGTCGAATGCTAAAAACGTCGAATTCTCAAATGATTGAGTGCTAAAAACATCGAATCAGCAAATGGTCGAATGTTCAAAACGTCGAATGATCATTTCGTCGAATGGTCAAAACGTCGAATTATCAACTGGTCGAATGCTAAAAACATCGAATCGGCAAATGGTCGAATATTCAAAACGTCGAATCGTCAAATGGTCGAATGTTCAAAACGTCGAATCGTCAAAAAGTCGAATGCTCATAACGTCGAATCGTCATTTCGTCGAATCCTCATAACGTCGAATCGTCAAATGGTCGAATGCTCAAAACGTCGAATCGTCAAAAAGTCGAAAAATTTGTTTGATGTAAGTTAACATTAACTTAAACCAAGCAAATTTTTCGACTTTTTGACAATTCGATGTTTTGAGCATTCGACCATTTGACGATTCGACGTTATGAGGATTCGACGAAATGACGATTCGACGTTATGAGCATTCGACTTTTTGACGATTCGACGTTTTGAACATTCGACCATTTGACGATTCGACGTTTTGAACATTCGACCATTTGCCGATTCGATGTTTTTAGCATTCGACCAGTTGATAATTCGACGTTTTGACCATTCGACGAAATGATCATTCGACGTTTTGAACATTCGACCATTTGCTGATTCGATGTTTTTAGCATTCGATCATTTGAGAATTCGACCATTTGACGATTCGACGTTTTGAACATTCGACCATTTGACGATTCGATGTTTTTAGCATTCGACTTGTTGACAATTCGACGTTTTAAGCATTCGATCAAATGACGATTCGACGATTTGGTATTCGACCATTTGAACATTCGACCACTTGGTGATTAGGGGAAAATCATGCGTCTCTATAAAACTAGGTGAAATATATGGGGTGTTTTCGACGTCGTCGGTTGTACCAGTCAGAGTGCAGGGGCCGTATTCTCGAAAGCCTTCGACAATTCTCGTATGCGTAAAATGTCGAATGGTTAATGTCGCATGCGACTTCAAAAGTATATTCTCGACGACCATTCGAGATAGGTTGTTCGGAAATTTCCGTGTGCGACATTTATACAGCGTTGCCGTCGTTTCCAAATACTTAAATACCAATAAGAATTAAGGTAGAAGAGAATTTGACATATAGAAAAAAACACAAAGAAGAATAAAATATGAATATTAATTTTTCTATTTTAAAAAAGTTGCATTTTTACAATTTCATAACATTTCAATTTTTAAGGAATTTAATTAACAATTTTAATACTCAGATTTTTGAAGAACTTTAAAAATTAAAATTCTTCTAAAATTAGTTAAATTTGTCAATACATACGAATGATGGCAGAATATATTAAATTATTTTAAAAAATTTTTTTAGTGTCAATTAATAAATACATTGGGAAGATGCGTACTTAAATTTTTTATGTTAGTAGTGTGCAACAATGCGGTCAATTAATTATGTGAAATTGTTTTAATAGTACTTATTTGAGCGATGATCATGCCCGTTTACATTAAAATAATTAAATAAAGAGTAATAAAATTCTTCATACAAAATTCAATTAATTTCAAATTTTTTTTTAATTACGTAAAATCTTATGGGAAAAAATAATTATTATTTTTAAAAAAAGTTACTGATGTTTTCAAATAACTTTAAAATTAAATTAATTTCTAAATAAATGTAACTAAAAATTTTTTTAAGTAATATTTTTTCTTTATTTTCTAAAAATTTCAATTTCAGTTTTAATTAAAATTTGTACCTAATAGACAAATGGACTTTATATAAACCTTCTTTTCTAGATCTATGAAAAATTTTCAATTTTATTAAAGCAGTTGCGATATTAAGAAATAGAAATAATGCAAATTATTTCCTTATGAAAATTAAGAATTTTCTTCAAAAATGAAACAGGAATATGCAATCAAGAAAATACCTGCATATTTTCAATTTGTCAAACAATATAAAAACAAAAACCAAAGCATATACACAAAAACTAACTTAAAAGTGTTAACAGATAGCTGCTAAGAATAATAATTGAAAATTTATATTATATATTATTTTTACAAAAATAACAAAAACATTTTAATTTTTTATTATAAATGATACTTATTAAAATCGCTTTAAAAGATAATTTGAAAAATTTTTACATAAACTTTTATTTCATTATAAGATTACGTTAAATTTTTAAATTATACATTTAGGTTATATTGTATAGTTTTTCTTACTTTAGCATACGGTTTATGCACACTAATACTACTTTGTATTATATACGTTTATTATAAATATGACACACAACCTTATTTCTCACTAGCATTTCGTATGCGACTTTGCATCTCGAGTGGTCACTACCCACTCGAGATGAACCATTCGAAAATTGTCGCACACGACATGAAATCTCACATGCGACACGCGTTCGAGAATAGGTTTTTCGATCTCGCATGGTCTGTCGCATGCGACATCTAAGGTCATCGATTCGAGAATACGGCCCCAGTCCCATGGTGGTAGATTAGTAGAATAGTGGAACAGTTTTGACTAATCAGATGACTGGATTTTTTAACACTTATTTTGATAGGTCAAATCTATTACACTACTCCACTATTCTAGGCCAACGCAGAATAGAATCTTTAACCGGAACCGCAATCGTAACCGTAACCGTAAGAATGAGTTAAAGAAGGATAAACAATATACCTATCCTTCTTTAACTCATTCTTACGGTTACGCTTACGATTGCGGTTCCGGTTAAAGATTCTATTCTGCGTTAGCCTTCTACCAGCATGGGACTGCACTCTCAGATGCATTAATGCTGTCCTTCCGGTTTGACGGTATTTTGCAAAGTCGTATGATTTCTGTCAAAATGTTTTCAGTTTATGACATATGATAACATTCGTAAGTCACGAACTAAGAATATTTGGTAATTATCCAGATAATTATCTGGATAATTACCGAAATTTTATTAGAAATTCAATAAATTATAATATATTTTAAACGTTTATTTATTAGTATCCAAATTTAAGAGGTTCAAATTGTTTGTCTATGATTAAAAATTAAAGTGTTTTTAGTAGCATAGTTACAATTATAAATAAAATTGATTTTTAAAAGGTCTAGTTGTACACTCAGATGCATTAATGCTGTCCTTCCGGTTTAAAGAAATTTTGAAAAGTCGTGTCATTTCTGTCAAATATTCGGTAATTATCAAAATAATAAATATTAATAATAATAATAATAATAATAATAATAATAATAATAATAATAATAATAATAATAATAATAATAATAATAATAATAATAATAATAATAATAATAAATAATATTAATATTATATTAATTAATATTAATTACCAAAATTTCAAACTAAAGGCTTTTAATTTTATAAAGTTTAATTTAGTAAATTTTATAAAGTTAAATTCAAATTTTATTTTCAGATTTTAAATCGCATTTTAGACCTTTTTGTACAATATTGCTATACTCTAAAGTTTTGATAACACGCTTCTCGTTTTTGGCTAAGGTTGAGTCCACAATAGACACTTTTCTGAGACGCATGATTTTCCCCTAATCACCAAGTGGTCGAATGTTCAAATGGTCGAATACCAAATCGTCGAATCGTCATTTGATCGAATGCTTAAAACGTCGAATTGTCAACAAGTCGAATGCTAAAAACATCGAATCGTCAAATGGTCGAATGTTCAAAACGTCGAATCGTCAAATGGTCGAATGCTAAAAACGTCGAATTCTCAAATGATCGAATGCTAAACACATCGAATTGTCAACTGGTCGAATGCTAAAAACATCGAATCAGCAAATGGTCGAATGTTCAAAACGTCGAATGGTCATTTCGTCGAATGCTCAAAACGTCGAATTGTCAACTGGTCGAATGCTAAAAACATCGAATCGGCAAATGGTCGAATGTTCAAAACGTCGAATCGT
Organism: Leptopilina drosophilae; assembly: GCA_032873175.1. Taxonomy (NCBI): domain Eukaryota; kingdom Metazoa; phylum Arthropoda; class Insecta; order Hymenoptera; family Figitidae; genus Leptopilina; species Leptopilina drosophilae. The sequence continues at coordinate 26,125,194 of CM065484.1, forward strand.
CATTTCGTCGAATGCTCATAACGTCGAATCGTCATTTCGTCGAATCCTCATAACGTCGAATCGTCAAATGGTCGAATGCTCAAAACGTCGAATCGTCAAAAAGTCGAAAAATTTGTTTGATGTAAGTTAACATTAATTTAAACCAAGCAAATTTTTCGACTTTTTGACAATTCGATGTTTTGAGCATTCGACCATTTGACGATTCGACGTTATGAGGATTCGACGAAATGACGATTCGACGTTATGAGCATTCGACTTTTTGACGATTCGACGTTTTGAACATTCGACCATTTGACGATTCGACGTTTTGAACATTCGACCATTTGCCGATTCGATGTTTTTAGCATTCGACCAGTTGATAATTCGACGTTTTGACCATTCGACGAAATGATCATTCGACGTTTTGAACATTCGACCATTTGCTGATTCGATGTTTTTAGCATTCGATCATTTGAGAATTCGACGTTTTTAGCATTCGACCATTTAACGATTCGACGTTTTGAACATTCGACCATTTGACGATTCGATGTTTTTAGCATTCGACCAGTTGACAATTCGAAGTTTTAAGCATTCGACAAAATGACGATTCGACGATTTGGTATTCGACCATTTAAACATTCGACCACTTGGCGATTAGGGGAAAATCATGCGTCTCACTTTTCTTAAACCGATGCATACCCTCTACATCGATTTCCATTGTTCGAACAATAGAAATCGATGTAGAGGGTATGCATCGCTTTAAGAAAAGTGCCTATTGTGGACTCAACCTAATGAAAAGCAAGTGTTACTAAGGGTGTTTCCGATATTCGCTCTCTGAAGGAGAGTCTACAATAGGTGCCATGTGCAAGTGCCAGTGCCAATGCCCAATACATTTTGAATGAGTTTGGCACTGGCACTGGCACTTGCACATGCATATTGGCACCTATTGTAGACTCTCCTTGAGCGCTCTGAAAGTACAAAACATGATTATTTAGATTAATTTACATTTGGATAATTTAAAGTATCGGTTAAAATTAATTCGAGATAATAATATTCAATTAAATAATAATTCGAACACTTTTTATTTCTATAGAATAAGGAATATGTAATATTGCTTTTCAGTTCAGTTACATTTAGGTTAGTTATAAATTCGGCTATCATAGGGTGTTTTCGACGTCGTCGGTCGTACCGGTCAGTTGCCACATAAAGGTACTCAAACTGTGTATTTGATACTATTTAGTTAAACCTAAATAGTCTCAAATAAGCACCTTGTTGTGGCAACTGACCGGTACGACCGACGACGTCGAAAACACCCATATATTTCATTAATATTCACATTATATTGAACGACGATTCGACAAAATAAAATTATGTTTAATTAAATTTCGATTTTTTAACTTTTGACAAAACAATAAATTCACCATTTTTAAATTCTGTCAATTATTGTTTAGTGAAAATAGAAATTACGTCAAATATTATTTCGAGAAAAAAATTTTCTTAAATTTTGTATTCGATAAAAATTATTTCGTAAAGTTACAGGTTCTACTTTTGTGAATTCGAGATAATAGCCATTATGCTTTTTTCATTCTGATACAAATGGATGCAACCCAGATTTAATGGAGAGTCCACAATAGATGCAAAAGGCAAGAAGTGCAAGTGCAAACCAATGCACTGTAAAAAATCCTAAGAATATTACCCACATTAAATGTGGCTATATTTCAGACAAGGGGAAAAGTGCCGCATTTAATGTGGCAACATAACCTTATTTAAAGCGTCACTTTTCCCCTTGTCTGGGTAATATCCTTAGGATTTTTTACAGTGTGTTAAATGTATAGGAATCGCACTTGCACTTGGACTTGCTATATACATATTTGCACATATTGTGGACTCTCCATAACATCAGTGGGTGTTTCCGACATTCGCTCTCTGAGCGCTCTGAAAGTGCGAAACATGATTGGTTGGATTAGGGGAATTGTGGATTTTGATTGGCTACAACTCTAACTTGACAATTTCGTACTCTGCTCTCACGCTCCGTACATCTCCATGGAGCGAAAAAGCAGAGTACGAAACTGTCAAGTAAGAGTTGTAGCCAATCAAAATCCACAATTCCCCTAATACAACCAATCATGTTTCGCACTTTCAGAGCGCTTATGGCACGGTCACACCTCGGCTGCCTGCCTGCCTGCCTGCAGGTCGTCATGGCAATACATAAGAGTAAGAGAGTCAGACAATTTAAATTATTCGTCTCCTCTCTCCCACTCTCGTGGCGGCTGCCTGCGCAGGCAGGCAGGCAGCTGAGGTGTGACCGTGCCATTAGAGAGCGAATGTCGGAAACACCCTATATTTATCTCTATGGTTGCAAACTGCTCCACCAATTATATTTGAAAGTAGTCAAAGTAAAAAGTAGTGGTTTTTAAAATTATCCAAATATTTAGGATAATGTTACATTAATAAACATGCTGAAACGAATTTCAATTAAGAAACTTACGTTCAAGTACACGAAAAGGACTTTTCGTTCTTTTTCAAATGAAACAAAATATGATGGATCACAGGAAATTGAACGAATACGAAATTTTGGAATTTTAGCGCATATTGATGCCGGTAAATAATTAATTTGCATTTAAACCATTGTTAATTATAAAGTAAAACAATAAAAGGTGTAGAATAATTTGTGTTCGTCCATCTCTCAGCTATTTTTCAATTATTCGTGGAGTTTTAGTTAATATAACTCTATTGAAATATTTAAGGTTAGGTCTACTTCTGTTATATATATATGAGGCATTCCATTTCAAGACCACCCCCTTTATAAACAATTGACATTGTAAGGCAATTTTTAAATAATTATTTCTTCTATGTATTGGATTCAAACTTTACTATTATTTTGTTTTACTATTAGTGTTTTTAACAGAAAAATTTCTCAACTTTACAATAGTATAAATTTCTTATTAAAAAATAATATTCTTTATGAAAAAAATTGAGTTTGAAAGATAACCTTTTAAATATCTCAAAACACGTTATATCCAATTGTCTTAAAAGTTATGTCTAAGGACAGTATTTTATGACGCTGAAATTTACTTCATTTTGCGCTGAAAAACATTATTATGCGAAATTATGCGTTAAAAAATTAAAAAGTGCGAATAGATGCTTTTAAAATAAAAACATTATTTAGGACCAAACTCATGCTTTTAACATTAGGCTAATTTAAAATTGTATTTTAAACTAATATATAGATAGAATAAATTATGAACTTTTTTTATTATATTATAAATGACATTATTTATACGATATACATTAAAAATAATTAACGGGGCTGCTCTAGTTATAACGCGTAAAAATTTATCATTTTTATAATTTTTTAAAGAATAAAACATTGCTTGTTCTTTTCACCAACAATATTAAATATAACTTATTCTATAAAATTATACAACTTAAACTAAAAATTCCAATAAAAAATTTTAAAAATGTGATGTATGATCTTGTCAAGGTCTTCATAAAAAGTATGGTTTGTTGTGACCACGATTATTTATTTATATAAAGTTCCTAGGGCTAAAGAGTCCTCCAAAGAACATTTACATTGTTACAAGGAACTGCTTCATCAAAAACGCAAAATTCAAACGAATTTAGTTAAAGTAGAAGATAATCTTGTCCTTAGGAATCGAAGGATATAAGAAAAATTCTGTTTTGACAAAATAGGAACTATTCAAACTCATCGTTTTTATTTTCACTTAAAAACCTGTTTTCTCAGGAGTAAAAAAAAGATTTTTGCATTAAAAAAAAATTCTTCAATTAAGAACTAGATTTTCATGTACTAAAATGTTCACCAAAATGAAGCAAAATTGGTCCAGTTGTTTTTGAGAAATTGTTATCACCAATTTGGAAAATGCTGTTTTGAGAAAAACGAGTTTAAAGATGTAACGTAATCTTTTATTTGGTCGAAAAAATTTTTCCCGGCTACAGGAAGTCAGACTTAACTAAACCTTACTTCAGATCTTTAAGACTGTAAATATCTCACTCAATTTTTATAGTATCAACTTAGCATTTCATGAAAATATTTCTGAGACCCTAAAGTTAGAAAAATGCAAAAAAAACGATTTTTTGAAAATATACGCTGTCAATAAATTAAATTTTACTAAAATATCAAATAATTTTTACTGATTTATTAGTGCATATAAGCTAAATGAAATCTGTGGAAAACTTATCGTGGGGAACCATTGAAATTTCGCTAATTCGGATTTAGAGTTCTATACTTTTTTTAAATTTTTTGCACAAATAATTAAATTATGCGCAATAGTGCGAGAATTAAAAAATGGTGCGACAAAAAAAATTATGCGTTTCGATGCGACGTTAAATTTATTATATTTTATTCATAAAAATAATAAAACGTAAAACTTGCAACTTTCATTCAATTTTTGAAAATTATGCGCTTATCCGCTTCGCACAAAGTGTAGGTCTCTAGTTATGTCAAAATAAAGCTTAAATATTCTAGTTTCATTTCCTGCTAACATTATAATGGACAATTCAGGGGAATTTAAGAAATTAATTGCATTGTACAAAGATATCAGAGGTTAAACTGTGCAAAACTTAAAAAAAACATTCCGCTCAGTAAATAAATTATAACCTTTGAAATTCTTATAGAAGTATATTAATTTTTAGAGCTGTGCAAAAAACTCGAAAAGCCGAGCCGAGCTTCAATTTTTTCGAACCGAGCCAAGCAGAGCCCGAGCTTGACTCGATGTATCGAGTACTCGAATTTTTCGAGCACTCGAGTTAATTCGAGCTTATAAATGATTTAAAAAATAATAATAAGTAAAAAATATCGAATTCTCCTTAAATCTCTTAAGTTAGTAAGTAGGTTAATTATTTTAACACCTAACGATTTTCTAAGATCAATAAATCCCTTAAATTCAAAATTTTCTACTTATGAAGGACCCTAAAGTTTCGAACGTTCATTTGAACGAAATTTTTTTTTTTTAAAATACGGAATTTTTTTCATAATCTTAATTAGAATAGTTAATAAAACAAATATCCATCAAAAAAATTAAAAAATTTTAATACTGGGGGTGCAAAACAACCCCTTTCTAAATATCACTCGTAGGTAATAATAAGAATTATTTAAATCAAGAGAACTTGTTCGGATATTGAAAAACTAAAAACGCAGAAAATTTTCTAAAAATATATGCAACTAATCCCCCCAGGTAAGAACCGGCGCTCGCACCCCTAAAAACCACCCCTAATGAAATTAAGTTTTTTTATATATATAACTGCCCCAAATCAAGAGAACTTGTTCGGATATTGAAAAACTAAAAACGCAGAAAATTTTCTAAAAATATATGCAACTAATCCCCCCAGGTTAGAACCGGCGCTCGCACCCCTAAAAACCACCCCTAATAAAATTCAGTATTTACTCATATTTATATAAGTGCCTCAAATCGAGGGAACTTGTTCGGATATTGAAAAACTAAAAACGCAGAAATTTTTCAAAAAATATATGCAACTAATCTCCCCAGGTTAGAACCGGCGCTCGCACCCCTAAAATCTACCCCTAATAAAATTCAGTATTTACTCATATTTATATAACTGCCCCAAATCAAGAGAACTTGTTCGGATATTGAAAAACTAAAAACGCAGAAAATTTTCTAAAAATATATGCAACTAATCCCCCCAGGTTAGAACCGGCGCTCGAACCCCTAAAAACCACCCCTAATGAAATTCAGTATTTACTCATATTTATATAAGTGCCTCAAATCGAGGGAACTTGTTCGGATATTGAAAAACTAAAAACGCAGAAAATTTTCTAAAAATATATGCAACTAATCCCCCCAGGTTAGAACCGGCGCTCGCACCCCTAAAAACCACCCTTAACGAAATTAAGTTTTTTTATATATATAACTGCCCCAAATCAAGAGAAGTTGTTCAGATATTAAAAAAACTAAAAACGCAGAAAATTTTCTAAAAATATATGCTACTAATCCCTCCCAGGTTAGAACCGGCGCTCGCACCCCTAAAAACCACCCCTAATAAAATTCAGTATTTACTCATATTTATATAACTGCCCCAAATCAAGAGAACTTGTTCGGATATTGAAAAACTAAAAACGCAGAAAATTTTCTGAAAATATATGCAACTAATCCCCCCAGGTTAGAACCGGCGCTCGCACCCCTAAAAACCACCCTTAACGAAATTCAGTATTTACACATATATATATAAGTGCCTCAAATCGAGGGAACTTGTTCGGATATTGAAAAACTAAAAACGCAGAAAATTTTCTAAAAATATATGCAACTAATCCCCACAGGTTAGAACCGGCACTCGCACCCCTAAAAACCACCCCTAATAAAATTCAGTATTTACTCATATTTATATAAGCGCCTCAAATCGAGGGAACTTGTTCGGATATTGAAAAACTAAAAACGCAGAATATTTTCTAAAAATATATGCAACTAATCCCCCCAGGTTAGAACCGGCGCTCGCACCCCTAAAAACCACCCTTAACGAAATTCAGTTTTTTTATGTATATAACTGCCTTAAATCGAGAGAACTTGTTCGGATATTGAAAAACTAAAAACGCAGAAAATTTTCAAAAAATATATGCAACTAATCTCCCCATGTTAGAACCGGCGCTCGCACCCCTAAAAACCACCCCTAATAAAATTCAGTATTTACTCATATTTATATAAGCGCCTCAAATCGAGGGAACTTGTTCGGATATTGAAAAACTAAAAACGCAGAATATTTTCTAAAAATATATGCAACTAATCCCCCCATGTTAGAACCGGCGCTCGCACCCCTAAAACCCACCCCTAATAAAATTCAGTATTTACTCATATTTATATAAGCGCCTCAAATCGAGGGAACTTGTTCGGATATTGAAAAACTAAAAACGCAGAATATTTTCTAAAAATATATGCAACTAATCCCCCCAGGTTAGAACCGGCGCTCGCACCCCTAAAAACCACCCTTAACGAAATTCAGTTTTTTTATGTATATAACTGCCTTAAATCGAGAGAACTTGTTCGGATATTGAAAAACTAAAAACGCAGAAATTTTTCAAAAAATATATGCAACTAATCTCCCCATGTTAGAACCGGCGCTCGCACCCCTAAAAACCACCCCTAATAAAATTCAGTATTTACTCATATTTATATAAGTGCCTCAAATCGAGGGAACTTGTTCGGATATTGAAAAACTAAAAACGCAGAAATTTTTCAAAAAATATATGCAACTAATCTCCCCAGGTTAGAACCGGCGCTCGCACCCCTAAAATCTACCCCTAATAAAATTCAGTATTTACTCATATTTATATAACTGCCCCAAATCAAGAGAACTTGTTCGGATATTGAAAAACTAAAAACGCAGAAAATTTTCTAAAAATATATGCAACTAATCCCCCCAGGTTAGAACCGGCGCTCGAACCCCTAAAAACCACCCCTAATGAAATTCAGTATTTACTCATATTTATATAAGTGCCTCAAATCGAGGGAACTTGTTCGGATATTGAAAAACTAAAAACGCAGAAAATTTTCTGAAAATATATGCAACTAATCCCCCCAGGTTAGAACCGGCGCTCGCACCCCTAAAAACCACCCTTAACGAAATTAAGTTTTTTTATATATATAACTGCCCCAAATCAAGAGAACTTGTTCGGATATTAAAAAAACTAAAAACGCAGAAAATTTTCTAAAAATATATGCTACTAATCCCCCCAGGTTAGAACCGGCGCTCGCACCCCTAAAAACCACCCCTAATAAAATTCAGTATTTACTCATATTTATGTAACTGCCCCAAATCAAGAGAACTTGTTCGGATATTGAAAAACTAAAAACGCAGAAAATTTTCTAAAAATATATGCAACTAATCCCCCCAGGTTAGAACCGGCGCTCGCACCCCTAAAAACCACCCTTAACGAAATTCAGTATTTACACATATGTATATAAATGCCTTAAATCGAGAGAACTTGTTCGGATATTGAAAAACTAAAAACGCAGAAAATTTTCTAAAAATATATGCAACTAATCCCCCCAGGTTAGAACCGGCGCTCGCACCCCTAAAAACCACCCCTAATAAAATTCAGTATTTACTCATATTTATATAAGTGCCTCAAATCGAGGGAACTTGTTCGGATATTGAAAAACTAAAAACGCAGAAAATTTTCTAAAAATATATGCAACTAATCCCCCCAGGTTAGAACCGGCGCTCGCACCCCTAAAAACCACCCTTAACGAAATTCAGTTTTTTTATGTATATAACTGCCTTAAATCGAGAGAACTTGTTCGGATATTGAAAAACTAAAAACGCAGAAAATTTTCAAAAAATATATGCAACTAATCTCCCCATGTTAGAACCGGCGCTCGCACCCCTAAAAACCACCCCTAATAAAATTCAGTATTTACTCATATTTATATAAGCGCCTCAAATCGAGGGAACTTGTTCGGATATTGAAAAACTAAAAACGCAGAATATTTTCTAAAAATATATGCAACTAATCCCCCCATGTTAGAACCGGCGCTCGCACCCCTAAAACCCACCCCTAATAAAATTCAGTATTTACTCATATTTATATAAGCGCCTCAAATCGAGGGAACTTGTTCGGATATTGAAAAACTAAAAACGCAGAATATTTTCTAAAAATATATGCAACTAATCCCCCCAGGTTAGAACCGGCGCTCGCACCCCTAAAAACCACCCTTAACGAAATTCAGTTTTTTTATGTATATAACTGCCTTAAATCGAGAGAACTTGTTCGGATATTGAAAAACTAAAAACGCAGAAAATTTTCAAAAAATATATGCAACTAATCTCCCCATGTTAGAACCGGCGCTCGCACCCCTAAAAACCACCCCTAATAAAATTCAGTATTTACTCATATTTATATAAGCGCCTCAAATCGAGGGAACTTGTTCGGATATTGAAAAACTAAAAACGCAGAATATTTTCTAAAAATATATGCAACTAATCCCCCCATGTTAGAACCGGCGCTCGCACCCCTAAAACCCACCCCTAATAAAATTCAGTATTTACTCATATTTATATAAGCGCCTCAAATCGAGGGAACTTGTTCGGATATTAAAAAACTAAAAACGCAGAATATTTTCTAAAAATATATGCAACTAATCCCCCCAGGTTAGAACCGGCGCTCGCACCCCTAAAAACCACCCTTAACGAAATTCAGTTTTTTTATGTATATAACTGCCCCAAATCGAGAGAACTTGTTCGGATATTGAAAAACTAAAAACGCAGAAAATTTTCAAAAAATATATGCAACTAATCCCCCCAGGTTAGAACCGGCGCTCGCACCCCTAAAAACCACCCTTAACGAAATTAAGTTTTTTTATATATATAACTGCCCCAAATCAAGAGATCTTGTTCGGATATTAAAAAAACTAAAAACGCAGAAAATTTTCTAAAAATATATGCTACTAATCCCCCCCAGGTTAGAACCGGCGCTCGCACCCCTAAAAACCACCCCTAATAAAATTCAGTATTTACTCATATTTATATAACTGCCCCAAATCAAGAGAACTTGTTCGGATATTGAAAAACTAAAAACGCAAAAAATTTTCTGAAAATATATGCAACTAATCCCCCCAGGTTAGAACCGGCGCTCGCACCCCTAAAAACCACCCTTAACGAAATTAAGTTTTTTTATATATATAACTGCCCCAAATCAAGAGAACTTGTTCGGATATTGAAAAACTAAAAACGCAGAAAATTTTCTAAAAATATATGCTACTAATCCCCCCCAGGTTAGAACCGGCGCTCGCACCCCTAAAAACCACCCCTAATAAAATTCAGTATTTACTCATATTTATATAACTGCCCCAAATCAAGAGAACTTGTTAGGATATTAAAAAACTAAAAACGCAGAAAATTTTCTAAAAATATATGCAACTAATCCCCCCAGGTTAGAACCGGCGCTCGTACCCCTAAAAACCACCCTTAATGAAATTAAGTTTTTTTATATATATAACTGCCCTAAATCGAGAGAACTTGTTCGGATATTGAAAAACTAAAAACGCAGAAAATATGAATCACAACTAACAATTTCCTTGAAGAAGAATTCGAAGGCATTTCCGATAAGGCAATTAAAAATAATTTTTTCTTTTGCATTAAATTTTGTTATTAATCAAATATTATTAGTATTTAAATTCATAACATTTTATATTATTTTCAGATTACTTAGATTTTATTCCAATTTTTTTATTCTTTGAAATAAAGTATTCCTATGAATTTAACGTTTTGTTTTTCCAAAATTGAAACATTGCTTTCAGTAATTGTTTTTATCCATTAGAATAAAAGCAGACAATATTTACAATTTAAATAAATTTCAATATGTAACAATAAAAAAATAATTTTTATAATAAAAAGATAAATTATAATTCATTTTATGAATTAATTATGTGTTTAAATTTAACAAAAAATTTAATTTGTATGATTACTGAATATCTAATTTAATATACTTTTTCTTCTACTAGTTAGGCATTTAATTTCAATTAGAAGAATTGATCAATTTAATTTATTTAAAATTAAGACATATTCTTAAATAAAACTTTAATTAAAATCTTTTGTAGGGATTTCTAAAAATTAGATTGCTAAACATTTTTTTGGTAAAAAAATATAACCTGAAAATAATATAAAATGTTATGAATTTAAGTGCTAAAAAATTCATTTGTTTATCACTTGTTTCACAATGCTAAGGTTATATATAGTGTTAATAAAATTTGATTAATAACAAAATTTAATACAAAAGAAAAAATCATTTTTAATTGCCTTATCGGAAATGCCTTCGAATTCTTCTTCAAGGAAATTGTTAGTTGTGATTCAAGCTTTCATTTGATACCAGAACCAAAATTCTAGCACCTCTTATTTTTCTGTTAATCATAATTAAATATGGCCAAAAACACGCTTTTTTTACTTTTTAACACTAATTTTCTCAAAAACTCGACGTGCTGGAGCATTTTTCTTTTCAAATTCGTATTCAGAGTGAAACAATCTATTGAAAGTGACTAAAATTATTGAAAGGGCAAAATTAGTGTCGGACAGTGTAATTAGTATTATTTAACGAAATAAAATTTCTACCATTATATTATGGTTAATGAACTCAGCAAGTCATCGAGTTTTACATATATGAAAATTAGATTTTTTAAAAATATGGTCGCAACGACTCTCAGATATATATATATATATATATATATATATATATATATATATATATATAGATAATATATGTGACACGGGCAGTTAAAAGGGACCTACGACCCGAAAAAAAGATTTCGAGAAAAAGGACTTCGAAGTTTACCAAGTTAGTTTTTTTGCACTGTTTTTTGTCAAAGTACCAAAATTTGAAGTGAAATTGTGAGAAAATTAATGCAGCTAGAAAGCTGCGGTTTATTGCGTTGGAAAGAGCGGCTTATTTACTATAAGAATAAATAAAAAAGTGAAAATCGATTTTTTCGGATCGTAGGTCCCTTTTAACTGTCCGTGTCACATATCTATAGCAGCCTTAAATCGAGAGAACTTGTTCGGATATTGAAAAACTAAAAACGCAGAAAATTTTTTAAAAATATATGCAACTAATTAGGCTCGGCTCGGCTAGAAAAATAAAAAGCTCGAAAATACTCGATCGAGCTTCGAGCTTTTTGCACAGCTCTATTAATTTTATAAATTTCCCTGAATTGTCCATTATAATGTTGACAGGAAGTGAAACTAGAATATTTAAGTTTTATTTTGACATAACTTTCAAGAAAATCGGATATAACGTGTTTTAAGATATTTAAAAGGTTATCTTTCAAACTTAATTTTTTTCATAAAGAATATTATTTTTTAAGAAGAATTTTATACTATCGTAAGGTTGAGAAATTTTTCTTTTAATAATACTAATAGTAAATATAGTTTGAATCCAATACATAGGAGAAAAAATTATTTGAAAATTGTCTTACAATTTTAGTGTATAGTATATATAAAAAACACTACCGGTCAAAATTGAGAGACAACCCATTTTTAGATGATTGAAAAACATTTTAAAACAAAAATCGTATGGAACCTAAAATTTTTTTATTTTTAATTTTTGAAAGATGTTAAAATTTTGAAGAGAACAAGATGTTTTAGAAGTCATTTGGCCAATATTTAATTTAGATATTTTTAAAAAATCGTCATTTTCAATGTTTTACAAAAATTTGAATAACTAAGTTATTCAAATAACTCGTCCTGGAAGTCCTGGATTTCCTGGAAATGTCCTGGATTTTGAAAAAATGTCCTGGAATGTCCTGAAATGTCCTGAATTTTTAACAATTGTCCTTGAATTTTTTATATTTTGTTTTTTAATATTCAATAATTTCAAAATTAAAAAAATATCAGTTATCAGTTAAAATCTATTCTTTTATCTATTAAAAAGTAAATTCAAATTCGTCATTTGATTGAAGAAATATGGGTTTCTACAAAGTAGATTGTTAATGGGTCAGTCCACTGACTTTCGTCTGAGAGTCGTTGCGACCATATTTTTAAAAAATCTAATTTTCATATATGTAAAACTCGATGACTTGCTGAGTTCATTAACCATAATATAATGGTAGAAATTTTATTTCGTTAAATAATATTAATTACACTGTCCGACACTAATTTTGCCCTTTCAATAATTTTAGTCACTTTCAATAGATTGTTTCACTCTGAATACGAATTTGAAAAGAAAAATGCTCCAGCACGTCGAGTTTTTGAGAAAATTAGTGTTAAAAAGTAAAAAAAGCGTGTTTTTGGCCATATTTAATTATGATTAACAGAAAAATAAGAGGTGCTAGAATTTTGGTTCTGGTATCAAATGAAAGCTTGAATCACAACTAACAATTTCCTTGAAGAAGAATTCGAAGGCATTTCCGATAAGGCAATTAAAAATGATTTTTTCTTTTGTATTAAATTTTGTTATTAATCAAATTTTATTAACACTATATATAACCTTAGCATTGTGAAACAAGTGATAAACAAATGAATTTTTTAGCACTTAAATTCATAACATTTTATATTATTTTCAGGTTATATTTTTTTACCAAAAAAATGTTTAGCAATCTAATTTTTAGAAATCCCTACAAAAGATTTTAATTAAAGTTTTATTTAAGAATATGTCTTAATTTTAAATAAATTAAATTGATCAATTCTTCTAATTGAAATTAAATGCCTAACTAGTAGAAGAAAAAGTATATTAAATTAGATATTCAGTAATCATACAAATTAAATTTTTTGTTAAATTTAAACACATAATTAATTCATAAAATGAATTATAATTTATCTTTTTATTATAAAAATTATTTTTTTATTGTTACATATTGAAATTTATTTAAATTGTAAATATTGTCTGCTTTTATTCTAATGGATAAAAACAATTACTGAAAGCAATGTTTCAATTTTGGAAAAACAAAACGTTAAATTTATAGGAATACTTTATTTCAAAGAATAAAAAAATTGGAATAAAATCTAAGTAATCTGAAAATAATATAAAATGTTATGAATTTAAATACTAAAAAATTCATTTGTTTATCACTTGTTTCACAATGCTGAGGTTATACACGGTGCTAATAAAATTTGATTAATAACAAAATTTAATGCAAAAGAAAAAATTATTTTTAATTGCCTTATCGGAAATGCCTTCGAATTATTCTTCAAGGAAATTGTTAGTTGTGATTCAAGCTTTCATTTGATACCAGAAACAAAATTCTAGCACCTCTTATTTTTCTGTTAATCATAATTAAATATGGCCAAAAACACGCTTTTTTTACTTTTTAACACTAATTTTCTCAAAAACTCGACGTGCAGGAGCATTTTTCTTTTCAAATTCGTATTCAGAGTGAAACAATCTATTGAAAGTGACTAAAATTATTGAAAGGGCAAAATTAGTGTCGGACAGTGTAATTAGTATTATTTAACGAAATAAAATTTCTACCATTATATTATGGTTAATGAACTCAGCAAGTCATCGAGTTTTACATATATGAAAATTAGATTTTTTAAAAATATGGTCGCAACGACTCTCAGACGAAAGTCAGTGGACTGACCCTAATATTATTTATAAAGAAAGTAATTTTGATAGTCCTTTGTCTATTATTAATTATTCTAACTATTGTACAAAATACACTTATCTATTTTAATGTCCTGGAAAAATAAGAAATTTGTCCTGGAATGTCCTGAAAAAGTCCTGGAATTTTTAATCTCATTTACAGTAGACACCCTGGACTTCTAAAATAACGTACGCTTTTTAATGATCTTAGGCTTATTTTAAAGGTCATTTGTTACATTATAAGACTTACTTATAGGCATTAACGTGTAATTTTTTTCTTAAAAAATGCAGGCCGTCAAACTTGGACAAAAAAAAATTAAAAAAATTTGGAACAATTTTTCTGTACTAAAAACTATTCTAAAAAAATATTTAAAACATCATATGGTGTAGATTTTTCAAGAAAATTTAATAAAAAAAATACGTTTGAATTTTAAAAATTATATTTCTGTTAATAAGAATGTTCCAAATTTTTAAAATTTTTTTGGTCCACGTTTGACGGCCTGCATTTTCTAAGAAAAAAATTACACGTTAATGTCTATAAGTAATTCTTATAGTGTAACAAATGACCTCTAAAATAAGCCTAAGATCATTAAAAAGCGTACATTATTTTAGAAGTTATTCAAATTTTTGTAAAACATTGAAAATGACGATTTTTTAAGAATATCTTAATTAAATATTGGCCAAATGACTTCTAAAACATCTTGTTCTCTTCAAAATTTTAACATCTTTTAAAAATTAAAAATAAAAAAATTTTAGGTTCCATACAATTTTTGTTTTAAAATGTTTTTCAATCATCTGACAATGGATAGTCTCTCAATTTTGACCGGTAGTGTATATATACTAGGGGGGCCTCGCCCCTCTGCGCGCCAACCTCCTGATCTTATATTTACTTCTATTTATGGATAATATAAAGATTGTAAAATGCGATCTTATGATATTAGCCATTCTCAAATTTTCAATCTTTGTCAGCAATTTTGAAGTAACATACCAGCTCCAAGTAAACAAATTTTCTTTTGCATAGGCTTTGACGTCCTATTTCACGCTTTTATTTAAGAGGGCAAGTTTTACCTGTTGGTAAAACAGATGAAATTTTGACGTAATGTGAAGGCCCACATTAAGGCCCCTTTTAAAACCCGTAGCTCAAAAAAATAGGTAAAATTAATTAAACATGTATTTTTATTCGTTATTTATCCTCTTTTTGACCTAGGTAAAAAAATAGATCAATTTTGACATGTTTTGATTTATGTTTTTGACCTAAATGTCAAAAATAGGTAAAATTAGACATAGGTTTTGAGGTAATGTGAGGTCGTTATTTGTTCTCTTTTTGACTTACAAGTCAAAAAATAGGTCGAATTAGACATATTAGTCCGGGAGCCAGCGACCAAAACAACTATCTCATTTCATACCGGCTGAAAATTTGAGTATAGATTACTGAAGACATGTAAATAACAGAAACCCACGTCTAGCAGGCCATTGCTGGGACAGGGGGTGGCGGCAGGGGGGCGAATAGGTGAAAAATAATGAAAAAATTTCTCATTTCATACCGATTAAAACCTTTAGAAATCAAAAGTTGAAATCTACGCGAGTGTAAAAATGTGCGTCTGGCAGTTCTGGGCTGGGTCAAAGTACGTCTGGCAGCCCTTGGAAAATGCTATCTCAGAAAGACAATGAAAAAAATAAGTTATTTTAATTAATTTTTAACATTTCTAAAAATCGATTATGTGAATTTATGTAATTATTTCAGAACCTTCCTTTCAATCTAATAGTATTTTAATTCTATACGAAAGAATATTATGTGTATAAAATAATTGTAAGTAAAATTGAAATACGAATATGAATAGTAAACATTAAAAATTTTCTCTTACAAAGAAATATTTAAAAATAGTTATGTGCCTATTTTACATTGCCTCAGTTTTGAGGTTATGGTTAGATCACGTCAAAACACGTGCTGTTATACTTTACCCCAACACAGAACTGACAGACGCACATTTTTACACTCGTGTAGATGTCAACTTTCGATTTCTAAAGGTTTTTATCGGTATGAAATAAGAAAAAATTTTCGATTTTTTTACATGTTTAACCCTTTGCCAGACGTACTTTGTCCCAGCCCAGAACTGCCAGACGCACATTTTTACACTCGCGTAGATTTCAACTTTTGATTTCTAAAGGTTTTAATCGGTATAAAATGAGAAATTTTTTCATTATTTTTCACCTATTCGCCCCCTTGTCGCCGCCCCCTGTCCCAGCACTGGCCTGCCAGACGTGGGTTTCTGTTATTTACATCTCTTAAGAAATCTATACTCAAATTTTTAGCCGGTATGATATGAGATAGTTGTTTTGGTCGCTGGCTCCCGGACTATATATTTTGAGGTAATGTAAGTCCGTTATTTATTCTCCTTTTAAACCTACAGGTCAAAAAATAGGTCAATTTTGACATAAGTTTTGACGGCCCTTACTACAGGGGCTCTTAGAAATCCTGACTCTGCGGTGGCGAAATGTTTATATATATATATATTAATACTTTATAATATTGAGAAGAATATGTAAATATATACATATTCTTTTAAAATTATTTTAACTTACACTTTTATTTTTTTTTTATAGAAATCTATATTATAATTTACCTCTTTAAAACTATACTAAACAAGTTGTAAATCCAGATGTTCATTACATGAACATTTTGCTTCCTCTATACGATTAGCAAAAAAATTTGCTTCCTCGTGGAGGAAGCACTAACTTATTGTCACGTATTGACATATTTTCCATGTTGTTGTCTTCAAATCTAATTAAAAATTAATTTTAAAAATTTGTTATATTTATTATAATTATAATTAAGTATATTGAGTATATGTTGAGAAACTGTGATCCAACCTCTAGCCTTCGGCGCTAGGTGGTGTCCGCGAGTGACTAATCTACACACACTCATGCACACACACATTCTATACGACCGTAGCGTCTCAAGTGTTCAGCATTCTCTGTATTGTTTGTCTGTTTTCAATTTCATTGCATTAAAGTTCTTTATATTAAATATACTCGTTTTTCTTTTTCACTTCGCCTGGATTTCGTCAACAGGTTATGGGCCCAGGCCGTAACGCGAATAACGAGTTGTATTGGTTTTCTCGAAAAGTTCGTCGCATCGGACGCGATGCCTGACTCCTCGGTAGACATTTTTCTTTTTGTCGTGTGGTGTGTATCTTTCTCGTTTATTGTGTACTTTATCGCGGACCTTTCTTACTAATCATCAGGATGAACGGAACGGGTGTGAGATTCGAAGTTCTCAATAAAGACAATTATGAGACGTGGAAGATACAAATGCGCGCGGTGCTTATAAAGAACGATATGTGGGGTTATGTTAATGGCAGCATCCAGAAACCCGCGATAGTGGAAGGAGATCGGGCTTCGGTAGAAGCTTCAAACCGGTGGGTGGAAGTTGACCTGAAATCGCAGTCGGATATAGTGCTCGCCATAAACCCATCGGAACTTAAACAGACAAAGGATTGCCAAACTGCTAACGAAATTTGGACCAAATTAGAAAGGATTTACCAATCCAAGGGTCCGGCGCGAAAAGCCGCGTTGCTGAACTCGCTCATGTCCTTGAGAATGCTCGACGGCGATGACTCTGGGGATCATATTCGATCGTTCTTTGACTTGGTGGACAAACTTGAAGAGATGGAAGTGGTCATAAATAAGGATTTATTGGTCGTGATGCTTCTGCGAAGCTTACCCGAAAGCTTCGAAAATTTCAGGTGCGCCATGTTCTCCCGCGACGAGCTGCCATCTCTCGAGGTGCTGCGAATTAAAATCACAGAAGAATTCGATGCTCGTAAGGAATCAGGTCGATGTGCTCCACAAAATGCGATGTTTGTTCGAAAAAGTGATTACAGAGGTAAACAAAACGATCGACAAGGAAATTCGACGAAATCAGAGCCAACGAAAAGAGACGCAAAGATAAAGTGCTATAAGTGTGGACAAATCGGACATCGCGCGCGATTCTGTAGAAAAGACCAAAGTTCTAAAAACGAATCCGCGAAAGTCAGTGAAAAAGTGTGTCTGTTGACGACGACGACGACGAAAGCAACAACAGACAAGTCTTTTCAAATTGTTGACAGTTTGGTAAGCAACAACAATTGGTGTCTCGATAGTGGTTGCACATCGCATATGTGCAACAACAAAAGTTTATTCGTGAAAATCGATGAAAATAACGATCTCGGAAAAATTAACCTCGCAAGCAGTGCGCGCGCAGATATTCTCGGAAAAGGTACTGTGTCGACGGTAACTCGTGTAAACAATGGCAAGAAAATCGTGAAATTGAGTGAGACTTTGCTCGTACCCGACTTACGAACAAATCTAATATCAATCGGCAAAGTCACGGACGCGGGATATAACGTAATTTTTCGTGACAATGAAGCAGAAGTAGTCGACCGGAGCGGAAATATTTTGATTACCGCGAAACGCGAAAGAGGTTTATATTATTTACAGGGTTTAAATAATCCTCAATGTCAAAATGCGATCGAATCAAACGTCAGTACGATAACGCCCAAGGAAAATTCGTTACAGGATTGGCATTTTCGAATGGGACACTTAAACGTGAAAGCTTTGAAAGAAGCAATCAAAACTGGTTCCATTGTGGGTATAAAAATGGAAGACCCGAGCGATGATTTCCAATGCCGTGTGTGTTTGCAGGGGAAGATGTCCCGACCGCCATTTCCGCGAGAGTCTAAAAGATCAACAATTCCGGGCGAGTTAATTCATTCAGACCTCTGTGGTCCCATGCGAGTGGAGTCGCATGGAAAAAGTCTTTACTTCATTACATTTATCGACGACTGCAGCAGATGGACTGAAGTGCGATTTATTAAAAGAAAGAGTGATGCAGTCGAGGAATTCGAGAAATTTAGAGCTCTCGTAAGTACTCAACGCGGAATAAAAATTAAATCCTTTCAAACGGACAACGGAAAGGAGTATGACAATTTAAACTTCGACAAACTTTTGAACAATCACGGAATTAAGCGACGTCTCACAGCACCTTACAACCCTGAGCAAAACGGCGTTGCCGAAAGGCTCAACAGGACTCTGATGGAGTCGGCAAGGTGTCTATTGATTCAAGCCGGGTTACCGCCAATCTTCTGGGCAGAAGCCGTGAATACGGCGAACTTCATCCATAATAGATCACCAGTGAGCAAACTGGACGGGAAATCCCCGTATCAAGCTTGGCATGGAAGCGCTCCGGATGTCGGCAATTTCAATCGCTTTGGAAACGAGGTCTACATCATGGACAGACAGCCAGGAAAAGGAAAACTCGATCCACGAGCTAGTCGTGGGATCTTTTTGGGGTATAGTGAGGAATCAAAGGCCTATAGGATTTGGGTGTCGGAGAAAAGAAGGGTTGAAATTTCCAGGGATGTTAAATTCATCAAGAAAAATTCTTTTCCGTGCAAAGAAGAGGACGAGAGTCCATTTCCTGTGCACAACTCTTCAAAAACCCCTTCTGATTCGACAAGTTGTGAAAATGATTTTAACGAGGAACCATTTATCAATATTGACCTATGTGACAATTCAAATGTGAGAGAACCGAGAATCGACGATGACGAAGAGGACGATTTCCTCGGCTTTCCACGAGAGGAAATTGAAGCCGTTGCTCAAATGGAAGGTGAAGCCGGACCACGAGAGGACGGAGTAGCCAGACCTCGACGAGGAAGGAGACGAGTAATACGCACCGGACTTCCGGGCAGACCGAGAAAAGCTTATCTAGTAACCGACGACGCAGCTTTTCTGACCGAAATACCAGTTAAACGAGCGCTGGCCGGTGCTGAATCTCACCAGTGGATGTCAGCTATGGGAGAGGAAGTAAAATCGATCCTGTGGAAAAATACGTGGGACCTGGTGGAAAGGTCTGAAGCTAAGGAAACAGTCGGCAGTCGATTTATACTTCGGGAAAAATATGGCTCAAACGGTCAATTGGAGAGAAGAAAGGCGAGAATCATCGCCAAGGGATATTCTCAAGAATACGGAAGAGACTATCATGAAACCTACGCTAGCAGCTCAGGAAGGAATGCTAATTCGTCAATATGACGTGACGACAGTGTATCTCAACGGGGAGCTAGAGGAGGAAGTTTATATGGAGGTGCCGAATGGAATAAAGGAAGTGCTCTCTTTCATCATCAACGATAATAATACTGATCACGAACTCATCGAAAAAGCGAAGGAGGATTTAAATAAATTGGAAACCGGAGACAAGGTTTGCTTTATGAGGAAAGCTCTGTATGGGCTAAAGCAGGCCGGAAGGGCGTGGTATACACTTCTCGACAAAAAATTACGTGACCTGGGGATGACTCCTACGAGAGCAGATGCTTGCGTGTACATCAATCACTCGAGCAACGAAGATCTGCTGATACTCATCGTAAACGTCGATGACTTTTTGATTATGTGTCGAGATTCCAAGAAAATCGCGCGTTTCGAATCTGAATTGGGAAGCATCTTCGAGATCAACAGAATTCCAGAATTCAAACACTGTTTAGGAATGGACTTTAACATAAGCGATCGAGGAATTCATGTCAGCCAGAAGACATACATCACGGATGTTCTTAAGCGCTTCGGGATGGAAGGATGCAATCCTGTGTCCACTCCGTTGGAACCTGGAACGAAGCTGATCAAGGGGGATCCTTGGCCCGAATCTGACAAAAATAAACCTCCATATCGAGAATTGGTTGGATGTTTATTGTATTTATCGATTGCAACTAGGCCCGATGTATCTCACGCCGCCAGTAAATTAAGTCAATTTAACGATTGCTTCAATGAAACTCATTGGGGTGCAGCCAAGAGAGTACTGAGATACCTTAGAGGTACTGACGATCTCGGAATCATCTTTAAACACTACAGAAAGGAAGTTGTAGGTCATGTGGATGCGGACTGGGCGGGATCCATCGACGACAGGCGATCATTCACCGGATTTGATTTCACAATGAGCGGCGGTGCCATTCTGTGGGATTCGAGAAAGCAACGGACAGTTGCTCTATCGACTACTGAAGCAGAGTACATGGCCTTGAGTGAGGCAGCCAAGGAAGCACTGCATCTAAGTCGATTTCTAAAGGAGCTTGGGCAGTCTAATTTATCATCAATTAAGCTGTGCATTGACAATTTTAGCGCACAAAAGTTAGCAACGTTTCCAGTTTTCCATAACCGAACAAAGCATTTCGATGTTCGGCATCATTTCGTGCGAGATGTTATCAAGTCAGGAGAGATTCAATTGGAGCACATGTCTTCCGAGGACATGCCTGCCGATATCCTTACCAAGGCGCTGACTAAACCAAAGCACCAACGATGTGTTCTTTCCTTATGATTGGAAAGGTTAGGACCTGGACCATTAGAGATTGTCTCAAGGGGAAGTGTTGAGAAACTGTGATCCAACCTCTAGCCTTCGGCACTAGGTGGTGTCCGCGAGTGACTACTCTACACACACTCATGCACACACACATTCTATACGACCGTAGCGTCTCAAGTGTTCAGCATTCTCTGTATTGTTTGTCTGTTTTCAATTTCATTGCATTAAAGTTCTTTATATTAAATATACTCGTTTTTCTTTTTCACTTCGCCTGGATTTCGTCAACAGTATATTTAATTTTTAAGTAATTTCTAATACGATCTAATATTTATAAAATCAAAAAAATATTTATAAAATTGGTTTTAATCCTAAATGAACAAAATAAAATTTTTAATAAAAAAATGAATTTTTCATCTTTAATTGTAATTAATTTTATAATTTTCAATAGAATATATATTTTACATACATCAATCGATTCGTCTTGATGCAAGGAATAAGATTTTAGATTTATTTTTCAATAAATAATAACATTTTATTGTACAGCAACATGATTCTTAAGAAAAAATGAATTTTTATTAAAAATGCAAATTTTGTGTCTGTAATTGGTTTTAATTTTATAAATTTAAATACAATACATACTTTATATATACCAATCGATCCGTCTTGATGCAAAGAATAAAATTTTAGAAATAAGTGAGTAAGATTTTCTTATACAGCAACATAATTTTGCGGAAAGAACTCATTTTTTTAGAAAAATGCGAATTTTTCAGCTTTAATTGTGATTAACTCTATAAATTCTCATACAATTTATTCTTTTTATATACCAATCGATTCGTCTTGATGCAAAGAATAAGATTTTATTATATATTAACTTCAATAACCAACTTAAAAAAAATTTTTTGAAAAAAAATTTTTTTTAGAAAAAAGTCAAAAAAAAATTTTTTCCTGAGAATTTTTTAAAGTCTATCAATCCAGTTCGAGATATTTTTATGATAAATATACCTGGTAAATTTTAGCCAAATTCGTTAAAACCTCTTCGAGTTATCGTGTTCACAAAAATCGGGATCCACACACACACACACACACACACACACATACATACACACATACACATACATACATCCGGACAATTGTTCAGGGTCTTATGTAACATAGTCCCATATAGAAGAAAATTTGTCAAAAGGATTTTTAAAAATTTTGTAAATTAAACGACTACAAAGCTTCCTCACGAGGAAGCAAAATACTTAAATATTTAAAAAGATGCAAGTATTACAGTAAAGATTTCAATGTAATATGAATTCTCTTAATGTAAGGAAAAAAATGTTTTTAAAATGGATCGGGTTAATATTTTCACAGTATTTAGTACTATGCATGAATAGTTAAAGATTTTGGATAAGTATAAAAAATGAGTTTTCTTAAAAATCGTAACTTTTACACAGCAGAATAAAAAAAGTTTGACCTATGTTTTCGATAGGATTTTTACTGCTCTTTAGAACGATGGAAATTTTTTTTTAAAAATTCAAAATTTTAAATTTTTTATGGATTTTTTTCAAAAAAGAAAAAGGAACCTTCTTTTTCTGGGCACCAAGATTCCTTGACGAGTTCCCGAAACTTTCAGAAACAGTTGCGGCCAGTGCCATAAACTTTACATGAGACAGTAATGAAAAAGACTATTGGACTAATTATAGCTTTTTCTAATACAGTTCCCGAATTTCTTTTAAACATTCATTGATTATCATTGTATGTTCGTCGCAATTTCAGTGTTACACCGTATCCAAGGTGTATTCCTGAAATATCTGGGAACTTTTTTTTCCGTGTGCAAATTTTTCAATTTTTTTGTCAAATTGATGTTACATTTTTTGTAGGAACAAAAAAAGTTCAATTAATTTTCACTATAAAAATGAAGTATAAATAATAGATCCGAATTTTTAAACCAAAATCATATTTTTGAATTCGACAAAATTTGTAATTAATTTTTTTGTTGAATATTGGTTTATTGGTGGATTCCACGTCAGTTCAACACACTTATTTTTATGACTTGTTGGGATTTGGCTGTACTTTTGTAAATTTATTACTTTTATAGTGATAAACAACTCCACCAAATATTTTTAAAAAATTTTAGAAATTACCAAAAATATGGCATTTTGAAAATTTTTGTCTTTTTTTTAAAAAAGTGCTATAACTTTGGTTCTAATTAACCGATTTTGGATTTTAAAAAAAGGATTCCTTTGGTTTTAAGTATATTTTAAGATACAATTAATATAAAAAAGAAAAATTCAAAAAAAATTTTTTTTTTGAAATTTTGAAAAATTAAAATTCCATTTTTGATAAAACATCGTCTTCGATTTTATTAAAAATTTTACTAAATGTTAGGGCAAATGTGCTCTACATGTCCAGTAAGTTTCATCTTAGGATCACAAAGAGATTCGGAGTAAAAAAATAAAACGTAACCACAAATTACGAACATATGGGGCAAAATTCCTTAACTGCCTAGGTAAAAAAAATGAATTTTCTCTAAACTTTGCTAAAATGTTACTATTATTAGTGGAAGTGTAAATATTATTTTTTTTTTAATTTGATAAAATATTTTTTGAGTTATGGAGTTTCAAAATTTGGATTTTTTTGAAAATATCTTTTTTCTTTTTAATATATTGACAAGTAAAATTAATTAAATTGAAAGTATGAATAGTGATTTTTAAAGGGGTTTTCACGGGCTAGAAGCTGGTGACCTTTTTTTTATAGGCCATGTAAAAATCAGAGTGGGACCATGAGAATTTTTTAGGAAAATAATAATTTATCATTATTTTACATAGAAAATAATTATTTATAATTAATTTCTTCAAAAAGTTCCAGTGTCCCACTTTAATTTTTACATGGCTTATATGAAAACAGGTAAACTTTCGATTGGGATAGGTTACGAGAATATATAAAAAACAGAGTTTGAGATACAGTAGAACTTGGTTAATACGATTCTGTAGGGACCGTACTAAGAATGCGTCTTATGCGGGAAAACGTATTAGGTGAGATATAAAATGTATGTCTTTAATTGCAGGGACCACCATAAATGAGCGTCTTAAGCGGGAAATCGTATTAAACGGAATCGTATTAAACGTGTTCTACTGTATAATGAAATTAAGAATTTGACCTTGAATTTCAAGGTTAAATTGACAGAAAACAACTTTTTTCATCACCAGCTTCTAGCCCGTGAAAACCCCTTTAAAAATCACTATTCATACTTTCAATTTGATTAATTTTACTTATCAATATATTAAATCGAAAAAAGATATTTTCAAAAAAATCCAAATTTTGAAACTCCATAACTCAAAAAATATTTTATCAAATTAAAAAAAAAAATAATATTTACACTTCCACTAATAATAGTAACATTTTAGCAAAGTTTAGAGAAAATTCATTTTTTTTTTACCTGGGCAGTTAAGGAATTTTGCCCCATATGTTCGTAATTTGTGGTTACGTTTTATTTTTTTACTCCGAATCTCTTAGTGATCCCAAGATGAAACTTACTGGACATGTAGAGCACATTTGCCCTAACATTTAGTAAAATTTTTAATAAAATCGAAGACGATGTTTTATCAAAAATGGAATTTTAATTTTTCAAAATTTCAAAAAAAAAATTTTTTTTGAATTTTTCTTTTTTATATTAATTGTATCTTAAAATATACTTAAAACCAAAGGAATCCTTTTTTTAAAATCCAAAATCGGTTAATTAGAACCAAAGTTATAGCACTTTTTAAAAAAAAATACAAAAATTTTCAAAATGCCATATTTTTGGTAATTTTTAAAATTTTGAAAAAATATTTGGTGGAGTTGTTTATCACTATAAAAGTAATAAATTTACAAAAGTACAGCCAAATCCCAACAAGTCATGAAAATAAGTGTGTTGAACTGACGTGGAATCCATCTATTAACCCTCGTGCGCATAGAGCCGAATATATTCGTCCAAACTAAAGTGTTACCGTATGCACGAGGACGAATATATTAGTCCAAACATTTTAATTAATGTAAATACATAGGTCAAATTGCAAATTGTAACTGACAGTCCAAAGATCAATTATTTAGAATTCTGGAAATTTTTAACATATTAATAAATATTGTCTTTAAATTATAATAAAAAAGGAAAAAAGTGTTAAGAAATGGTTACATTTCGAGCACATAAATTCTTTTAAAATTATTAAATATTCTTACAAATTAGTATCTAGGGGTTTTCGAGGTCACTGATTCCAAATCTGAATTCAGTTTTTGAAAATTCAAAATGGCGGATCCAATATGGCGGTCGAATTTTTAAAACATTGTTGGATTCTTATAAAACTTGGTATCTAGGGGTTTTCGGGGTCGCTGATTATGTATCTAAAGGCAGTTTTTGAAAATTCAAAATCTTCTACGATAAGTCTTGATTATTTTCATTTTATTCAATCATTAGGATCTGCTATACCTAATAAGACTAGGTACACCCAGGATGTGCCAAGTGGAGGCTCCTAATTACTATTTACATCTCTTTTTTTTAAGTTTCATATTTTTTTGGATTTTATAATTTATAATTTTTTTTGAATTTTATAATTTTTAATTTTTTTATTTTTAAAATTTTTTTTATGTTTAAAGTTAATAATAACACTGAAATTTTTTCTTTTCCTCTGTTTTAAAATTTTTTTAAATCTTCCTTGGATTTTAAAAAAGTTTTTCAGTTTTATATTCTATAATTCTATAATTCTATAATATAATTCTATAATTTTTTTTATTTTGTTTAAGTTTA
Source organism: Leptopilina drosophilae (assembly GCA_032873175.1). Lineage (NCBI taxonomy): Eukaryota > Metazoa > Arthropoda > Insecta > Hymenoptera > Figitidae > Leptopilina > Leptopilina drosophilae. The sequence goes on from CM065484.1 coordinate 26,151,300, forward strand.
ATTTTAGTCCAGTCGCCCTGTGTTTTTTCGTGCCAAAATTGATACCTGAAGTCTGATTGTGGATGCATATAGTGTGGGGTGGTAGTATGAAGATGTATATGTTTCCCACTCGAGATTTTTTAAGTTGTGCGTTATAAACAAGTTTGAAGGTGCCGAAAAACAGTTTTTTGATAACCGTTCTTTCCCATCAAATTATAGGTGAAAAAGTTGTTAATAAAAGTTATAGAGCTCGGAAATACCTTTAAAATGATGGGTCATATGTTGAAATTGGTTTATTTGTTTACTTGTAAATGAATTTAAACCACTAAAAATGGTACTTTCTTATTTGTTTAATAACTTAAACAAAAGTTAACAAATTCTTTCGATATTCTCAAAAAATGTACCTCTCAAGACCCTCAAGATGTATGCCAAATCTGAATACGATTCGATAAATAGTTTATGAGAAATTCCATTTGTTAACTAAAACATGATTTTTTAAAATGGAATTTCTACATTTTTGGCCGGATGAAAATCAATTTTTTTGGTTAGGTTCTCTTCATGAAATGTCAATCTATCAATCACAATTTGTAGCGAATTGAATTTTTACAAGAAAACTGGTTTTTGAGGGGGAGAAATTTTTGGCTTATAAACAAATGAACACTACATCAACAATTTTTACTTTAACAATTTGTCATAAACGCCATTTGATTACTTATTCTTTCCTGCAAAAATTGCAAAAAAAAAATTTTGATCTAGGTCAAAAGGGGGGGAGATAATTTTTTTATTTCAAAAAATTCCTGAGCCTTTAATTATTAATATTTTTTATTTTCTTTATTTTATTTTTTTAGTTGATTAGTCATACTAATTATAAAAAAATCAATCTAAACATCTATGCACTACTTGTTCGTAAAAAAATCCTAAAAAGTATGCAACGTTTGAATGCAACGTAGAGCAGCCTATCTGCTCTAGGCTGCATAGTGGGGGACATCATCACTTGCTCGCGCTAAAGTTGAATTCAAATTTCAAATTCGTAAAAGTTGTCATAACATTCAAACAAATTGATCATTTTTTTTTAAACTGGGCTAAAATTTTCTCAGGAATTCGAAGTTTCTATTTGTTTTTTGAAAAATTTATATATAATGTCAAAAAATTATTAATTAAAAAAAACTTTTTTTTTGGTTTTATTTTTTAAATTCATTTTAAAAAATTTTTTATTTTTAACTTCTCGAATAATAAAAGAAACACTAATTTATTATTTTTGCATTAAATGAATTAAGGTTTTTGAAAAATTCTATTCGCAGAACAATATTATACTAATAATTTGACATATATTTCGAAAATACCTCCATTTTGGATAAGAAAAAAGTTCTGCGAATAGCATTATACCGAAAATCTTAATAAATTAGTGTTTCTTTTATTATTCGAGAAGTTAAAAATAAAAAATTTTTAAAAATGAATTTAAAAAATAAAACCAAAAAAAAAGTTTTTTTTAATTAATAATTTTTTGACATTATATATAAATTTTTCAAAAAACAAATAGAAACTTCGAATTCCTGAGAAAATTTTAGCCCAGTTTAAAAAAAAATGATCAATTTGTTTGAATGTTATGACAACTTTTACGAATTTGAAATTTGAATTCAACTTTAGCGCGAGCATGTGATGATGTCCCCCACTATGCAGCCTAGAGCAGATAGGCTGCTCTACGTTGCATACTTTTTAAGATTTTTTTTTACGAACATGAAGTGCATAGATGTTTAGATTGATTTTTTTTATAATTAGTATGACTAATCAACTAAAAAAATAAAATAAAGAAAATAAAAAATATTAATAATTAAAGGCTCAGGAATTTTTTGAAATAAAAAAATTATCTCCCCCCCTTTTGACCTAGATCAAAATTTTTTTTTGCAATTTTTGCAGGAAAGAATAAGTAATCAAATGGCGTTTATGACAAATTGTTAAAGTAAAAATTGTTGATGTAGTGTTCATTTGTTTATAAGCCAAAAATTTCTCCCCCTCAAAAACCAGTTTTCTTGTAAAAATTCAATTCGCTACAAATTGTGATTGATAGATTGACATTTCATGAAGAGAACCCAACCAAAAAAATTGATTTTCATCCGGCCAAAAATGTAGAAATTCCATTTTAAAAAATCATGTTTTAGTTAACAAATGGAATTTCTCATAAACTATTTATCGAATCGTATTCAGATTTGGCATATATCTTGAGGGTCTTGAGAGGTACATTTTTTGAGAATATCGAAAGAATTTTTTAACTTTTGTTTAAGCTATTAAACAAATAAGAAAGTACCATTTTTAGTGGTTTAAATTCATTTACAAGTAAACAAATAAACCAATTTCAACATATGACCCATCATTTTAAAGGTATTTCCGAGCTCTATAACTTTTATTAACAACTTTTTCACCTATAATTTAATGGGAAAGAACGGTCATCAAAAAACTGTTCTTCGGCACCTTCAAACTTGTTTATAATGCACAGCTTAAAAAATCTCGAGTGGGAAATATATACATCTTCATACTACCACCCCACACTATATGAATCCACAATCAGACTTCAGGTATCAATTTTGGCAAAAAATGACCACTTTTTTCACAGGGCGACTCGACTATTTAGATAACGTAACTGAAATTTTTTTTTCCTCTGTTTAAAATTTTTAAAAATCTTCCTTGGTGTGATAAATTTCAAAGCAAGGGATGATGCACAATCCGACATCACATTTTTTGTAAAAATATCGTGATTCTTTGCGAATTTTTTTGCCTCCTTTTGTTTTGTGGCAGCAAATAACGCATCTTCGAGTTGGATGATCCTTTCCATCAGTAGATGGAACAAATTTTGGAAAATGCCTGCCAATTAATCTATCAGGAGTACTGTCCCCTGTCAAACTTTTTTCAATTCTAGGTTGCCCAATTGCTTTTTTAGGTAGATTAATTCCATACTTTTGTACGATTTGAATAACAATCTGCATTAGGAAACTCACGTGTTCTTGGGCTCTGTTTTGATATTTCTTATGTAAAATATAAAAGCGTTTAGCAAATACTGATCATATAAATACCTGAACAGTTTTTTATAATATTTTTTTGCTGACTTCTCATAATAGAGTAACTGGTCATTTGTTGGTCAGCTTTATCGAACCCTCCCATTGTTTGGTTGTAGTCGCAAACAATCGTTGGTATCATTGTTTTCGGACCGAATTTTGGCGTTGTTTCTTGAAAAGAAACATCGTGACAAGTGCTTATCAAAGATGTTTCTTTTTTGTCACACCATTTTATCACGACCATTTCCTCTTTTGCCCAGCAAACTGCCTCACCCTTTTTTAACTTTGTTTTTCGCAACCCATCAGGCAAACCTTTTCTGTTGCATCTTAGTGTTCCGTATGCGTCTGTTCTGTGGGTCAACAACAAATCGTATAATTCAGGAGAATTATAAAAGTTGTCCATCACGATGCAATATCCTTTGTTTAACAAGTTTTGACAAAGTTCTAGCACAATCGATGTTGTTACTGAGCAATTTTGATCATTGTTTTTTTCTGTGGTTTTCCCTGTGTTTCCCTGTGGATTGTTTTTAGAATGTAGCTGGACTCACTTTCACAGATCATAGAAAACTTCAAACTGAATCTGGCACGCTTTGTGGGAATAAATTGCTTCCCACTGAGTTTGCCTTTAAATGCCATCAAACTTTCGTCTATGCTGATATCACGTTTGGGAATGTACATTTTTTCGAAATTTCTATTTAAAATTTCATACACTTCCCAAATTTTTTTTAGCTTAGGATTAGGATGAGTTGCAGCATCATAAGTTTCATTGTTTGAGAAGTGTAGAAACTTAAAAATTTCTTCGAATCTTTGTACATTCATCAAACCATTGATAAAAGGAGCCTCGATAAGTTTATTTTTCGACTAGTACCATCGCTGTTTCGGTTTAACAATTATCCCTTGATAAACGAGAATTGCTAAAAAGACCCAAAATTCATCAACGGTGACTGGATTCCAGTCTTTCTTTTTGTGAAGTGCCGCATACCTATTTGTTTCGATGGCAATTAAATTAATAACTTCTTCATCAAGAAATAATTTTAAAAAATCTAGCTCTTGCCAAGATGCGTCTACTTCAACCGTGATACCAGGATTAGCCGTGAATGGAAACCTAGAAGCATTTATAGGTTTATTTGGTGGGACATGCTTCCAATCCTTTAACAAAGGTTCTTCTTCACCTTCTTCAAACGAAACGTCAAAATCATTATCTGCTCTATCACAAGATTCCTCTGATTCATCAGATGATAAATTTCCGAAATCATCGGAAAAATCATCGCTATCAATAGAATTGTCAGACATATTTATAATTAAAGAACAAGCTATTAGCCTGATTTTAAAAACTTATAGTCAATATTACACTACATATGTATAATTTGAAAGTAAAAAAAATTTAATTTTGAAAAAACAGAAATTTAAAAACCTGAAAGACAGAAAGAAGCCAAAAAGAGAAAAAAGTCAATATAGTTACAAACCTGCAATATTTTCATACACGTACAATAGTAAAACTATACATAATACATATATATGTAAAATAGCCGTTAAGTAAATCATACGATCTTATATACATTCTAGAAATGATGTCGTTGATGAGAAAGACGTCCATCTAGTGACAACTTAAAGAACTTACAAATGAGCAGTAATTTTTAATGTTTTCAAGTAACACTGCAATGAGTTTGTTAGAAATTTTGTTTTTATTGCGATAAGAACATGAAATTATCAATATTATTTTTAGAAATATTATATGTTATAAAATGTATTTAATTAACATTATATTGCACTTTTTATTTGTTTAAAATGACGCGATCTGAAGAAAGGGACCTTAGAAGCAAAAAATTGTAGGTTATGTTTGCAATTTTTGAAATAAAAATACAAATAGAGAATCAACTGACAATATAAATTATTGATGATTAAGTTTTCATTATAAGTGAAATATTTAATAAATACTGATTTTAATTTGCAAAAAGTAAAAAGAAACTTTTAATCAACAAATAGGTAAGATTAACATAACCTCAAAGTGATTTGCTTCTAAGGTCACTTTCTTCAGATCGCGTCACAAATATTTATTTTTATTGATTATTAAATTTTTTTGTTATACACTAAGAGAAATATATTTTTTTCGTTATTTTGCAATTTATCAAACTGAAATTTATCATCTTATTACCCCCCAACGGAGTTGTACATATATACATATTTACCAAATCATCAATTGTTTAAACAAATAATTATTATTATTTACTTATTCCTTACACAGCGTACCTAAAAACATCCATTTTACTTCTAATTTTGCAATTTACTAAACTCAGTAGTATTACACAAAGATGTTATTTTATAATTTATAAATAATTTTTTAAATTTATATAACATATAAATTTAAAATTTTAGTAGATACATATAATTGTATTTTTTACGCAGTGCGCCTAGAAACATGCAGTTTTTTAATTTTGCAATTTATCAAGCTAAGTATTATTGCAAGCGTAAGGTAGAATTTTGTAACACCGAGCGTTGCCTAATAATCAAATTTATTAATGATACGATAAATTTTTCATTTGTTTAAACAATTTATTTTTGCTAATTTATAACAATTCCAAAAATAAAATAGAATAAAGCAAATTTCTATAAATTTGGCAGATATTGGTATTATTTAATGCTAAATTAAAAATTAATAAATAAAATTAAATATTAAATTAAATTTGCAATAGATATTATTTAACATTATTTAAACAATTAATTGTTGTTATTTATTAACTTTTCTCTATTGCACCTAGAAAGATGCAGATTCTTTCTAATTTTTTAATTTTTTAACCTAAGGTAATAACCGATAATTAGTAAATGTCAAGTTCATATATTAACAATTGTTGTTATTTATTAACTTTCTCTATTGCACCTAAAATATGCAGTTTTTTTTAAATTTGAAATTTCTGGACCCACTTATAAAATCCCAATCACGAATCGTCTTCTCATTATTTTCGGTTACTATAATTAGATTCATAAATTGCAAAATTAGAAAAAACTGCATCTTTCTACGTGCAATAGAAAAAAAGTTAATAAATAACAACAATTAATTGTTTAAACAATGTTAAATAATATCTATTGCAAATTTAATTTAATATTTAATTTTATTTATTAATTTAGCATTAAATATTACCAATATCAGCTGCTAAATTCATAGAAATTTGCGTTTCTTATTTTGTTTTTGGAATTATTATAAATTAGAAATAATAAATCGTTTAAACAAATGAGAAGTTAATTTTAATAATAGTAAAATTATTCTTAGTAATAAAATTCGGAATCAGCGACCCAAAAAACCCCTAGATACCAAGTTTTATGAAAATCCAACAGTTTATTAAAAATTCGCGACATATTGGATCCGCCATTTTGAATTTTCAAAAAATGACTTTATATTTGGAATCAGCGACCCCGAAAACTCCTAGATACCAAGTTTTATGAGAATCCAACAATTTTTTTAAAATTCGTTTGCCATATTGGATCCGCCATTTTGAATTTTCAAAAAATGACTTTATATTTGGAATCAGCGACTTCGAAAACTCCTAGATACCAAGTTTTATGAGAATCCAACAATTTTTTTAAAATTCGTTTGCCATATTGGATCCGACATTTTGAATTTTCAAAAACTGACTTCAGATTCGTAATCAGCGACCCCGAAAACCCCTAGATACCAAGTGTCAAGCAAATCCAACTTTAAGAAAAATGGATGCATTTGGAAACCACTTTTCGGGTGGAAAATCATGCGCTAGAGGGTTAACTAGATTAGAGTCATGAATTTGGCGTCTAATACAAATTTTGTAAAATCAATGAACGTGAGTTTGCAAAGAATTTCTGTATTGATATTTTAAAGCTTAAAGTACATATGGGTAGCTCCATGCCTAAAAAATCAAAGTTGTACACTAGTTTTTCGATTTTGTTGAAACTTCGAAATTTTGAATTGGAATACATGCCTGTAAAGAGCCTCATTTCGATTTTGAAAAATTTTGGATTTACGAGGCTTTTAAAATTTTTTTTGAAATTTTGAAAATGGTATATCTCTAAGGAAAATGAATGAAATTTAATGAAATTTTTAGGGAATGCTTATTGTTTACAGACAACTGAAGAAAATATTTAAGAAAAAAAAATTTTTTTTTTAACAAATTATTAAAAAAATAATTTTTAAACAAACAATTTTTTGAAAAGTACCATTTTTATTTTTTTTAAATAATAATGATTCTATTCCCACTTATTTCACGAGTATTTTCCAAAAAAAAAAATTGATGGAGGGTCTGAAACTTTAGGAGATATTGAATTTTTTGTCCTTGCGCGCAACCGTAAAACGCGCATTTTCCGACTATACTCTACATACAAACTAACGTTCAAAGTCACCTCTAAGTCGTAAATTTTAACCGAATTCGATTTTTCTTTTTGGAGAATGTCAGGCTATAAATTCGTAAGAATACTGTGCGATTTTTAGATTTATATTTGTTTAAACAAATTATTATTATTGTTAATTACTAACTTTTTACATATTGTACACAGAGAGGTGTATTTTTTTCTAATTTTGCAATTTACTGGACCTAACATAAATACCAATGCAAATTTAAAACATAATTAGTATTGTTTTAGCAAGATTTAAACAAATTATTATTGTTAATTACTATCTATTTACAGAATAGTATACTTAAAAGTTTCAGTTTTTTCTAAACATGCAAATTTATCAAACTTTTTTGATATGCAGATTTACATTAAAAATGAAATTATATTTTAAACAAAAATAAGAATAATAATTTATTTAAAAATTAATTAAATTTTAATTGTTCTTTTAATTTTAATCTGGGTAGCTCCATTACAAAAATTTAATTTTTTTGAAAGAAAAATAATATAATTAGGGAAAACATTACCAACCCTAATTTAAAGTTAATTAATTTTTAAAAAAGTTATTATTTTTATTTTTGTTTAAAATATAATTTTATTTTTAATGTAAATCTGCATATCAAAAAAGTTTGATAAATTTGCATGTTTAGAAAAAACTGAAACTTTTAAGTATACTATTCTGTAAATAGTTAGTAATTAACAATAATAATTTGTTTATATCTTGCTAAAACAATAATAATTATGTTTTAAATTTGCATTGGTATTTATGTTTGGTCCAGTAAATTGCAAAATTAGAAAAAAATACACCTCTCTGTGTACAATATGTAAAAAGTTAGTAATTAACAATAATAATAATAATTTGTTTAAACAAATATAAATCTAAAAATCGCACAGTATTCTTACGAATTTATAGACTGACATTCTCCAAAAAGAAAAATCGAATTCGGTTAAAATTTACGACTTAGAGGTGACTTTGAACGTTAGTTTGTATGTAGAGTATAGTCGGAAAATGCGCGCCTCAAAAAATTCATTTATGTACACAGAAAAAAATGGTGTTGAGTTTCTAGTAAAAGTTTCTCTGGAATAGTAATAATTCTACTTTTATATAAAAAATTACTATTCATTGTAAGATGTACTTTGCATGAAGTGAATATTACTATTTCTGGCAGTAAGAATTACTAATAGTAATTATTACAGTAGTCACTTTTAAAAATTGCTTTAAGAATTTTAATTTTTACATCGTCATTGTACATTTTATTAAATTTTGTATTACTTTTTACATTTGATATGTTGTAAATATTACTCGTAAAAACTCTAATAATTAATAAAACGGAAAATAAAGATTGCTTCTGCAAGAAGCAACTTTTACTATTGTAGAGCGAACTTTTTATTCGGAAAAGTAGTATCCATACACGGAGAGAAATCTGCTACTAATATTACTCGAAAGAGCATATTACTTAAATTGCTTAACGTTTCTCTTATATTTTTAACATAGATTCATATACTTATTGTAGAAATACTTTTTATACAATAAGCATAAGAGACAGTAGCTAATTTTTCACGAAGTCTTTATTATAAATACAAAGAGAACATGTTATAAAAGTATTAGATTCTTCTTATTAGAATCGCTCGAACTTCGACTGATTTTCAGGCGGAGTTTATACAACTCAATTTTACCTGCGTATACGCACATATATTTTTCTGGATGGAGCAAGAAGACTAAAGACAGGAGGAGTAACTCAAGTGGTGGGGGTAACGTAGAATGTGAGGGCAATGTTATATGCAAGTAGTTGGTGCACTGAGAAAAATTTTGTGTGGCTGCCGCATGTGTGGTGATGGCGCTACATTATCTTGCCTCGAGTGCTTTGCCCTTTGGTTTTCGGGTGCGTCAACAAATCTCGAGAGCAGGTAGCCTTCCCGAATAGACGGATAGCTGTCATACCGATATTTCGAGATTGGTGCAACCTGGTACCTGTGTTGTAGGCTTCTCTCGCGGTGAGGTAGTGTTCCCTCGAGAGCTAATCTCCATTCCGAAATCGGGATAGTACTTATCATCTGATCTGTGTGGTAGCGACATTTGTAGATAAGGTAGCGACACATAATTTTTTTCAGTGTGTTGTAACCAAAAATGGTTTACTGCGCAAGTATAGATAATAGTTAAACAGACTAGACACATGAGACCATCTACTTGCCAAGTACGACACCTGCATTGCCCTCATATTGTACTCACCGTTCTCTGTAGGAATAAAGTTAACTTACTCCTACTGTCTCTAGTCTTCTTGGGCTAAGCACAACTGTTTCGCGAATCTTGTACGCGAACGTAAAGCATGAGTTAGAAAAGGACACAATATATCTCTGACCTTTTCTAACCCATGCATTGCTTTCGTGAACGACTTTCTCGAACCAATTGTAGGTTAGTCTTTATCCTCCTTCATGTTTTAAATTCCAGGTGTCTTATTTCTTCCTGTAACCTAGAAATGTTACATCACATTGACGTCAGGCTATGGTCGCTGCGCATGTCAGTAGTGACGTGATCATACACACACAGGTGTATAATAGTAGCGGTACACGGAGAGAAATCTGGTGCTATTATTTTAGCTTGATGTTATAATAATTTATATACGAAATCATCTATTTAATATTTTAATGTAATGGAGAGTTCGATACAATAAGTATAAGAGACAGTAGCTAATTTTACACTAAATCTTTACTATAAATACAAAGAGAACGTGCTATAAAAGTATTAGATTCTTCTTATAAAAATCGCTCGAACTCCGACTTATTTTCAGGCGGACTTTATACAACATATTCTCACCGCCCATGAGTGCTAGTGAGACAGACTTATACGATCCCATACTTTCCTATAACTGACCGATAGCTTTTCTTACTGTATGTTTCTCTGGACAGCTTTGTCGTCCTGTAACACATTATATAGGGGAGAATGGGGAGTTATGAAGCACGCTTTGTTTATGAGTTGTAACTTCAAAAAGAAATTTTTATTTCAAATTTTCTCCACTTGAATCTCTAGAGGGTCTTCAAATATACTTACTGGTTGAAGAATTTGCATGAAATAAAATAAAATCGACAATTTTTTTCAGTTGGACTAAAAAGCTGCTTTTTCAAGTTTTTAAAAATCATGGGGAGTTGTGAAGCACTACTAAAAATCGCTAAAAATTATATTTTTTGGTAAATATTCTTTATTGCAATTTTGCATAAATCGTTTTAAATTTCGAGAACCTAATCATTGCTGGGTATTATATGGGTGAACTTATCTTTTTGATTTGTTCGCGAATTTTGTAAGAATTCTGCAAAATGGAGTACACAAAAAAACTTTATAAACGAAAAATTGAACACATTGTCTTGAAAGATATGCAAAATATCTTCTATCGGAATGAATCCAATTACAAAACGAAGGTATTAGGTGAAAAAATATTCAGAGTAAGTGACATCTATCAAAACAATTACTATGCGAGATCTATGGCCGTGCTTCACAACTCCCCATGCTTCATAACTCCCCATTCTCCCCTATTATATGTGACGTGTCGCTACAAAAGGGACCTTAGCTGCTTAGAATTTTAGGTTATGTTTAGAGTACTTTTAACTTTATTAAAAATTTATTATTGATTATTTAACATCAAAAGCATATTTTTCTGAAAATATTGCACATAATAATGAATTAAATATTAATAGTTTGTAAAGAAAATTGGCAACTTTTATTTATTTATACTTCTAATTTTAGTTCTGTCAAAAACAGCTAAGGTCCCTTTTGTCGCGGCACGTCACATATGTAGTATTAAATACTTGTTGCTCTTATAAGAAGATAATATTTATTTAATATAGTAAGTAATTTGTTGAAATTTATTGCATTTTTATTTGTGTTTGAATTTGTAAGCAACATGTGAAAATTGTTAGGTTATGTTATTGTAAACGTCACCGCGTTGTATGCGTTCCGTTCCTCCATTCAGAGAAATATATGTGTGTGAGTTATATGTGCGCATACGCAGGTAAGGTTGTGTTGTATAAAGTCCGCCTGAAAATCAGTCCGAGTTCGAGCGATTCTTATAAGAAGAATCTTATACTGTTATAACACGTTCTCTTTGTATTTATAATAAATATTTCGTTCAAAATTAGCTACTGTCTCTTATGCTTATTATATCGAAAGTATTTTTACAAAAAGTATATGAATCTATGCTAAAAATATAAGAAAAACGTTAAGCAATTTAAGTAATATGCTCTTTCGAGTAATATTAGTTGCAGATTTCTCTCCGTGTATGGATACTACTTTTCCGAATAAAAAGTTCCGTTTGCAATAGTAAAAGTTGCTTCTTGCAAAAGCAATCTTTATTTTCCGTAGTATTAATTATAAGAGTTTCCACGAGTAACATTCACAACATATCAAATGTAAAAATTAATACAAAATTTAATAAAATGTACAATGACGATGTAAAAATTAAAATTCTTAAAGCAATTTTAAAAAGTGATTACTGTAATAATTACTATTAGTAATTTTTACTGCCAGAAATAGTAATATTCACTTCATGCAAAGTACATTTTACAATGAATAGTAATTTTTAATATAAATATAGAATTATTAATATTCCATAGGAACTTTTACTAGAAACTCAACACCATTTTTCTTTGTGTACATAAATGAATTTTGCGTGGCGCGCTGTAAAAAATGAACAAATGTCAATAATAACTTAGTTAGATAATTCTTCAAACTGTTACGTCCAAAGATATAACATAGTTTGAAAATTTTTGTAAATATATCGCATAGTTTTAAAGTTTCTGAAAGAGTAAAATTCATTTATTTTCGTATGCTTAGTTTATCTATATATATTACTGAGCTCACTGCTCGGCAGACAGGTAGAGAGTACCGATAGCGCACCCATTGCTGCGCATCACGTGGTTTCTCTCACCTCACGCTACACCTTCTGTGGGCCCAGCGATCTATAATACTTGGTTGCATTTTTCGATTCACTCAGTCTGCCTACGACCGGACTCGGGGCTTGCTCTGAGGCCGACCGACAGCAGCTCACAGTCCTTTCCTACCCTCGATCTATTTCTTGGACAGAGAGGAGCTAATCCTGGCCAAGGGATGATTTCCTTCGGAAGAGCTGGAGAACATGAGGAGCTAATCTGTTCACCGGCTGTCCAAAAATTCCTAGAAGGAGTTGTATAGAAACTTCGGGAGCTAACGAGTCTCTGTAACACCCTTCGCTTTCTCAATAATTTTTACCCGGTGCAAAGTAGACCGTGTGGAGCTCCACCGTGTATGCTTTGTACTCTTTTCCACCTTAGTCTCAACCGAACGTGGGGCGCTAACCCGGGACGTTGAGACATCCATGTTATTTTTTTTACCATCCTTTACACACATACATTTACACAATTTTCCCCTGTTGAACTGAGGAGCTAATCGTTCAACAGATATGACACGTACACCTGGACAACTTGGCCTTGAGGAGCTAATCAGCTCAGGATGTCCAGAACATACATGAATTATTACACTAATTTCGCGACGGGCAAGAATATCGACCGTAGTTCGATATCTAGTTCTTTTCGGTAATTTCTTTAATTCCGATCTAGCGTGCACGACCCTAGTTTCCGTCCGCGCGCGTAATTGGGGGTTAATTTCTAGAATCAACCCAGTAATTTTTATAATTTAAATCTAATTTGTTTATTATTAATTTTGTTATCATTTTATTTTTATTTTGTTAATATATTTACTTTCGAAGGTTTAAATTATGTTTTATTATTTTGGTTTTGCCCTGTCACAAATTTCTCTTAATTAGGATATAATATAGATGGCGCTTGCGTCACAGTAAATTGATAGAATTTACGATTCTAGAGACCCGGACTCCATCCGGCGAGCAAATCCTTATTGGCAAAAACTAAGATCATTACATTGTTAATAAAAAAAATTTATTAGCTAATTATTTGAACCTAGATTTCAAAATCCAATAGTTCAGATACTTATAGTTTTACTTAGATTAATCAAATTGTCTTTAAATTTGTGTAATAAATGAATAAAAAAAAGGTTTTAAATTTAGGAAGAAAATAAACAAGCGGAAGAGAATTGATATTCGTAACCTACGCGCTTTATAAAAAAAGGTTAGCAACTACACATATCAAAACCGCGCGCTTTTTCTCATTTAAAAATGTTACATCCCTGGATATAACTTTTTTTAGTATTTTAAAATTAATAGTATATTAGGATAAATCGTTTTTTAATGAGTTAAATATGTTAAGTTCATCAGTTTATTACTAACATTATTATTATTATTGCTATTATTATTGGTAAATATAGCTGTAAAATAAAAGGCATGGGTATATGTATATATAAAATGAATATAGAAACCCTGCCTGATAAATTAGTAAGTTGCGCACATGAGTTACCATCTAAGACAATTGAAATTAAAATCGACCGTGATCTAGAGACGCGAGATAAGTGGTCGGCGGTCGGTTCATTGTCTACGCGCATGGTAATTAATCGACTGTCGCCCGCTTATCATAAGCAGCGTAAGACGATAAGAGCGTATGAGGGTTCGTAAATCGTACACTACAGATTCAAATTTAAAAATAAATATGAACGTATGCATTACTTAAGATCGAATAATTTACATATAAGAAAAATGATCCCACAAGTACGTGTTTATTACATTTTAGCACAAGTACGTGCTTATTACATTTTAGCACAAGTACGTGCTTTTTGACCATCACATCCCCAATCAAGTAGCCGTTAGGTACTATATAAACCCCTAACTTTCTTAGAACAAATGTCAAATACTCCGGTGAGTTTCTGCCCGAACAGTGTCGTGAGTCGGCTCTTCGATAGTTTAATTGAGTTGTAATTTCGGTGTTTAACGAAAAGAAGACTTGTTTTCTTCATAAAAGAAGTAATTAACACTAATTATTAACAATTTCATTTATTTCAGTCGTCGTATCATTAAAACAGTCTTTTTCATTATTTTCTTTCTAATTTTGACTAAATTAGTGCAAGTTATTTCGAGACATTTAGAAAACAAGCTTTTTTTTGTATCAAGGTACGGTGTTCGAAATAACACTTAGAATCTGTGAATTAACTGTTTCAAAATAGTCGTTTAGTGCTTTAAGTGCTAAAATAACGAACTGAAAACAAAACCTCATAAATCATCCTTGTAAGCAGCGAAGCATAGCTAGTTGCAGCGCATTAATTGTATCATTATTCTACGTACGCAACAAATTGTAAGTAAGAAACATTTGTTAATATAAAATTGTTTAATGAATAAATAATATATATAAATGTCAAATCTTACCAACTTGACTAATCAGCTAATTTCCTCCATTTCACTAAACAATTAGTAAAATTAACTAAACCTTAGCCCGGGTTGTAACAAAAACTGTCATCATGTAACTCGAATTTACAAGTTTCTATTTTTGACGAAAATATAGATTATGAAGAAGATAAAAAGAATGTGTGTGCAGTAAATAGAAAATAATGAGTTATACATTTGTCCCCTCTAAAAATCTTCAAATCGGGAGTTAATTTTCTAGTGGACGGGTATGGGCTGGCTAGATTTTATTTTTAGCGAATAATAGAAAAAAAGGTGGTAAACTCATTAGTGAGGTCCTTGGGATTAAAACCCTCCGTTACATCCTTTCGAAAATTGCTGAAATTTTCGTAAACGTACCAGATTTGAAAAAATTTTAGAGTGGATCATCAGTTCCAAGTTTTCCGAAAAGTTGGAGGCACGTATCGCTTTTTGAAAATAGCAAAATTTTAAATATCAAATTCTTAGAGAAATTATCATCGATTTTTACATAAAATTTGCATACAAAATGTAAAAAAACGTAATTCTAAATAACAATTTTAGATTAGTTATTTCTATATGAAAATCGTAATTTTCAATTTTTTAGTTACAATTAATAATCGTTATTAATTACAAGTATTTCCTAGTACCCAAGTAGCACGCTGTATCACCTGAATGTCATGGCGATATCTATTGGGAATATTCCTGTGATATTGAGTAAGTATCATAATGTCCGCTTTTTTTAATATCCCTGTGACATTCCTGCGATATTGAGGGGATATTGCTGTGACATCGAGAAGATACTCACAGCAATATCCCCTCAATATCGCAGGAATGTCACAGGGATATTAAAAAAAAGCGGACATTATGATGCTTCCTCAATTAAATAAATTACAATGAATTTTAAATTTATTATGTTTTTATTAATTAAAAAAAAATAAAGTGACTTTCAATTATTTAAATGTTTAAAGAATTTAAAATTTCGTTTTAACTTAGGAGTAAAAAAATTAAAATTTAACTTATTAAGGGGATCCCACATACCGACAATGCAGATCTAAAATGGTAAAGAATCTTCAACGACCGTTTCTTGGAAAATATAAGATATTATGACCTATAAATTTGACAAATTTACTTTTTCTTGAAAACAACAAAATCAAAATAACTTTTCCATTTGACAAACTTAATTTCAATAAAAAATACACATAATAAGATTCATTCAATATATATACAAGAATATAAAACTTTAATTTGTGTAAAGTATTTTATATAGCAATTTGCAACAAGAAGAACACATCTGACAGATGTTTAGTGATACATAGTACCAAGAGATGGCACCAAAGGTACCGAACTGACAAATTTTCATTATTTTTAACTTTAAATTAACAACAATGAGACATAATGTCTTCTTTTCGAGTGAAAATTCATTAGTGATAAAAGATACACAATGGGAGAAATATATTTTGTTCAAATTGTTAAAGAAAAACTAATTTTAGTAAATTAAATATCATGTGCTACCGAACCGCTGTCACTTATACACTTTGGGAAAAATAAAGTTTTTATTTATTTCTGAATGGCAAATGAGTCTCATCCTGTGTATTTTCCTACTAAATTAAATTTCCCAAATGGAAAAATTATTTTGTTTCGTTGTTTTCGAGAAATGGTCGTTGCAGTTTGAGCTGTTGTCGAAAGACCTGTTACAGAAAAACTGTTCATATTTAATTTTTTATGAATAATTTTTTTTTCAATAATTACAACAAATAAAATACTCATCCTGTGTATTCATGTTAAAAAGTGAGTATGTCAAATTTATAGGTCATAATATCTTATATTTTCCAAGAAACGGTCGTTGCAGACAACTAGATGGCGCCACGAGCGAATTCAAACCGCGGTAAATTAAAAATTTTAAACTTTAAAGTGGCTTAGAGAAGGTGTTCTACTCTACCGACCGAGTTCTGGCTGCTGACAATAAATGCACTGTAAAAAATGTTAGGTGAAATTTACACCGTCGCACGAGGGCAATAAAAGGACCCTCGTCGCACGATGTGAAATCACCCTGAGCCTCGAATGAAATTTACATCGACGCACGATGTATATTTTTTTTGTACATCGTGCGTCGATGTAAATTTCATTCGAGGCTCAGGGTGATTTCACATCGTGCGACGAGGGTCCTTTTATTGCCCTCGTGCGACGGTGTAAATTTCATCTAACATTTTTTACAGTGTGTATCACTGGTATCACTGGCTAATTCAAACCGCGGGGAATTTCAAATTTTAATTTCGAAATTTTAAGTCTATTGATAGGGATGTTCTACTTTACCGGTCGAGCTGCCACCTACAGATAGCGTCACCGTCAAATTCAAACTTGCTTAGCGGGAGATTTAAAAATTTATTCGATACATTTAAACCGCTTTATATAGTGAGCACCACTACATTTTAATTAATCAAGGTAAGTTTAATTTTTATTTATAAAAAAATATTATTTTTAAATATTGTGTATTATATATAAAATAACTAATTGTTTATAATTAGTATTTATTTACTGTATATAAAAAATAATTAATTGTTTATAACTAAAATTTAATCTAAAAACTATTCATTTAGTTTGTTTTGTTTAATAATAATAAATAATTTATAAAAATAATAGTAGTAGTACTATGTTATTAATTTTCAATAATTTATAATAAATGTAAGTGAAAACAATACTTAAAACTGAAATATGAAGATTTCGACTACATCAAAAGATAGTGACATCTATTAGATGTCAATTGAACTCTTTGGTTTAGAGTTAGGTGTTACATATGATAATTACTTCGATATGGTTGTCGATAAGTAATTATTTATTTATTTTTTAATTAATTTTGATCTGAAAAAATAAGCTGCGTGAACGAATGCATGAATCCCAGTTCATAGCTGCCTGTCGCGGGACCTACGCCTATTAATGCACCTGGCCAACACAGCCAGGACGATCACGCTTCTTATATTTTCAGATCAAGCCCATCACTAGTCGAGAGCTATATAGTTAATGTTAGAAATTATTCGCTGATAGAATGTTTTGAAATAATACACCTAACTCTAAACCAAAGAGTTCAATTGACATCTAATAGATGTCACTATCTGTTGATATAGTCGAAATCTTCATATTTCAAAATATTTTATCAGCGAAAAATTCTGACATTAAATACTTAAAAGTATAATAAGCATTTTGAATTCAAATAGAATTTTGCGCGATAACGCCGGTGAGCTCTCACAGGGTGTTTCCGACATTCGCTCTCTGAGCGCTCTGAAAGTACGAAACATGATTGGTTGTATTAGGGGAATTGTGGATTTTGATTGGTTACAACTCTAACTTGACAGTTTCGTACTCTGCTCTCACGCTCCGTATATCTCCATGGAGCGAAAAAGCAGAGCACGAAACTGTCGAGTTAGAGTTGTAGCCAATCAAAATCCACAATTCCTCTGATCCAACCAATCATGTTTCGTAGTTTCGGAAACACCCATAGTAGTTGAAGTCAACCGCCACACGTTACACTGAAGTGTTGAGCGCGTAGTGGGGGAACCGCTTGGTGGGGAGAGAGTCCTACAAGGGTAGCTGGTCCACGACAGAGAGCCAGAGATGCCAACGAGCGTCCCCAAACGGAAATAACGCGCTCTAATCTCTCAATCAGAGAATTTTTGTGGCGCAAGCGCAGTTCCGTTTGAGAATAGTCATTGGTATCTCTGCAGAGAGCTCATTCAGCGCATAGCAGTGGAGTTAGCACATCACCATGGAAATGAGCTGCCGGTGCTACCACTGCATCGTGAGAATGGTGTCCGATTAGAACGTAAGTAATATAGTTCTGTTCACAGATTCAGCGGTTCCAACTGAAGCAGCAGATTTCCATTACCATCACAAACTGTCTACAAAATTAAACATTTTTATTTATTTCTCGGAAATTATTGCAGATCCCATTTTGAATTAATTTTTATTTCTTTAATATTAATAAAGTATTGAATTAATTATCTTTCGAAATTTTTTAGATGAAAGTGTGTCTTTTTATTGACAATTTAAAAAATAATTGACTTAAAAATCTTTTGACGAAAAAACGTTATGGGGTTTCAAAGAAAAAAAGCTAAAAAATTTCAATGTTGTATATCTCCTATGTTTATGAATATTTTTCCAAAAAAGTTTCACTAATTTGTTAGTGGTATCCAAGAGAACAATAAAGCACAGTTTCATCTAAATCCCATACTAGAAGGTAATTTTCTATGATCACTTACTATGGAATTGCGCAAGTGTGTTTTTTTAGTTTGTAGTGTCGTCATTTGTTAGTTTGTAAGTGTGTTTTTTTAGTTTGTAAGTGTGATTTCTGGTGCAGAGATGAAGCGAAAGGCGACGACCACCGATGGACCACGTAAGTATCCAAATTGCGGTACCATTCTTGACGAGAGTGACGTCACTGTTACTTTCATTAAAGAGACTCTAGAGTTGATTCCATATTTGAGTGACGTAAATTGCAGAGGCACACCTAGTGTGAGTGACTGAAAAACGTTGATTTTAATGAATTTTTTAGGGAAATTATTGCATCTAAATTTTTTAAAGTTTTGTACATATATATTTGTATAAATAATGAACATTTTGTAATTTTTTCAAAGAAAAATATTTTTTTAAAAGAGTTATTCGCTACACAAAAAAACCAAAAAGATTATTAAACTAAAAGATACTTGCCGTACTATGAGGCTCCAGTTTTTTTTATTAAATAAAAAATAAAATTTTTGGATGCCAAGAACCCTCAGATTTTTTTGGCGAAATTTAAAAGCTTTCTTGAAAACTCCGCCAATTTGTTGTAATTTAATATTTTTTGACATTCGAGGGTCACAGTACTGCAAATATCTTCTAGTTTAATAATCTTTTTGGTTTTTTTATTTCAGTCACTGAGAAGGTCGCAATCACTGCAGCAGTGGGAGAACTTTTTTTTGGACATTCAGGAGATAGCGAATAACTCTTTTAAAAAATATTTTTCTTTGAAAAAATTACAGTATGTTTACTATTTATACAAATATACATGTACAAAACTTAAAAAAAATTATCATTATTATCATTAGACTGCGCGTATTGTTTGAGTCACACGTTATAGATGGCACTGGAATTGGTGATCCAGATACCAATAAACGTGTTTGCTGCGCAGAGTGTGAGAGTGCTTTCGCGCGTAGACTGTACACTAATATGGTTTTAAACCTTATACTCGTTGATATAAGCTCATTTCTAGACGACACGTCCACACTGTTTCAGGACCACATTAGAGGTACCTTAAATAAGAATGGACCCATTGTGGTGTATTGTGTACTTATCGCCAACTTTAAAAGGGTTGAGAATGGGGTAGAAGTACCCAGGAAAAAAAACCTATTAATCAGGCCTTCTAGTGAATCAGACATTTTAAGAATGCGGATTTAAGCGATTTGCTTTGATTCGGTTTCGGGAAATTTGAATCGGAATATTTTTCAGACATTTTTGAATCTGTGTTTTCCCATTGACTAATTCGTTAATCTTATACACCTGAATAATCTACGTAGGAGAAGCTAACCTCAAATTTTTTCAATAAGCATCTTCCAATTAACAGCATAATAAAGTGAATGAGTAAAATTATTTATCAAAAGGCACTATGAAAATATAAAGTTTAATAAGAAAGTTGCGATACTGACTGAATCGTGTTAAATATTATTGAATAGAACTTTTGAAATCCATACCTAACCTAACGTGATGCGTCTCTCTTTATATTATCTCAATGCGTTCCATGTGGCTTCGGTTTGTGGCGTTTTTTGTAATACGGTTAATATTATAATAAATAATGTGCAATAGTGGACAATTATGTTATCGAGTACTTAGGTTTGTGAAAATTAAGCCAGCTTAATAATATATTTAAAGATTTTGATTTGTTAAATATTAGTGCGTTTGAATATTAGTGCGAAAAAGTTTTCGATTTCATAATACTTTTCATATTTTTCTTGTAAATATTTGAAGCAGTTTGTGCAGAAACCGCACAAGTCCATAAATCGAAATTGTTCAGGAATCAATAAAAACTGTTTTTCTTGTAAATGCGAGATTCTTTTTTAATTTTGCCTTTTCCCTTATATTCTACTGACCTATAAGTTGAAAAATGAAGTATGATTAATTTTATTTTTAATTAATATATGGTTTAAATAAATAATTTACTTTTGGACTTGTGCGGTTTCTGCACAAACTGCTTCATGTAATAAAACGTTATTTTAAAAATGATTATCATTCATTAATTTATTTTGAAAAATAATGTAATTATTATCTGTAAACATATTTTTATCGTACTATTTTCATTCGACGCCACCTCCGATTCATGTCACATTGTGAATTTGATAATAAAAAGTTTGTTATCCCGATTCAAATTACTGACGTCCTATTCAAAAAAGTAGTGCAAATAATCAGATTTAATCTGCCTTCGCCTTTTAAGAATGCGGATTCACGAGAGCTTTTGACCGATTGAAAACAAGCGAATAGGTTTTTGTTTCCTGGGTAGTAAAGCCAATTCCTTTTGGAACCAAGGCTAACAGCATCTTCCCTACAACCCTTTTAGATGACTGGTTCGAGCAGTACATCAAGCAGACGATTTTGCACAGCGATGAAGAGTTCTATGCAAAGCGTTCGATTTGAAATATTTAATCAATTATAAGATTAGAAATCAATGTAAATAAATACAACCTGATGCGTGCGAGCTCTTTAATTGATTTACCGATAAAAATTAAAAATAAACACGCATGTATCAACGAACAAAATAATGACAAAGAATGTTTTAAGTGGGCGGTACTGTCAGCCTTACACCCAAATGTCTCCGATTCTAAACGTGTGTCTAGTTTTAAAGAATTTAAAGATGAGTTAAATTTTGAGGGGATTGAATTCACAGTGACGCTTAAAAATATCCCGAAATTTGAAAATCTTAATGATGTTTCGATTAATGTGTACGGTTTATCAGAGAGCTATAGTAACTTTACGGAACACCCTCTCCATCTGACTGTGGAAAAAAGAGATAAGCATATTAATTTCTTGTATGTTACCGACACGTATGCGGATGAAAGTGATGATGATACTGTATTGTATAACGACGATAATTTTAAAAACTTCCATTATGTATGGATGAAAAGTTAATTTGCGCTTCTGTATAAACAATTATCAAATTATAAAGGTAAAAAACATATTTGTGACCGTTGCCTACACTATTTCAATTCGTTAGAAAAACTGAATGTACACATTGAGAATTGTAAAAAAGTAAATGAGTGTAAAATTAAATTACCGAAGCCGAAAGACAGTATTATCAAATTAAAACATTATAAAAATAAAGAACGAGTGCCATATGTAATATACGCCGACTGTAAAAGTCTACTTCTTCCCGCCGATGAAGATGTAGACAATTTAAGTAAATCGAAGTACTCCAGCGCCACAAATTGTTAAGCATCGGCTATTATATACACTATTATACGACCCCTGGTTTAACTTGGGATGCTATGCTCAAGTACACGAGCATAGGATTGCAACTAATAACCGATATGGATATGTTTATGTTTGTTGAGTCCGGTATTAGAGGTGAGCCAAAATAAGTGAAACCGGCCACTTGAAAAATTTTTGTCTCCAATTTTCAAGTTATCTATGATTTTTTGTAGATATATGAGTACACTTTTCCCCCCCTAAATTTTTTTTCAAAAAAAAATTTATTTTTGAAGTAATCAGGTGTTGAAGTTTTGGGTCATTTTATTTTCATTTTATTATTACTTTCAAACAAATAAAGATAATTAAGTGAATTTTTTTTAAATTAAAGCTAAAAGTCTATACTTTAAGGATTAAATAAAGCGATTGCTAAAAAATGAAAATTTATAATTGTTATTAACAATTCTTTTAAACAATTGCAAATCGAAGAATGTTCTCAATGTTTTTCAAAAATTAAATTACGATGTATTGATGCGTAAAACTCCAAGCATTAAAATAAAAAAAAGAAAAATCAGTAACCTCCAATATTATAGATATTGTGTAGATTTTTCTGAAAAAATGCAGGCAAAATTCGACTCGAGTAACTGGAAAAAGATAAAATTGCAAACGAATAAATAAGATCGTCTTTTGTTTTGTTAGAAACTTCACGCTTTCAAGCGGATTTTTATGATTAAAAGTCGACTTTCGCCTGCATTTTGTCAGGAAAATTTACATAATTTCTATAATATTGGAGGTTACTGATTTTTCTTTTTTTTATTTTAATGCTTGGAGTTTTACGCATCAATACATCGTAATTTAATTTTTGAAAAACATTGAGAACATTCTTCAATTTGCAATTGTTTAAAAGAATTGTTAATAACAATTATAAATTTTCATTTTTTAGTAATCGCTTTATTTAATCCTTAAAGTATAGACTTTAAGCTTTAATTTAAAAAAAATTCACTTAATTATCTTTATTTGTTTCAAAGTAATAATAAAATGAAAATAAAACGACCAAAAACTTCAACACCTAATTACTTCAAAAATAAATTTAAAAAAAAATTGAGGGGGAAAAAGTGTACTCATATATCTACCAAAAATCATAGATAACTTGAAAATTGGAGACAAAAATTTTTCAAGTGGCCGGTTTCACTTATTTTGGCTCAGGTGGTATTAGTCAATGTTGCAACCGATATAATAAAGCGAATAATCCATATTTGGAAACTTTCGATGGTAGCAAAGATACTAGCTACATAAGCTACATAATGTACTTTGACACCAACAATTTATATGTCTGGGCAACGACTCAAGCGCTCCCTTATGGTGGCTTTAAATGGATAGACAATGTCGACAACTCATTTGATTTTAATGTATCCGACGATTCATCTGTTGATTACATCCATAAAGTTAACTTGGAGTATCCTGAAAGTATTCACGATACCCACAAAGGCATGCCATTTTGTGCAGAAAATGCAAAACCCTCCCACTCAAAACAGGAGAAATTTCTTACAATTGTTCTACCAAAAGAAAAATATGTGATCCACTATCGAACTCTCAAACAAGTTGTTGCTAATGGCATTAAACTTTTAAAAATTCACCGAGTCCGAGAGTTTAAGCCATGTTGATGTATGGTACTGATGTATGGTTTACATACATCGACTATAATACGATGATGCGAACCAACGCCAAGAATAAGTTCGAGAAATATTTGTTCAAGCTTATAAACAACGATGTGTCCGGCAAGACGATGGAAAATGTCCGTAAGCATGTCGACATTAAGCTTGTCACCCAATGGTTTGTCCGCTATGGATCTGAAGCCCTCATATCTCGCCCGAATTTTCATAGTCGAGCGAAATCCGACGAAAATCTAGTTGCAATTGAACTGCGTAAAACCGATGTACTACTCAACAAACCAATATACGTAGGGTTAAGTGTGCTCGATGTTTCCAAAACGCTTATCTACGATTTTCACTACGAGTACATGTTAAAAAATACATCGAAAATTGTAAATTGTAAAAATATATATGAAGATATAAAAAGTGACAACCGAAAGTTCGAAACATCAGAGTATCCCGCGAACAACATGTACGGCATTCCGCAAGCCAACAAAAAGATCCTCGGCCTAATGAAAGACGAGTGTAACGGCAAGATCGTTACCGAATTTGTTGGCTTGCAAAGTAAGATGTACAGCGTGTGAGTAGAAAATAAAGATATTGTCAATGTCGAAACTGTAAAACAAATTGAAGTAGCCTTAAGTCGGCAAGAAGACAAACGATATTTGTTACCGGGGAGTACCGAGACTGCAATCCCCACAATCGACGAATGAATTTTGTAAAATATTGTGAAAAATAAAAGGTTTGTTAATAAATCAAACAATTGTACATTAATTAAATGTGTTTTTATTGAAAAAATCCTTATACTTATATACATAATAATATATTATTATAACTTATATACATTTTTATTATAATTTTAAAGTGAAAATCACTCCCAGTAATTTAACGCAAATGCCAATCAGCCAGCAAAGCAATAAAATATTAATGTTAGCGTAGAACCTCTCTATAAATCAAAATTACTTCCAACAACAAACATTTACAATGCCAGTGCCAACTGATTTAATATTGATCCATTGTTATTCATAGTAGATTCATTATTGATTCATAGTTGATTCATTATTGATTCATATTTAATTCATTATTGATTCATAGTTGATTCAATATTGACTCATATTTAATTCATTATTGACTCATAGTTTAAAAGTTCCGATGAAACGATGCGCGGAAGTTGTGCAATGATTTGATGGATGCTTTGTGGCCTTTCTTCATTTAAAGGCATTGCAATTTTTGTATCAAAGCATCTAATGCTCAACAGCAAATTATTTTCAGCGAAATCGTAACGTTGTTTGACTTGAATGTACATTGTTAATAACATTTGACGGCATCAAAATTTTAAATCAGTCACTGCATTCCTCATCGTAGCAAGCTTGGGATCATGTGGACCAGTCATTATTCTGACACCGAAATATACATTTTCTAAGGACATGAAGTGACTTTTATTTCTTGGATCGATCATCTCCTATTTTGTAGAGTTCAATTTTTGACGGTCCATATAAGCTTCAAGAAATTCCTTGAACAAAAGTCTCATTTTCGTATCCAAAGAGTAATAACTACTTTGTCGCTTTGAAAGAATTCGTTGGTTCTGACTATTTTTCCTAAAATCCATTCTAGAAAGTAGTAAAACAGTTTTGCAATCGGATCATTAAGCGTTTGATATATAGTGTTACGTCCGTAACTTCTTGGTTATTTATCTAATTTCAATATAATAATTATGCATGTATTTTCTTATTGTCTTCTACTTATATTATATAATTATTGTATTTTATATTATTGTATTCTGCATATTTTTAACATATGGCAATGGTTATTATATATTTTGAAACAAAGTACAAATTGCAACAAGTATAAGAGAGAAGAGTAATATTTTAGGTCATGTAAAAAGAATAATGATAGCACATCAATAACATGACCTTTCTAACAAATTTTGACAAGCGAGTGAAGATAATATTAGAGAGAGAAGATTATGTAAACAAGCGACGAACAAAAATTCAAACAAGAGGAAAATCATCTGTCTCCCCTCAGCCTAGAAGTTTTCTTCACAATTCCCAAATCAAAGAGGACCAACAGTCGCCTGTTACTCCCACTTAAACCAATATCAACACGTCCCTGATTTCAAAGCATTACACTCATGAGGAATGTTTTATATAAAAAGGGACACAATTTCTGGTTAGATCAGAGAATAATTTTTTGGAAATCAATTAGTTCGGATCTACCGGCGAACAAGTGAACATCGTCTAGTATTATTATTTAAAAGTGAACTCCAAGTATTTATCTTCAAAGTATAACGTTAGAAGTGAACTATTTCCCCAAGTATTAATTTTGAAACCAATTTCAAATCAACATCCAAGTATTACTTTTGAATATTATTTAAAAGTGAACTACAAGTATTAATTTAAAACATTATTTAAAAGTGAACTTCAAATAATAATTTTGAACATTTTATAAAAGTGAACTCCAAATAATAATTTTAAACATTACACTGCAACCTCCATCGAGTCCACTGCTCGGAGGTGGTGTCTACTCAGTCGAACAAGGTCACCTTGGTCGAAAACGAAAACAGACAGGGCCGTTGATACTTAATAAATACCAACGCTTAAATAATGTGTAATATTTTCTATTTGTCAATAAGTTTGTGAATTTTAAGAAAAAAACAAATTAGGAACATAAGAATTAAAAAACATTAATAATAATAAAGTAAAGGTAAACAAGTATAAAATGTTAAAAATGTATAGCATTATATTAAAAACAAGAACATATCGCCTTCAACAGGTACGTTACTGACAGACACGCATGCCACTCACAGTCTTCCCTCTTACGTCCCTTCCCTGCCGCATCACCGAAAAAAATAGAGACGTCACTCGATCGAAATTCCCTCGATGGAGGTTTCAGTGTATTTAACAAGTGAACCCCAAGTAATAATTTTGAATGTGCAACGATAAAACTGAACTGTTTCTCCAAATAATAATTTTGAAATTAATATACATCAGTTTTAAAAATACAAATTTTGACGATTTCCAAAACATAAACTTGGGAATAAATTCGAGTGTATACAAAAGTCTAATATTGAAACATTGCATACCAAATTTCGAACCATCGAAATTTGCTCAAGAGGCGACAACCGTCTGGAACAAGCAGATATTTTTCCGGAATACAATACACTATCTCATTAGTGTAAACAACAGCTATCATTAAAGACAACTGTTGAACGGCTCCCTTTACGTCCTGTGCTCAAACCATTCAAGATCGGATTACAAGATTATCATGACACAACAAGTAATCATTATTACTATTATTATTATTATTTTGTACTCATTGTATTTTTGTCATCTTTTCTCATTCTTGTTGGTTTCTAAATAAATTATTCTCTCATAACATTTAGTGGGCTCACTGACTTACCCTCATCCCAAATTAGATTCATTTATGAAACTAATTTAAAACGAAGTTTTGACGTAACAATAGATTTAGCCATTACAAGAGGTTTATCGAACCACTTTGAGGTAAAATACAAGCGAAGCGGTTCCCACTGCTCAAAAATGCGCTTAATTACCTGTAAATTTGATTTGATTTTCACAATTATTATTATATTAAATAAATTGAAAATGTTTAATGTATTTGAATTATTTTCATGATATAAATTATAATTTTTGTAAAACCATATTAATTCAAATTAATTAATAATTATTATTACAATTATATTTATTATAACTATACAGTATCTTAAATAAATATAAATTTTGAAAATAGAAATAAAGCATTCTAATATTTATTATTATAATCGAAAAATATAGGTTCTATTCAGATACATAATAATAATAATAATAATAATAATTCATAATTTAATAATTAATAATAATAATAATAATAATAATATTATATATATATATATATAATATATAATATATATTATAATAATATTATAATTTAATAATTCATAATTTTATGAGGTTTAACATCACAAACATTCTGTAACTCCTAAAATTGTGATTTTCTTTTAGAGCTATATTTAAAAAAAGGTAAAAATGTTGCGAGCCAAATCTTCACATGTTCGAGGTAAATACTTGCAACCTTCACTAGCACAAGTTGCAAGTGAATGGCAAATGCATTTTAATGTACAAAAGTAGAAAAACAAAAAAAAGGAAAATGACAAAGTAGAAGTCTCGACAATCTTGTGGCCACCCCATTATGCTCGCCGAACATTACATTGCACGTATCACTAGCTTAACCGATCAAAGTTTTGAGAGGAACATTGTCTTTTTCCAAACTTTACACTATTTTGTTATAAATACATGCAGCAGTTGCTCCTTCTTGAGCTGATGCCAGATCATCACCCGAAAATAAGCTAATTATTTTTCAGAATCGAGAAACGACTTTTTCTTCTTTTTCGTCAAAAAAATCGAACACATCAACATAAGTTTTTTGTTGTACCAATATCAGTAGATTCATCAGCTAATATACTAAGTTTGGAATTTTTCAAAGTAAAAGCTAAATCCTCTGTGTGGCATTTGCCAATTACATTTTGTATAATCCCTGTAGCTTTTGTCCTACGTAGTGTTACATTATTTGCAATAGAAGAGTCTGAAAAGGCTGATTTAGAGACATTTGCGATATGGTCTGCTGCTCGTAGCGTCAAATTATGTTCAGCTATGTATGATCATAGTTTTATTTCTGCTTTTTTAACATACATAAAAAAATTTTCTGGGTCAGACCATTATATATCGAATAAAGTCGTTCCCGTCTAATTTTAGATAAAATTGATTCTTTCAGAAATGATTCTTTATAATGTCTAGGGAACGAAATAAAAATAATTATTTGATTCGGATAATTGATAAATTCTTTCATCTTTAATAAAAATAATTATGTTAAAATATTTATTAATTTTCTCAAAATATGAGTGTAAAGTGGAGAAGGTGCGAAAAATGTCACTTTTTTAGATGTTAGAAAATGTATAAAAAACATAGGAAAATTGCTTCCAAATGTGAAAAAGTTATTGATTCTTGTTTAAAATTACATGATTAATAATTCCGTATTCAATAAACTAGTAAAAAATTAATATAATAGATAAAACATGTTTTTAAAGTTGGTCTGCCAAATAACCTAATTTCGACGATTTTATTAATTAATTACGAGAAGGGGGAATTATTGAATTAAATAAAAACTCACAGGATATAGAGTATTTCTGATGATGATTCAGATTTTCTTATAAGTTTTTCTGCTTTTACTTTAAATATACAAGAAATATTAAGTTAAAAGTACGCGATTTCCGAATTTTTGAAAACTTTGCAACTTAATATTACCGTTAAAGAAAAATAAAAAAATTTGTCACTTTCACAGTTATTATTTCGTACCAAAATCTACACACACCAACAAGTTTCGTTTTGGTCCCGAATCTAATTTAAGAGATACAAGTGTTTAAAAATTTCACTTTATTTCAGGTTAAAACTGTATATTGTCTTTTAACTGAAGTTAGTTTTTTAATTTAAACACCGTGATCGGAACACGGCCATGAAGAAAAAAACAACTTCAGTTAAAAGACAATATACAGTTTTAACCTGAAATAAAGTGAAATTTTTAAACACTTGTATCTCTTAAATTAGATTCGGGACCAAAACGAAACTTGTTGGTGTGTGTAGATTTTTGTACGATTTAATAACTGTTAAAGTGACAAATTTTTTATTTTTCTTTAACAGAAATATTAAGTTGCAAAGTTTTCATAAATTCGGAAATCGCGTACTTTCAACTTAATATTTCTTGTATATTTAAAGTAAAAACAGAACAACTGATAAGAAAATCTGAAACATCATCGGAAATACTCTATATTCGGTAAGTTTTTATTTAATTCAATAATTCCCCCTTCTCGTAATTAATTAATAAAAACGTCGAAATTGGTTATTTGGCAGACCAACTTTAAAAACATGTTTTATCTTTTTTTTTAAATTTTTTACTAGTTTATTGAATACTGATTAATTAATCAAGTAATTTTAAACAAGACATTAGGGGCCATTCATAAATTACGTAACGCTTTTAAGAGCCAGTTCAGGACCCTCCCTCCTATGTAACAAAGCGTAACATATCATCGAAACCCCTCCCCCCGTCATTGTACGTAATAAATAATTTTTACATTTTAAACATAAATATTTATTATATTTAGTATTTCTTTAAATAAGCAGGTTTCGAAAAGCGCCAAAAATATACTTGGTATTTAATTTTAAAAACTTATATCAGTACTAATGACTGGTATTTTGTGTTTCGTTTTTTAAATTTATAAAAGTACGTACAACCACAAAGCACCCCCTCCCCCATGTAACAAAGCGTAATATACATTCGAAACCCCTGACCCCCTATAAGCTGTTACGTAATTTATGAATGGCCCCTTATAAAGAATCATTTCTAAAAGAATCATTTCTAAAAGAATCAATTTTTTCTAAAATTATGCCGCAACAATATTATTCGATATATACTGGTCTGACCCTTCTTTCTCTTTATTATTTTGTTTTTGAAGAACATTTTTAATAGTATTTTTCGCCGCAGCTATAAATAAGAATATAATTAAACCTAATTTAAAAAATTAATGTAAAAATATACTAACACTTTTGTTTAAAATATATATTTTAAATAAGAAATTAAGTTTTTAACAACAAAGCGGTACTGGTAATTTAATTGAGATCTATTAATTTTTTTAACCCTCCCTCACCCACCTTAGAAATAATTACACCATTACTCATGTTTAAAGGGAATCCCTCACTACATTGTAAAATAAGTAACATTACAATATAAACAAAGGAATCAACAAAAATTTAATTTTAATACAAACTTACAAATATGTAGGAAATTATTCTAAATTATAGAAATTAATAACATTAATTTTCGGTTTCATAAGTAAGAAAAAAAAAATTAAATAATTCATTTTAGTTATATTTATAATATAATTTTGTCATTAACCAACAGTGGAACAACAAATTTTTTGAAAACTGTTTTTTTTACTTAACATAACCTCACTTTTTCGAGGTTTATCTTCTTTGATGCCTCTTAATTAAAGATTCTTTATGTTAAAACTAAATGTTTTTTTAGAAATGTGTTGAGAAGGAAATTGTGGAAAGGTATTGAAACTGATTTCATTTTGCAATGACGAAAACAAAAGTTCCCTCCCTAGGTGTATGACGGAGGCTTAAGATAATGCAATCACCATATAATTTAAAAAAATTAACATGGAATGTTTTGGTTTGATACCTTTAACATAGCTTAATTCTTTCTTTCCTTTAGCATGCAGTTTTATAACCAAAATAATTGCTCTAACATCTTTAGACTTTATTCCAATTGTTCTATGTTTTGTATTATTGTAGTTGGAAATAAAAGTTGGCAATATATCATACCACTTGTAATTGCCTCGTAAACTAAATTGCATTCACATTTTTCTTTTAAGTGTTCGATTAAACCGTTCAACAATAGACAGTGTCGTTTTCTTCTTCAGCGTTAGCAAGATTACAGAGTTTTCTTCCTTCAACGTCGAAGTTTCCTTGAGAATTGAGTTTAAAACCAACTCCAGGAGGTCGTCTTGCTGTTCTTCTTTGACTAAAAGGTTGTCCGAACAAATCTATGCTCATTGTTGAAATGAATAAAATTTGCTAAAACACATCTTAATTAATTATATAATTTCAGCTTCACGTAGTTCCTCAATGATAGACATGATTTCCTTATTGTGAATAGGATTAAATGTCTCCGAGTGTAAAACCGGTTCGAAAAAAATGAGCCTCAATTAGAAAAAAAATTATCAATTAAAAACTGCAGCTGTGTAGGGCCTTATATGACGTTAAGGGGAGGCACCACCCCCAACTTTGACCCCTTTAAATTTAAATTATTTAAGTAGGTTATATTTTTTTTCTTGCACCATTTTTAACCCTAAAATATATAGGATGGTCAAAAATTTGAAATTTTAATTTTTGAAGAGGTTAAAATTTTTATCTTTTCAATAATTGCATATTTTTGCAAATCAATGCAAGAGGTTGTTTAAAACTATAAAAGAAGTTTAGAAAAAAATTTGAGTTAAAAAATATTGAAAATTGTAAGAGAAGATTAATTTTGAATGTTCAAATTTTACAACTTTTGACATATTTCTAAAGTCATGGACCAATAATCTTTTTGAGAATATCAGTGTTAACAAAAATTTATTCGCTAAATGCAAAAACCATGTCGAATAACTAAATTACTATGTTAAAATTTTAACATCTGGGTCAGGCTTAGCCAAACGGATCGGATAAATTAAAAAAAAATTTTTTTCAATGAAATATCTTTTATTCTCATCTTTATGTAATAAAAATAATGTCATAAAAAATTTAAAGCAAAAAAAAATTTGATGTTATAGTTATTAACAATTAAAGTTTTTAACAATATTAAATTAAATAAACCGACAGATTAGCTCGGTCGGATAAGATGCCTCGCTTGACGGACTTTCTAGGACCAAGGGTACTTGGTTCGCGCCCATTTGGCTTGAATTTTTCCGGCATGTGAGATAATCTGAGCGGGAGGTTTGACGTCGAGGTATAATGATGTGCATTGTCGATTATTGTCCGGTACACACCATTAGAACTCGACTGTCGATAAACCGGTTGTACTCAGGAGAAGGTTTTCTACAGTTTCCCTCTCCTCTGGCGAGAAAACCCATTAGACGGGTAGTCCAGGCTAATGCGAGTACTCCTAATTTTCGAAAGACGTTCTGTAGGCGCAAACTTAGTATTAAGAATTGTGTATATAAGAAAAATTTGTGAAAACATGAAATTGTAAGAAAACACTTGTATAGCCAAGTATGTAAGGCTGAAGACAGGTGTATAAACCAATAAATAAATAAATAAATAAAATATTAAATTAAATATTTTTTTCTTGAGTTCTTTTTAACCGATTTTAAAAACCAAAAAGGCGTTTTTTTCATCTTGAAACGTAGAATTTAAAAATATATTTTGTTTAAAAAAATTTTTATTTTTTATTGATTTTTAAATTATTTATTTTTAATATTATAATAAAAAACAGTCTTCTTCACGCTATACTCAAAAACAAAAAATACTATTGTTTTCTGCATACATTTTTGAGTAAGAAACAATTGAGAAAAAAAATGGCCCGCTACTAGAAATAATAGTATTAAATTATTTTTGTCGCCGTGTAAGCCGTTTTGATGGTGTTCTCTCCTGCTGCGCTGTTTTCACGTTATACATCAAGTTTAAATTTGCGGTTCTCTTGTTTTTTCTAATATTTATCTGCGTTTCGATGATTTGTTTATGCAGCGAACACCATCAAAACGGCTTACACGGCGACAAAAATAATTTAATACTATTATTTCTAGTAGCGGGCCATTTTTTTCTCAATTGTTTCTTACTCAAAAATGTATGCAGAATACAATAGTATTTTTTATTTTTGAGTATAGCGTGAAGAAGACTGTTTTTTATTATAATATTAAAAATAAATAATTTAAAAAACAATAAAAAATAAAAATTTTTTTAAACAAAATATATTTTTAAATTCTACGTTTCAAGATGAAAAAAACGCCTATTTGGTTTTTAAAATCGGTTAAAAAGAACTCAAGAAAAAAATATTTTCATTTAATATTGTTAAAAACTTTAATTGTTAATAACTATAACAAAAAAATTTTTTTTGCTTTAAATTTTTTATGACATTATTTTTATCACATAAAGATGAGAATAAAAGATATTTCATTGAAAAAAAAAAAATTTTAATTTATCCGATCCGTTTGGCTAAGCCTGACCCATCTGTCAAAATTAATTTTATTTTCTAGGTTAAAATTTTAACAGACGTTAAAATTTTAATCTAGTAGATAAGTTATTCGACATGGTTTTTGCATTTAGCGAATAAATTTTTGTAAACACTGATATTCTCAAAGAGATTATTGGTCTAAGACTGTGGAAATATGTCAAAAGTTGTAAAATTTGAACATTCAAAATAAATCTTCTCTTACAATTTTTAATATTTTTTCACGAAATTTTTTTTCTAAGCTTTTTTTATAGTGTTAAACAACCTCTCGCATGGATTTGCAAAAATATGCAATTATTGAAAAGATAAAAATTCTAACCTCTTCTAAAATTAAAATTTCAAATTTTTGACCATCCTCTATATATTTTAGGGTTAAAATTGCGTAAGAAAAAAATATAACCTACTTTAGTAATTTAAATTTCAAGGGGTCAAAGTTGGGGGTGGTGCCTCCCCTTAAACTCGCCCCGCGCACATTGGCATTTTTTACAATTTACTGTTCAAATATGTCTGTAACCTACAAATTTTATCGGATTTTCATGGTCTTGGTCTTAAATTAAAGGGAATAAATTTTCTAAGAGATCCCACTAAACCAATTTTTAAATTTTAAATTGTTAATATATTTTTTTTAAACTCAAAGTTAACAATTTACAATATTTAAAGAAAAAATCATGTTTTTTTTATATTTTCATTGCAGATGATTGAAATCAATTTAAATTAGTCCAAATGACCACCTGACAAATAATAATGTATAATACAATTTATTTAAATTGTTGCAAACAATGTCAATTAACAAATAGATAACGTTGGTTCTTTTTTATGAACAGAATTTTTTTTGCAGACAAATTTATATTTATTTAAGTAATCTATGTCGATTTTAATAAAAAATTATTTAATTTTAAAAAATAATATTGTTATTAACAATCATCATTAACAGTAATCTAGTTTTTATTAATGAAGTAGAGCTTTACATGACTTTAAACTAGTTAAGATATTTAAAAAGATTTCTTTTTTGCAGAAATAAGCCATTTATTTGTTTAAAAAGTAAATTATTTTATTTACAACAAATGTAATTGTTTGTGCTAACAAATTTTTTAAGTTTTTGAAAGAATGCAGATATTATATAAACATTTTATGTTGAAAAAACGCCTAAAATATTTACAAATGCTTATGAAACCAGATTATTGTTCATAATAATTGTTTATAACAATAAAAATTTTTAAATATAAAATAATTTTATATTTAAATAGACTTAGATTATTTAAATAAATATAAATTTTGTGCTGTTATTTTGTTTGGATTTATAATTTTAGTGTGATATTATATTGTTTGATAATCTCATATATTCCAAGACAAAAAAAATAAATAATATAATAATAATAATAATATAATAATATAATAATAAATTCCAAGACAAAATTCCTTGCACATGCATGGGACAGTTTTTTTTCTTTGTTTTGGAATGTATGAGATTATCAAATAATATAATATCACACTAAAACTATAAATCCAAACAAAATAAAACAGCACAATATATATTATATCGAATTAAAAATTATCCAATACATATTTAAGGAATTTTCTTTGTTTTAGAATATATGTGATTATCAAACAATATATTTCCACATTAAATATAAGTTTGTCTGCAAAAAAAATTCTGTTCATAAAAAAGAATCAACGTTATCTATTTTTTAATTAACATTGTTTGCAACAATTTAAATAAATTGTATTATACATTATTATTTGTCAGGTGGTCATCTGGACTAATTTAAATTGATTTGAGTCATCTGCAATGAAAATATAAAAAAACATGATTTTTTCTAAAAATATTGTAAATTGTTAACTTTGAGTTTAAAAAAAATATATTAACAATTTAAAATTTAAAAATTGGTTTAGTGGGATCTCTTAAAAAATTTATTCCCTTTAATTTAAGACCAAGACCATGAAAATCCGATAAAATTTGTAGGTTACAGACAAATTTGAACAGTAAATTGTAAAAAATGCCAATGTGCGCGGGGCGAGTTTAACGTCATATAAGGCCCTTCACAGCTGCAGTTTTTAATTAATAACTTTTTTCTAATTGAGGCTTATTTTTTTTCGAAACGGTTTTACACTCGGAGACATTTAAGGAATAGAATGCAATTTTAATTTTTTTGTTAGGACGTGAAGAACATATTTGTTTATTAACATTTTATAAACAAATTACATAAAAAATTAAATACAAAAAATATATTCAAATAGTGCAATTCAAGACGAAAAAAACCCATTTTTTAATTTTAATATCCGTCAACTAGAACTCGAGAAAAAAATTTGTTAATTTAGCAGTACTAAAAAATTCAATTGTTAATAACTTTTACAAAAAATTTTTTTTGGCTTAATATTTTTAGGGATTTTTTTTAACCATGTTAAGAGCCAAAAAAAATTATTTTGGTTCAAAAAGAAAATTTTTTAGTTTTAGGTGATCCGTTTGAGAAATTCTGACCCACATATATATATATATATATATATACATATATATATATTCTCGTTGAAAATTTCTGCTTGCAATCATAAATTTAGGTAATGAACTACCACTTACAGTTGACTGTTTGGTATGTGTTTTTGGGAAAAAATGAGATATAAAATTCAAATACTTGTAGCTTTTATCTGTACGTATAACTTTAGAGAAACTATACTTTTTTGTGTGCATTAGTGGTAATAAGAATCTCTTTATAGTTCCTTTCATCATCTCCACATATAAGCGAACTAGTTGGTTTACTTTTAAAGAAAATCTCAAGTAATTTAGGAGTTTGAAGATATCGTTTATCACCAATTTTAACCCATCACTGAGCTTACGTACGCCGTATGTTGAATCTAAACATTGCTTTCTAGTATGATTTAGTAAGTATAGAAATTTATTGCTTATTTTATCATCATCTAGAGATTTTTCAGTTTCATAATTCATACTATCATCTACATTCTTCTCTTTCTTTTCCATTTTAAATCTTGACATTTTCGTGTTCAGTATCAGTATTAACGTGGTCATCATAAACATGCTTTAAATTTTTTCATTTTGACGAAAAAACTAGTAAATTAACATTAATGCGAACTAAATGTTTAGGAATACGGGCATATGTTTGACAAAGATAAAAACAATGAACATCAACATGTCTACTCATACAAAAGAATGACCTTGCATTATCTTGCTTTTTACAAGCTATATCATCAAAAATGAATATTTAAATTTTGTTTTGCATTTTTAGGAGTGATGAATTCTTCATGCTTACTGAACGGTAAATACTCTTCTCCTTCAACATTACTTACAACTTGTTCCAAGAATTTATACTTGGGATGATGTAAAAACTTTGAGTACAAGTAAAAATGATCAAATCTAAGACCATTAGTATGTAAAATTAAAAAAAGCAGTACATTCGTTTTTCCATAATTTGATGGTCCACAAAAAATAACTCGAATTCTACCGGAAAACATACTACCATGGCGATTTACTTTCTTCTCTTGTTGTTCAACAATCGAGTCTAGATTGAAGACTGGTAGCTTATGAGGTTGTTCCTTGAATCGCATTCTGATTTAGACTGACGCTTAAGGTATAAATACAGCGCTTATATAGCTCACAGGTCATTTTAATTTTAACTTTCACAGAGTGATTTATGATTATACATCACCGCTTTCGAGGAAAAGTTTTATTTAATAAACTTATAAACAAGTTACCATTTGAATTACATTTCCCAGGTTATTAATTTTGTGGACCAGGCACAAAGTTAGCGAAACGTCTAGCGAGGTGATCCAGGTGTCAATCCATTAGACGCCGCTTGCAAAGAGCCCGATATTGCTTACTCAAAGAATCGAGAAAACGTTGAAGCAAGAAACGCCGCTGATAGAGTACTTCCTGATAAAGCTTGGTAACGTTTTTTTGGGCTCCTGACGCAGGATATAGTGAAAGAGCTGCGGCTCACGCAATAACGACCACTATGAAAGCAAAATCTAAAGTAAGCATGGGAAGTAAAAAGAGAAGGCCTTCTAAAAAGAAGAGAAGTATCAAGAAACGAATAAATCTTAGAAAAATTGTTGATGCTGCAACAAGTTCTATAATTCCTGGTAATGATACTCGTTCAACAATAAGGTCAGCTATTGAAACAGCTCGAAAAGCTGTAAGGAAAGCAGGTGGTAGGGAAAAGGTTTTAACACCTTGTATCTTATCTGTTCCATCAAAAGTTGGTGGTCTGTTACCATTAATTCCAATTTTTCCTGGACTAAGTACACTTGGACCGCTTACTGGGAGAGCTGCTGGTGTGGCAAAAGCTGTTAAAGTGTGCAGCAAAAAAGCAGTTAAAGGAAGCTCAGCGTCACAATAGGGAGTAATAAGCAGTTGCACTTAGTATGGGTCTTTATTTAAAACTATACCGTCAAGGTTTAAGACTTCATTTAAAACCATATGTTAAAGGACAAGGTATTAAAAGACGATGTAGAAAAAAAAGTTTAAAGCTACCGCAACGATCACTTACTAATCTAGATTTACTTAAACATGTTAAATATATGAAAATTTCTCTTTTTCGAAGAGTTTTTATGCCAAATGAACTACCAATAAGAGGACCTCAAAAAAATGAATCAGACATTATTAATTTAGATGATAAAGATGGTTCTGGAACTCATTGGGTTGCATATATAAAAGTTAATAATAAAGCAGTTTACTTTGAGAGTTTTGGTAATCTTTAACCACTCTATGAACTTGTCAATTACTTAGGTTACGATACTTTAATACAGTATAATTATCAAGATTATAACAGTTTTAATTGTGGTCATTTAGGTCTAAAATTCTTATGTGGACAGCTTGAAATAACTCAGAAATATATTCTATATAAGTGATTGTAAGTCATTCCATCTAATCAGTTAATAAAAAGTCATCAATATAGAAGAATCTTTTACTCTGACAATCTCAGGCAATTTATCTACCCTGGAAGCAGAATATTTTCCTCCGATAGAAAACAAAATTTTATATTGGTGATAAAGTGATTACTATACCTCCTGGAAGTTATGAAATTGATGATATTGAAAATATTTATTTATTTAAAATGCCTCATACAACAGATGTACCAGTAGCTCTTTTTAAGGTAAATGCTGTCAGAATTGAATGTAACATTACTACTGGCGCATACATAAATAATAAAAAGGTTCACACAATTTACGAATTTTTTCCAATTGTACCAGCTGGATATAAAATTGTGGAAATTCCATATTAAGTCCTTTATCTTCCAATCACCGTAAAGACAATACATAATATTCAAATAAGAATCGTTGATCAGGACGGAGATTTAATAAATTTTAGAGGTGAAACTATAACAATTGGATAACTTGTTAAATCAACATAATAGGAATAGTATTTCATAGAAAAACTGGTGGAAGCTATATAAAAGAGTTGACATGCCAGAAGCCATTCATTCCTCAATCAGTTCTTAAGAGACTAACATCTCAAAACATACTATTTCTGAAGCAGCTCGGCCTAAGTGTTCATCAAGAAACCAAAAGAAAAAATAAATTATTCACATACTTTTTATTTGTTGTTGTAATAAAAATGGAAGAAATTTAAAACATACTAAGTCTAGTTAAATTTGATAATTCTGTGGCACACTATGAGATTCATGCACATCAACCATACGTGTCATCTGCATTTAATCATAGTGACGAGATTCAAATTGCAGTTCAACATCAAGACCTGTACCTTATACCCTCTAAAAGTACCCTACACGTCACTGGAAGATTAGTCAGTCCTAGCAACGCGCTTGTAACTAATACAAAGTTAATTAGCAATGGTATTTCCTACATGTTTAACCCATTAACGCCTGAATGCACTGAATTTTTAGTCTGACTTCAATCTTAAATATTTTCTAATAAACATATTATTTTCTCTTCAATAAATAATTTTTTTTGCATTAAAGTGTCCTCTATCCGAATATGATATTAGAAAATTAATAAAAACTTGTTTAACAATATTTTTTTGCATATAATTAAAAAATTGCATGATTTTTTAAAGGTTTTTTATTACAAATTCTTAAATTTTTAAGTCAAAAATTTTTTTTGACATCTAATATTACCATAAATTGTGCACTCGATTGTTATACTTTCAAAAAATATATTGACTTTTTAAATTTAAACATTTGATTTTTCAAAATGGCACCTAAAAACTAAATTTTTTTTGGAAATTTGATGCTCGATATACATTTTTTTTAAACTGTGACTTGAAAATGTTTACTCGGGAGTTTTCAGGGTCGCTGATTACGACTTTGATATTAGTTTTTCAAAATTCAAAATGGCGGATCCAATATGGCGGACGCAAATTTCAAAAATTGGTTGGATTCTTATACAAATCCGCACACAGGGGTTTTTGGGGTCGCTGAAAACGAATCTGATATTAGTTTTCGAAAATTCAAAATGGCGGATTCAATATGGCAAACAAAAGTTTCAAACTTTGATTGAATTCTTTTATAAATCAGTATTCGGAGGTTTTTGAGGTCGCTCGTCGTGAATCTGATATTATTTTTCCAAAATTAAAAGTAGCGGATGTAATATGGTGGACAAAATTTTGAAAATTCTGTGAGATTTTTTTTAAATCCTTACTCAGGGATTTTTCGGCGTCGCTGATTAATTATAAAAAGGATTTTAGTTTTTTAAAAATCAAAATGGCGGATCTAATAATATGCAATTATTATGCTAATAATTATTACATTTTATTATATTTATTTAATAAAATATTTAAATTATAAAAAATAATGAAAAAATTATCAAAGTGAATATAACAATAAAAATTAATAACTATTTATTAGTATCAAGGATTTTTTAATGTTATTGACGACAAATTAATTGTTTGATATTAATTAAATTTTTTCTCCACTCTTTTACATGTTAAGTTTTTATCATTTTGAAAAATTCGCACATTTTCCGTTATAATTCTCTTTTCTTTTGCCAGGTGGTAGAGATGTATTTCTCCCGCTATGTAAATGCGTTATGAAATACAAATGAGTAGGATTCTGTTGTTCTTCAAATAATACGAATTTTTTGTTTTTTCAAAGGTAAGTGGAATTTTCTTTTTTTTCCTGATATTAGATCCGCCATTTTGATTTTTAAAAAGCTAATATTAAATTCGTAATGAGCG
Organism: Leptopilina drosophilae; assembly: GCA_032873175.1. NCBI lineage: Eukaryota > Metazoa > Arthropoda > Insecta > Hymenoptera > Figitidae > Leptopilina > Leptopilina drosophilae. The sequence continues at coordinate 26,191,957 of CM065484.1, forward strand.
ACCCCAAAAACCCCCGAATACGGATTTGTAAAAGAATCCAATCAAATTTTGAAATTTCTGTCTGCCATATTGGATCCGCCATTTTGAATTTTGAAAAACTAATATCAAATTCGTAATCAGCGACCCCGAAAACCCCCGAGTAAACATTTTCAAGCCAAAGTTTTAAAAAATGTGTATCGAGCATCAAATTTCAAACTTTCAAAAAAAATTTAGTTTTTAGGCGCCATTATGAAAAATCAAATGTTTAAATTTAAAAAGTCAATATATTTTTTGAAACTATAACAATCGAGTGCACGATTTATGGTAATACTAGATGTCAAAAAAATTTTTTGACTTAAAAATTTAAGAATTTGTAATAAAAAACATTTAAAAAATCATGCAATTTTTTAATTATATGCAAAAAAATATTGTTAAACAATTTTTTATTAATTTTCTAATATCATATTCGGATAGAGGACACTTTAATGCAAAAAAAATTATTTTTTGAAAAGAAAATAATAAGTTTATTAGAAAATACTTAAGTTTGAAGTCAGACTAAAAATTCAGTGCATTCAGGCGTTAATGGGTTAATGAGATTCGTTTTGAATTAAATGGTGTTAAAATCGATCGCTCTAAAAATGTTGGCATTACAACTACAATGAAAAATTTTATTTCCCAAACACCTAATCAAATGATTTATTCTGAAAATGCTGGTTATGTACCTTATGATGATAATAGAGTTACAAATGATACTGGATACTTTGATGTAAATATTCCACTAAATATGATTATCCCAACAAAAACATCTATGATGCAAAAACTTCCGCCAAGTAAAAGATTTTGTAACTGTCCAAACAATTAGTTAAATATAAGTTTACCAAGTAAAATTTATAATTAAAATTTTAATAACGATTTATTTTAAATATTTCCTCTCCTACACAACTCGAAGTACATATTGCAGTTGAAAAAAAAACCCGAGATTAGTTGCTGATATTGCACATTGAGGCTTTATTTCCATTTCCGAATAAAGTGAATGTTCTTCACTGCATTTTGAATTGTAACAAATAAAATTAACTTTATAATTTACATTAACAAAAAAAGAAATGCAATTATTCATCATAATACAAAATTTCTATATCAGCAATTTAAAAATCTTGGCGTCAATACTTGGGATGTAAGAGTATGTAAAAAATATATCGTGATTGTGCTAAGTAAATTAATAAAAAAAATTTTAAAAAAAGAATTTTTTTTACCCCTTCCGCTGCAAAAAATTTACCACAAAATTTTTTTGATGCACTTTTGCTTCCTTTTTGACATATTTGTTGGAGGGCTTTAACGGTTTAGTCAATTCAGAGAAAATTTAATTTTTTCAAAAAAGTGCCACAAGTTTTTCAAAAATAATTTTTTCGAGTTGATACTTGGGGAAAAAAGTTTCATATAGAGACTAATTAACCCTGAAAATATCGTGGAAATTTTAGCGGGGGCCGCAAATCAATGCTTATCCGGCTACGGCCCTTAAATGTGAATTGAAAAATTTTGAATTATGAAAAACGATTTAAAATAATGAAGTTTACAAAATCTTTAATTTAAATGTAAGTTAAAAAAGTTAGGGAAATCTTTTTAATATCGTTTTTTCATCATTGTCGGTATGAAAACATGATATTTTAAAGTGCCTGGTATTGTAACGGCTTTATCATATTGGTGCCAATAAATGGTTAATTGAATTCTTAAAGCAAATCATCAAGTCACGACAATGAAACGTTGGTGTTCAGTTAGGTACCGTAGCATAGTGGTTTGGGTGTTAGTATGGTAGTCTGTAGGTCGTAGGTTTGATTCCCGCGTGCGTTCACTGAAAAAATGTTGGCAGTAACTGTTAGCCCAATACGCTGAACTGCTGTGTTAAAACGCACAGCTCACTTTATTAATGATAATATGAGCCGTTAAATAATTTAATAAACAAAAGTCTAATTTTTTTATAAATTTTAAATTTATAAATAAAAGGATATATACACTAGGGGGTGCTCCGCCCCCCTGATTTTATATTTAATTCTATTTATGGATGATATAAAGATTGTAAAATGCGATCTTATGATATTGGGCATTCTCAAATTTTCAATCTTTGTCATCAATTTTGAAGTAACATACCAGCCTGCAAGTAAAAAAATTTTCTTTCGGATAGGCTTTGACGTCCTATTTCGCGCTTCTATTTGAGAGGGCAGGCTCTGACCTGTTGGTAAAACACACATCAAATTTTAACGTAATGTGAAGGCCCACATTAAGACCCCTTTTAAAACCCGTAGCTCAAAAAAATAGGTAAAATTAAACATGTATTTTTATTCGTTATTTATCTCCTTTTTGACCTAGGTCAAAAAATAGGTCAATTTTGACATATGTTTTGATTTATGTTTTTGACCTATTAGTTAAAAAATAGGTCAAATTAGATATAGATTTTGACGTGATGTGAGGCCGTTATTTATCCTCCTTTTAAATCTATAGGTCAAAAAATAGGTCAATTTTGACATAGGTTTTGAGATAATGTGAGACCGTTATTTATCCTCTTTTTGACCTATAGGTCAAAAAATAGGTGAAATTAGACATAGATTTTGACGTAATGTAAGGCCGTTATTTATCCTCCTCTTAAACCTATAGGTCAAAAAATAGGTAAATTTTGACATAAGTTTTGAGGTAATGTGAGGCCGTTATTTGTCCTCTTTTTGACCTATTGGTCAAAAAATAGGTCAAATTCGACATAGATTTTGACATAATGTGAGTCCGTTATTTATTCTCCTTTTAAACCTATAGGTCAAGAAATAGGTCAAATTAGACATAGATTTTGACGTAATGTGAGGCCGTTATTTATTCACTTTTAAAGCTATAGGTCAAAAAATAGGTCAATTTTGACTTAAGTTTTGACGGACCCTTTGGGATAGGGCGCCCTTACAGAATCTTGAAACAGTGGCGGCGGCGATATCTTTTTGTTATATATATATATATATATATATATATATATATATATATATATATATATATATATATATATATATATATATATATATATATATATATATATATATATATATAAATTCCCATATATGCTAACATTATTTATGAATTTGCTTTTGGTCATAATTTAATTTAAAAAAGTAAAAATTATTAAATAATAATGTTATTTATTTATAATTTGACTTATTCGTTATTATTCAATAATTTATTCATTAATTTTAATGAAAACTAAATATATCGGCTGTGGCTGGATTCACCCTTACAGGCAAATAAATAAAAAAGCTATTATACGGGACAGTATGGGACATTTTGCTCTATATTCACAACATAAATATGTTATTTAGAAAGCAACGCAAGCTGTCAGATTTCTTAAAGAATTGAAACTTTTTGATGTACCAAACAATGTTCATTTGCTAGATAAAAACTTTTTTTACCAAAGGACATGAACTTTACATTTTAAATGAAATGAGCCATATAAGTAATAACAGGTGGATTCCACGTCAGTTCAACACACTTATTTTCATGACTTGTTGGGATTTGGCTGTACTTTTGTAAATTTATTACTTTTATAGTGATAAACAACTCCACCAAATATTTTTAAAAAATTTTAAAAATTACCAAAAATATGGCATTTTCAACATTTTTGTCTTTTTTTAAAGTGCTATAACTTTGGTTCTAATTAACCGATTTTGGATTTTAAAAAAAGGATTTCTTTGGTTTTAAGTATATTTTAAGTTACAATTAATATAAAAAAGAAAAATTCAAAAAAAATTTTTTTTTGAAATTTTGAAAAATTAAAAATCCGTTTTTTAAAAAACATCGTCTTCGATTTTTTTCAAAATTTTACTAAATGTTAGGGCAAATGTGCTCTACATGTCCTGTAAGTTTTATCTTGGGATCTTAAAGGGATTCGGAGTAATAAAATAGAACGTAACCACAAATTACGAACATATGGGGCAAAATTTCTTAACTGCCCAGGTAAAAAAATGAATTTTCTCTAAACTTTGCTAAAATGATACTATTATTAGTGGAAATATAAATATTAATTTTTTTTAATTTGATAAAATATTTTTTGAGTTATAGAGTTTCAAAATTTGGATTTTTTTCAAAATATCTTTTTTTTCGATTTAATATATTGATAAGTAAAATTAATTAAATTGAAAGTATGAATAGTGATTTTTAAAGGAGTTTTCACGGGCTATAAGCTGGTGATGAAAAAAAGTTGTTTTCTGTCAATTTAACCTTGAAATTCAAGGTCAAATTCTTAATTTCAATATATAGTAGATCCCGGTTAATACGATCCCGTTTAATACGATTTCCCGCTTAAGACGCTCGTTTATGGTAGTCTCTGCAATTAAACATTATACATTTTATATCCCACCTAATACGTTTTCCCGAATAAGACACATTCTTAGTACGGGTCCTACAAAATTGTATTAACCAAGTTCTACTGTATCTCAAAATCGGTGTTTTTTATTTTTTCGTAACCTATCCCAATCGAAAGCTTACTTTTTTCATATAAGCCTTGTAAAAATTAGAGTGGGACACTGGAACTTTTTGAAGAAATTAATTATAAATCATTATTTTCTATGTAATGTTACGTCAAAACGAGAAACCTTTATAAATATACCTAACGTTCCTCGTTTTAAATTAGTTTCATAAATGAATCTAATTTGGGATGAGGATAAGTCAATGAGCCTACTAAATGTTGTGAGAGAATAATTTATTTAAAAACCAACAAGAAAGAAAAGAGTTGACAAAAATACAATGAGTACAAAATTATGAATCTTACTTAAAGAATAACGATTACTTGTGGTGTGATGATTATCTTGTAATCCAATCTTGAGTGGTGATGAGCACTAGACGAAAAGGGACCGCCTAATGGTTGTCCTTAATGGTGGAAAATTTGTGCTGGTGTTTACACTAATGAGATAGTGTATTGTATTCCGAAAAATATCTGCTAGTCCCAGACAGTTGTCGCCTCTTAAGCAAATTTCGATGTTTCGAAATTTGGAATGTGATCCTTCAATATTTGAGTTTTGTAGACACTCGAAAGAATTTCCAAATTTATATCTTTGGAAATTGATAAAAGCTCAAAGATCGATGAATAGGGTGTTGATTTGAAACTGATTTCAAATTATTACTTGGGGAATAATTCACTTGTAATGAAGTATTTTTCAATTAATACTTGTACGACACTTTTAAATAATGTTCAAAGGTATACTGGGAGACTTTTCACTTTTAATAATGTTTAAAGGTTTACTGGGAGTTCACTTTTGAATAATGTTTAAAGGTATACTGGGAGACTGTTTACTTGTTGACGATTAGATGAATACTGCTGATTTCCAAAAAATTACTCTCTGATCTCTGCTTAATTTCTCTCCCTTTTTATACGAAACTGTTCCATTGTTTAGAATCATATACGTGTAGTTATTGAGAGTGGGAGAGCAGGGTAACTATGAACACCTGTGCACTTGTTTATCTTTTCTCTCTTTCTAATTTTCATGTCTCTTCAAAATAGTAGTGGCGATGATCATAGCCTGTTTACTTTTTTATGCTCGATGCTGCTGTGGACTAATCTTTTCTCTCTTTCTAATTTTTGTGTCTCTTCAAAATAGTGGTGGGGATGATCATAGCCTGTTTACTTTTTATGCTCGATGCTGCTGTGGACTAATCTTTTCTCTCTTTCTAATTTTTGTGTCTCTTCAAGCCCTCTCTTTGTGTATAGATGGTTTTTCTTCCTTCCTGTGGCGAAATTGTTTGAAGGTTGTTGAACTGATGCACTATCGTTATTCTTTTTACATGATTTAAAATATTATTCTCTTTTCTTAGAATTATTATGATTTGTAATTTATTCTGATACATATAAGACATATAATATCAATTGCCATATATTCAAAAATATTATAATTGTAATGCAATAATATGAAATACATAAAATATAATTATAAAATATATACGAAAAATACAATATCGAATACAAAATATGTACATAAGTATTGTACTTAATTTAGGTACATTAATAAGAAGTTACGGACGTAACACCTACCCCCTTAGATTGAGCATGGGAGAGAATAGAAACATGCTCAAACTTTTCAAACATTTATTTTTATAGAGGAGATGTTATTACTGCTCATACATGCATTATGTCCATTCTTTGTATTAAAAAAAAAATTTATTCAAACTTATATTATTTTACTCATCTTTTATCCGAATTATAATAATTCTTATATTTATTAATTTACGATTTTTAATCATTTATACAAAGAATTTATGTGTCACAGTTTTAGTAGTTATTTGTGTTACAATTTGATGCTTAACATTTTTTACAGAACAAAATTGTTTTTTTACAAAGGATTGAGTTTGCGTAGAATTTTTGTATCGAAGTTTACGATTTAAAAAAATTTTTTAGTTTGCTTGGAAATTACTAAAAAAAATTTTTTTTAAATAGTTCTATGAATTTGAGAATTTGAAAATATACTACTTTAAATTTTACAGACAGAAAATATTTCTTTCTTTCTGAAGCATATAAATTTTTAAAACCTATTTATATTTCTTATATTCCGTTTTTAGTTATTTTATTCATACAAATTTCTTTCATTCTCAAGTAATATTTTTATATGAATCTTCTGAAGTAATTTTACAATTAGACAATTTAGTTAATAATAAGGTACAATTTGTAAGTAAGAATGCTCGTTATTAGAAATTTGAACAATGCCATTTTAGAGTCTTCTTGGATAAAATAATATTGAATCAGTTATAGGGTTTATTTTAATTTTTGATAAAAATTAGATTCCATTTCTTTTAGTTTTAAACAATCATATAGAATAGTGTTTAACATTTAAAATAAAATCATTAGAAAATCAAAAATTAACAAAATCTAAAAATATAATTCAAACTTGCGAACATTTAAATGAAATAATTTTTCAAATTAGATTATTTTTATAGTGAAAAAAAACTTAATAAAAATTTGTATATATAGAAAAGTTTAATGCATTGAAAAGAATTTAATTGTTTTCTATTATAAGTCCCTTATTGCAATATTATACCATATGTATTATTGAAATTATTCTATTATTCTTGTTTAATTCGCGATAGTTTTAATCTGTTTGTATGTACTATTTTTTGTTTATTTTTAACTTGTATTTTAACGTTTCCTTTGTTTAAAATTTCTAATATTTTGTGTGGGCCTGTATATTGATTAGCAAATTTATGAATTTTTCCCCCGTGTAGTAAAAATACTTCGTCTCCGAGTTTAAGATTTTGTGGGTTGCAATTTCTATCATAATAGACTTTTGATTTTTCTTTTGCTAATATTAAATTTTCTCTAGCGATGTTTCTCATTTCATGAAGTCTTGTTATTAGGTCTGTTAAATATTGGTCGTAAGTTTCTAATTTTTCGTGTTCAAGAGGCGGATCGCTTGACGGTAATCGTGCTAATTTTCCAAAAATTAATTCGTATGGAGTACATTTTGTCCCTTCATGAATACTTGTATTATACGAAAACATAGCTAATTCTAACCAATCGTCCCATTCTTCATTTTTATTAATAAATTGTTTTAAATATTCTCCTAAAACATGGTGAGATCTTTCAATTGATCCATTAGACTGGGGGTGAAAAGCAGTTGTTTTAAATTGTCGAATTCTAAATCTTTTTGCTAATCTTCTCATTAAATTGCTTAAAAAATCTGTTCCCTGATCTGTTAATACTCCTTTGGGTGATCCAAAGATACAAATAAATCTTTTAATAAATGCATCAGCTATTGTACTTGCTTGATGATTTGGAAGTGCAATTGCTAAAGAATATTTAGTTAAATTGTCTTGTATTGTTAATATATATTCACTTCCGTTTTTAGTTTTTGGTAATGGTCCAACGATGTCCATTGCTATTTTTTCGAATGCTGTACCTGGAGTATCTGTTATAATCATTGGGTCTTTTGTTTTTACTCTAACTAATTTTTTTAACTGACATTGGAGGTGTTATAGTCAGCAAAAATATATATCCCCACCTGTATTGTTTCATATTCGACATGAGCTGCAAAACGTATTTGCAACTCAGTCTTATTTCTGCCTTTGAAGTGTATTATTAATTTCATTAATAAATTGTCACTCTCTAAAGTGAATAAAAGTAAATTGTGTCTATTTAATAAATTAGACCGTAACATTTTGGCGATCCTGCCAGGATAGCAACAAACGACGTAAAAATTATTCGTCAAACTGTGCTATCTTCGAGTGTGAACCTGTTTTTCTACGGAAAATATTCGAGTTCAATCAAAGGAGAAAAGGCTCCGTGGGTGTTCTACGGGTACCTTCGAGAAATTTAAAAGTGATATTAATTGAACTACATGAGCTTGTCGATCTAGACAATAAGACTCAGAAGAAGACGACTTCTGGAGGAATTTCATCCATTTGGAGATCCAGGCAGATACGTCAGCCGCTTACTTGGGGGTGCTTTGCAGCAGTGACTACGGCCACTCTTAACACATCACCAGGGTCCAGAAGAAGCAGAAATACGTAAGATTTATTCAACGAATAAACTACATTTGACATGTTTGATTAATTAAATGGTAACTAGGCTACGCGTGTTAGTAAGTCTTAGTTTCCTCAATAAAATAAACTATTTCTCTGAATAACCTTGTTGTAAGTGTGTAGACACTTGAACAAGTGAAGAGAACTAAAAACACATAACTTTTGTTACGCGAAACATTTATTTACACCCGACAAAAGTAAATTAAAATATAGCATTCCGTCATATTACACATATAGGTATTTTAAACACATAAACTACACATCTGACATAAACTTTGTCTCGACTGACGAAAGTTTAAATATGGAGAACGAATCAAAAACTACCCTTAATCCACCTGGAACATCAACAACGCCAAACACGGAGCAGAATCTTTCATCTATTGTGCATCAACTTTCGAGATTAAATGTAGGAGTTACGAGTTTAGTTCATGAAAATAATAACAGAAAAGATGAGATAGTAAAATTAGGCAGAGAATTAGGGTTAAATCCTACGGAAGAAACAGATAACGAATCAGAAAATGCATCCCACAACGAAAGTCATTTCGGTGAGAACGAATCGCAATCTGATGTTCAACAACAAACAAATAGAATAAATAACCAAAACACTTTACAAAATCAAAATTTAGGAAAAAACGCAGCAAAAGATATAATCAGAACTATCAAAACTTTAACTGGACAAGACGATTGTGGAGTTGAAGATTTTATTAAAAACGTTAAAAGAGCAAAAGGACAATGTTACCAACCAGACCTATTATTAGATTTTATAATTTCTAAAAAAATTACTGGAAACGCAGAAAGAGCAATACGATACATAGATTTAGACAGCTATGCAAAACTTTTCAATGCTTTACGTGCAAATTTAACGCAAATCGGTTCAGTGTCAATGCTTCGATCAAAATTATTAAATTGCAAGCAAAATGTTACTGAAGATATTCAAAGTTTCAACAATAGATATAGAAAAATTTGTCACGAATTAAAGTATGCTATTCAATCAGAATACACAAAGCCTATTACACGAAAAGTTGCAATCGAAAACGAAGAAAAAGAAATTTTAAAAAGATACATGATGAACATTCGTCGAGATATAGGATTACAGATAAAGGCTCAACGACCGCTAAACTTGAATGAAGCTCAAATGCAAGCCATGGAATTAGAATTATGGTTTCAAGAAAGTGAAATACCAAAAACAGAATCAACAAGTAAAATTTTGCCACGATTTCCAATCACACCTACATTTAGAGGAATTCTTAAACCTTTCCAAAATTATCAGAATTTGTCAAATAATGTAAATGCACCTGCAGTGCAAGTTCCATCACAGATAAAGCAGGTATCATGTTACAAGTGTGGAAAGATGTGACATAAGACAAAACAATGTACTAAGTCAGCAAATTTTCGTGACGGCTGGTTGCCGAAGAGACCACCGGAATTAATCAGAGTGACACGCGAAGACCAAGAATTTTCAGACTTTCAGTCAATAACCGAGGAAGAAATACAACACCACGAGCAATACAAAAAGAAGGTCGAATATCAACCTTGTGTGGACGATTACAATCCGTATACGGAAGAGCTGATAACGGAGAACAATATAGATTATTAATAGACTCAGGAGCATCAGTTAACATAATAAAAGAAAATAAAATACCTAAAAACAATTACACGACTTTTAAGGTAAAAAAGAATTTTTGTATGGGTAAAGATAAATATCAATCCGAATACGCTGTCCATTTAAATTATTTCGGAAAAAAACAGTTGTTCCATATTGTCGACGAAAACTTCCCATTACCCGAGGATGGAATAATTGGATTGCCATTTTTACAGCAATATGAAAAATACGCGATTACTCCAAAATTCCTTATCATAGAAAAATGGAAGACACCCTTACATAAAGATGGATATTTTGTAGAACAAAATAAAATGCAGATATGCAACATCAGAATGAATAAAGAAGATGGTGATATTTTAATAGAAGACCACCCAAATATTCCCACCGGACTTTACAAAATACAGAACGGAATTATGAAAGCACCTGTTTATAATTATTCTAATCAACCTTTAAAAGTTCCAAACAAAATTGAAGAAATACATATAGAGAAAAATGATTACGACATCACAAACGATAAAACGCTTAAAAATAAAACAAAATTAAAAGCTGAAGAACTATCTGAACGATTAATTGATTTAAAAAATAAAACAAGATTATCTCATTTGGATAAAAATACAAAAGAAGATCTTTGGAAAATAATCGAAAAATATCACAGTAATTTTACCCTAGACGACAACGAAATTCCCTGCACAAATTCGACTAGTAACAAAATTGTATTAAAAACTGGAAAAATAATCAATGACTTTAGAAAATTAAATGAGAATACAGATCGAAAAGTATTTTCCTTACCAGTGATTGAAGACGTTCTTTCACAGTTGGGAAAAGCAAAATTCTTTTCAGCATTTGACCTGTCTTCAGGATTTCTCCAAATACCAATGGAAAAAGAAAGTCGAAAATATACAGGATTCAGCAAAACTAGAGGACATTATCAATTTATCCGAATGCCTGTTGGTTTAAACAATGCATCTGCCACATTTCAAAAAATAATGGACCACGCTTTTCAAGGATTAATTGGTGATGCATGTTTTTCATACTTAAATGACATTGTTGTTTTTGGATCTACATTGGAAGAACATAATAAAAATTTAACAAAATTCATGGAACGAGTAAAAACATTGGGATTAAAATTGAAACCGGATAAGTGTGAATACCTTCGACCAGAATTAGAATACTTAGGACATGTTATCACAGATAAAGGAGTAAAACCAAATCCTTTAAAAATACAAGCAGTTCAAAATTTTAAAGAACCAAAAAACGTCACTGAAATACAATCATTTTTAGGATTAGTTGGATATTACAGAAAGTTTATTAAAAATTTTGCACACCTTTCTAAACCATTATCAAGATTAACATCAAAAGGAACTATTTTCGATTGGACAAAAGAATGTAGTACAAGCTTCGAACTATTAAAAGATTTATTGTGTAAATCACCAGTTTTAAAATATCCAGATTTTAATAAAAGATTTGTTTTGACAACACACATCAGTAATGTAGGAATAGGAGCCGTTCTTTTTCAAGATGGACATCCTTGTTGCTATATTTCGAGACTATTAAATAAAGCAGAACAAAATTACAATACAGCAGAAAAAGAACTATTAGCAATCGTATGGGCTACAAAACGACTAAGGCAATATCTATTGGGACGGACTTTTACTATTCAGACAGTTCATAAAGCACTAATTTAATTACATAATGTAAAAGATCCTAGTTCAAAATTATTAAGGTGGAGATTACGCTTAGAAGAGTTTAAATACGATATAGAATATGTTAAAGGAAAAGAAAATAAAGCAGCTGACTGTCTTTCAAGGCTATTTCCAATACAAGACGAGGATAGTAAAAAAGCCACACCAGCAGAAAATTCAGAAGACAATGAACTTAGATCAACAAAAGAAGAAGAATACATGTCACCCGATATACAGGGATTTGATGACATCCCACAGCCAAAAAATAATGCAAATTATATTTAAACCGAACAATACGATGAAACAGATGTTCTAACACAAAATTTTGTCGAATGGAAAAAGAATGAAGAAACTGTACATCTTACAATAAAACCTAACACTCAAGGAAAATTATGCAAAACAAGGCTAACAAGAGATTTACCCCAATTCAAAAAAGAAAACTGGTTAAAATATTTTGAAAATCAAGTTAAAGAAGTTATAGATAAGAAACTGATTTCACCAATTCTAAAGTACCCAAAATTAATTTATCAATGGAAAGAGAAGCACGAAAAATGGTTAAATAAAACTACAGACAAATAATACAAGACAGTATTTACGACGACAAATAATACTATTACATCATACACACTAGGTTAACACAAGATTTGAAATGTAATACACTGTTAGAAAAAAACCAAAATTGTATCTCCCAACTGTACTCCTAAACTAGATAGAATGAACACAAAATGTAAGCTACGATTTACTACTCGACATAAATAAAAGTGACAATCATACATTTAAATTAATTGTTTAAAACAATATGTAAATCTAAGAGTTGAAAAATTAGGTCTAATATGTGTAACATTAAAATGAGTAATGTTCACGTCGTTATATCCTACGAAAGATAACCACATAGAAAATCAGAATTAAATATTAAACCTTATTTAAATAAAAATGTAAAACTTAGGTTTAGGGACTAAACCCTATCTAGCGAGAGGGATGTTATAGTCAGCAAAAATATATATCCCCACCTGTATTGTTTCATATTCGACATGAGCTGCAAAACGTATTTGCAACTCAGTCTTATTTCTGCCTTTGAAGTGTATTATTAATTTTAATAATAAATTGTCACTCTCTGAAGTGAATAAAAGTAAATTGTGTCTATTTAATAAATTAGACCGTAACAGAGGCAACTTTGTATATATTTTTGAATATTATTTTTCATATTTTCCCAATAATAATTTTGTCGAATTCTACTATAAGTTTTGGTTACACCTTTATGTCCTCCAACTGAACTTGAATGAGCTTCTTCAATTAATTGCATATATTCTTCTTTCGTCGGATATTTTGTATGTCCACTGCATACAACAACCTTTACAAATGAATTTTCAAAAATTAATTTTATCATTGACAGGATTTCGTCCCAAGTTATATTATTTATTTGGGTTGTCCTTGCAATGCTTATGCTTTTTAATTTTAATTGTTCGCATAAATTTTTCATTGAAATAATTGTAGTTTTAATTCTTTTTATTGTATCAGATAAATTTTCTTTTATTTCACTTTCTATAGGAAGAGCTATATGGTAATATATACCTCTCTTTATTTTTTCTGCTATACCTAATTTAAGTTTACCAAAATTTGGCAATTTTTCACGTTTGGCAAGTGATCTGGAGCCATTATCTCGAGGGTCTCCGTTGACTGAAAGAAAATAGGTTAGGTTGTCTCTACGCATTGGTAATTGGTCTCTACAGTCGATAATATATCATTCTTGTTTTACATTTAAATTTTCACAATCTTCATTCTCCACTAGGTTATCTTCTTCTTCAGATGACACTTCAGAATTGGAATTTTCGTAGCCCTGATCAATTTCTTCATTTTTCGATTTTAATATTTGTTTCATATACTCAGGATCAGATTTAATTTCATCAGTATAAGCCTCATTATAAAATTTTTGTTTTCTTTCATTATTTGTATTACATACCTTTTTCGGTCTTCCCCTTTTTTTCTTTGAAAAGGAGGTATTCAAACGTGTGCATTGTTTTTTCGGTCTACCTCTTTTTTTCTTCTCGTGTGCTTTTATTTTATTATCTTGAATTTCTTGTGTTTCTTTATTTTCTTTTTCACATATATCATTTTCTTGATTTCCATTTTCTTGTATTCTTTTTTGATTTCTCGTAATAACATTACAAGTTTCAATACTTGTACCATAATTTCTTTTATTAAATATATTTTTAATAGATTGGAGAATTTTCTTTATCTCCATATTCATGTAGCATTCATTGTCATTAATTATTTTTTCAATATATGGGAGACTTTTTCTTATCTCCAAATTCAAATAGGATTCATTGTCCTTCAATATTCTTTCAATAGATTGGAGACATTTCCTTATCTCCAAATTCAAATAGGATTCATTGTCCTCAAATATTTTTTTAATAGATCGAAGAATTCTTTGTATCTCCGAATTTCCATTGGATGCATTGTCCATAAACATTTTTTTTATATCGTAGAGACTTCTTATTATCTCCAAGTTTGATTCATTTTCATTTGCTACATGTTGTATATATTCTTTTAATTTTTCTTTCATCTTTTCGTGCACACTTTTCATTATATTTTCTTGAATTTCCTGAGTTTCTTGAATTTTTTCTTCTTTTATTCCTTGTACTTTTTCTTCAGTTATAACTTCAACTGGATTTCTGGATAAGGCATCAGCATTAACATTTGTTTTTACAGCTTTGTAGACCACATTAAAATCATATTCTGCTAATTTGAGTTTCCATCTTGTTACTCTTGAACAAGGATCCTTAGAATTTTGGAACCAAACTAGTGGTTTGTGATCCGTGACTAAGGTAAATTTTCTTCCATAAAGGTATGGTCTAAAATGTTGCACACTATATATAATTGCCAAGGCTTCTTTTTCATAAGTTTCATATTTTCTTTCACATTCATTTAAAGTTCGTGAAGTATAAGCGACTGGTTGATCTTTGCCAATTACTCCTTGTGATAAAATTCCTCCTATTGCAAAACCTGAAGCGTCCGTTGTTAAAATAAACGGTTGAGAAAAGTCTGGTCTTTTTAAAAGTGGTTCCTCACAGAGTTTATTTTTTAAAGTATCAAAAGCAGCTTGTTGTTTATCGGTCCAAAGGAAAGGTGTGTCCTTTCTTAAAAGTTGATTTAAAGGATTTGCTATTTTTGAAAATCCGCCTATAAATTTTCGATAATAACCCGCTAGTCCTAAGAATTGTTTAATATTTTTAACATTTTTTGGTTTTGGAAATTTCTTTACAGCTTCAACTTTTTTCGGGTCGGGTCGTACACCATTTTTATCAATTATATGCCCTAAGTATCCTACTTCTAACCTTAAAAATTCACATTTATCTGGTTGTAGTTTTAAATTAGCAAAACGGAGTCGTTCCATGAGTTTCGAAAATTTTTCTTCGTGTTCTTCTAAGGTATCCGCATAAATTACAATATCGTCCAAATAAACAAATAATTCTGATCCTTGTAAACCTAATAATACCTGATCAATAAGTTTTTGAAATGTACTTGGTGAATTTTTTAATCCAAAAGGCATTCTATCAAATTCGTAGTGTCCAAATGGCGTTGAAAATGCCGTCTTATAAGAGTCTCTAGGATCCATTTTGATTTGATGAAAACCGGATGCTAAATCGAAGACTGAAAAATATTGAGCGTTTCCTAATTGATCCAACAGGTCCGTAATATTGGGGAGAGGGTAAAATTGACCTACCGTGCGTTCATTTAGTTTCCTGAAGTCTAAAACTAATCGCCATTTTTTATTTCCCTGTGAGTCATCTTTTTTTCTGGTACTATCCATATTGGTGTATTGAAAGGTGAATCAGAATGTTTAATAATCTTTTGTTTTAATAATTCGTTTACTTGACGTGTCATTTCTTCTTTATGAACAGGTGGAAATCTATATTGTTTAGTAATAATTGGTGTGTCATCTGTAGTTATTATTCTGTGTTTTATAAGATCTGTTCCTTCTAAATATTCTCCAGGTATATGAAATCGATCCGAATAGTTTTCTACTAAATTCATGACGTGTTTTAATTCTTCTTTATTTAAATGTTCAAGACGAAGTAATTTTTTTAAGTCTTCAACTCTATCGTTGCCTGTAATGTTGAAAATATTTTCTGATTTCATATTTTTTGAAAATACATCAATGATTTGTTTAATTGATGAGTCTTCATTTTTAATATCAGATTTGCTTATTGAACTTTCTTGCTTTATTTCATCAAAATCTTCTAAATTTACTTCAAACATTGGGATGTCAATTGATTCGTTTAATGTATTTATAGCCTGTAAATAAGCTAATCCTTCTATATTTGAAACTACTGCATCACCTAAGTAAACACCGTCTTTCACTACTAATCTTGGAATGTAACCTACTTTTTTATTTTTATTTGAAATTTTTACATGAATATTGTAAATTGACCTTGCTGGTATTGTAAAATAATTTTCTGAATCAAAATTAAATTTTTGTTTATTGATTTCTAGATGTCTTTCTTCATAATTAATTTTCACTTTATTTTTTATGAAAAATTCTGTTCCTAATATTCCATCATGTTCAATTGGAACATCATTTGATAAAAGATTAAAAGTTGTTTGAATTCCAAAAATATTAATCTCAACTTGACCTAAGGTGTAAACAGCGTGATCGTTTATTCCTGTTAATTTTAGACATTTATTTTCATTAATTTTTATATCCGATTTTAAAGCGCGAATTTTTAACAAATTTGGTCCTGCACCTGTATCAATCATCATTGTAATTGGAATTTTTAATTCTTGAGTGTCAATTCGAATATATGGAATAGTGTTGGTTTTTGCTAAATTAATGTTCTTGGATGCATAGTAATTTCTTTTTAATTCTTCCTCAGAGCATCCTACTGAAGAGGAATTTTGGAGTTTCCCTGATTTTGAGTTTGCGAATTTGTTTGTTGTTGTTGTTTATTATTTTCATCCCACATTCTTTTTCTACAATTAGTGGAAATGTGTCCTAAATTTTTGCAATAATTGCATGTTATATTTTGATTTCTATTTGTAAATTTTGATGTATTGTTAGTTCGTGATTCTTGCGAAAAATTTCGTTGTTGGTTAGGGAAAAAATTTTGTCGTTGATTTTGTCGTTGGTATGAAGTATGCAATTGATTTTGTGGCATGTTTCTAAAGTGATTTTGGAATTGATTTTGTCTTTGATTCTGTTGTGGATTTCTATAAGTATTTTGACTATGAAATTTATTAAATGCATGATTTTGTTTGTTAAATCGATTTTGATTTGAAAAATTTTTGTGTGATCCTGGAGAAAAGGAGTTTTCTCGTCTTGCTCCTATCAATTTATTAAGTTGAAAACAATTTACTGCAAAGTGGCCCTTTTTTCCACAAACTAAACAAGTTATTACATTATCTTGAGCGATATTAATTTTGGTTGTTTTTGCAAATTCTTTATTATTTTTAGGATGAGAATAATACTCAGTATTATGCTCACTTTTTCTTAATTCACGGTGTGATAATAATTTCCTTTCTATTTCTACTGCTTTATTAACTATTTCTTGAAATGTGTCTGCTGTACCTATTCGTATTTCAATTTCTGGTCTAAGTCCTCGTGAGAAGCAATCAACAGTTGTTTTATCTAAATTTGTTTTAAATGCTTTATCTACTGCATTTTCGTTGCTAAGCCTATGCGCGTCTAATATTCTTTCTGCTGCTTCTGCGATTCTTGAACCGTAAGAAATTACATTTTCGTGTTCCCACATATATATTGCTCCTAATTCTCCTTGTAATTGATAAACAGATTTTGCTGGTGCGTAAATTTGTTTTAACCTTTCTGTCAACTGCTCTACTGTATTAAAATTATTTCCTATTATAATTCTTCGTGCTTCACCCGAAATTCTACTTCTAATTAATTTTCTAAATTTGTTTGTACTTGTGCATTATCTGGAAGCATAGATTTTGCTTCTAAACAACTTTCAATAAATATAGATAATGGGATATTTTTTCCGTCAAACATTGGTATGGTTTCTAATGCATCGCGTAATGACACTTGCTGATTATTTGGAAGCGCCATGTTTTCTTCAAAATCGTTACTGTTTCTAGTGCTATCAAAAGAATCGTTTTCAGAGTGTTCGCTTGTTTCAACTTCGTCAACAAATGGATTATTTGAACCTAAATTTGCTTGAGACTGATTTCCTAAATTTTGTTCTACTAGAGTTTCTTCTAATATAGAATCTTTGCTGTCGTTATCGTCAGTTTCAGAAGAATTATCGTCAGTGTCAAAAAGTTGAGAAATAAAACCTGAGTCAAGCTGTCTATGTTTTTCTTCGGGATTAGGATTTTCTTTAGAATATCTGGGTGTACTTGTGTGTGGATTTTCTTTATAATAAGGAATTCCCGAATGCAATAACAATTCTGGATTATTTTTTATTTTAGAGCGAGTTAAATGTGAGGAATCGGTAGTATTTTCATTCGAAGAAGACATTAAAAGATTGCATAGTATCAAAATTTATAATATACACAATAATTGTAAAATTGTCAATCTTGTTTCTTGAATATAAAATATACTTTTCTTTTATAGTTAATTTTTTTTAAGCTTCAGGACGGTAAAAAAATTTTTTAAACAAATAATAACAAATCACAATTTAAAGAATAAAACAATATTTGGTTTAACACAAATTAAATATTAAAATGATTCATATACGAGACAAAAAATTCCATAAGTCAAGAGGACTCGAACCCCTATTCATCAATATAATGCTGGATTTATTTTAAGAATGCACCTTGCAACTTTAAAAATTAGAAGTTAAGAGGACTCGAACCTCTATTCATTAAAACTAATATAAAATATATTTATGAATGCACCTTGCGACTTAAATCTTGTATAATGTTATCAATCAACATAAAATGTACCAATTTAAATGAAAATATGGAATGTCATTAATTATTTTTTAATATTGTATGATAATATTATTTGTTATTATTATTTATTAAAAAAAATTTCACCTTTTTTTAACAAATTGTATACTCATTGATTTATTAAAAATGTTTAGTTAAATAAATTCTTTAAAATTTTTGAATTTTATTAAAATTTTGACAAAATAATGGCTGATCGACTTTATAATTTTCCCGGGCCGATGCACCAAAATTTATAAAGGGCTTCTGTTACGTCAAAACGAGAAACCTTTATAAATATACCTAACGTTCCTCGTTTTAAATTAGTTTCATAAATGAATCTAATTTGCGATGAGGATAAGTCAATGAGCCTACTAAATGTTGTGAGAGAATAATTTATTTAAAAACCAACAAGAAAGAAAAGAGTTGACAAAAATACAATGAGTACAAAATTATGAATCTTACTTAAAGAATAACGATTACTTGTGGTGTGATGATTATCTTGTAATCCAATCTTGAGTGGTGATGAGCACTAGACGAAAAGGGACCGCCTAATGGTTGTCCTTAATGGTGGAAAATTTGTGCTGGTGTTTACACTAATGAGATAGTGTATTGTATTCCGAAAAATATCTGCTAGTCCCAGACAGTTGTCGCCTCTTAAGCAAATTTCGATGTTTCGAAATTTGGAATGTGATCCTTCAATATTTGAGTTTTGTAGACACTCGAAAGAATTTCCAAATTTATATTTTTGGAAATTGATAAAAGCTCAAAGATCGATGAATAGGGTGTTGATTTGAAACTGATTTCAAATTATTACTTGGGGAATAATTCACTTGTAATGAAGTATTTTTCAATTAATACTTGTACGACACTTTTAAATAATGTTCAAAGGTATACTGGGAGACTTTTCACTTTTAATAATGTTTAAAGGTTTACTGGGAGTTCACTTTTGAATAATGTTTAAAGGTATACTGGGAGACTGTTTACTTGTTGACGATTAGATGAATACTGCTGATTTCCAAAAAATTACTCTCTGATCTCTGCTTAATTTCTCTCCCTTTTTATACGAAACTGTTCCATTGTTTAGAATCATATACGTGTAGTTATTGAGAGTGGGAGAGCAGGGTAACTATGAACACCTGTGCACTTGTTTATCTTTTCTCTCTTTCTAATTTTCATGTCTCTTCAAAATAGTAGTGGCGATGATCATAGCCTGTTTACTTTTTTATGCTCAATGCTGCTGTGGACTAATCTTTTCTCTCTTTCTAATTTTTGTGTCTCTTCAAAATAGTGGTGGGGATGATCATAGCCTGTTTATTTTTTATGCTCGATGCTGCTGTGGACTAATCTTTTCTCTCTTTCTAATTTTTGTGTCTCTTCAAGCCCTCTCTTTGTGTATAGATGGTTTTTCTTCCTTCCTGTGGCGAAATTGTTTGAAGGTTGTTGAACTGATGCACTATCGTTATTCTTTTTACATGATTTAAAATATTATTCTCTTTTCTTAGAATTATTATGATTTGTAATTTATTCTGATACATATAAGACATATAATATCAATTGCCATATATTCAAAAATATTATAATTGTAATGCAATAATATGAAATACATAAAATATAATTATAAAATATATACGAAAAATACAATATCGAATACAAAATATGTACATAAGTATTGTACTTAATTTAGGTACATTAATAAGAAGTTACGGACGTAACAGTAAAATAATGATAAATTAATATTTTCCTCAAAAATTCTCATGGGCCCACTCTAATTTTTACATGGTCTATAGAAAAAAGGTCACCAGCTTCTAGCCCGTGAAAACTCCTTTAAAAATCACTATTCATACTTTCAATTTGATTAATTTTACTTATCAATATATTAAATCGAAAAAAAAGATATTTTAAAAAAAATCCAAATTTTGAAACTCTATAACTCAAAAAATATTTTATCAAATTAAAAAAAATTAATATTTATATTTCCACTAATAATAGTAACATTTTAGCAAAGTTTAGAGAAAATTCATTTTTTTACCTGGGCAGTTAAGAAATTTTGCCCCATATGTTCGTAATTTGTGGTTACGTTCTATTTTATTACTCCGAATCCCTTTGAGATCCCAAGATAAAACTTACAGGACATGTAGAGCACATTTGCCCTAACATTTAGTAAAATTTTGAAAAAAATCGAAGACGATGTTTTTTAAAAAACGGATTTTTAATTTTTCAAAATTTCAAAAAGAAATTTTTTTGAATTTTCTTTTTTATATTAATTGTATCTTAAAAAATACTTAAAACCAAAGAAATCCTTTTTTTAAAATCCAAAATCGGTTAATTAGAACCAAAGTTATAGCACTTTAAAAAAAGACAAAAATTTTCAAAATGCCATATTTTTGGTAATTTTCAAAATTTTGAAAAAATATTTGGTGGAGTTGTTTATCACTATAAAAGTAATAAATTTACTAAAGTACAGCCAAATCCCAACAAGTCATGAAAATATGTGTGTTGAACTGACGTGGAATCCATCAACAGTAGATTGTCCCCACAGGACCGACACTTTCCTAAAAATTTATTAAATATTTATTTGCAATATTCGGAATTTTTAATTGCATAATGCATAATTGTATAATGGCACTGTTTTTATAAAATTCCTTACTAACTCTTCTTTTATTATATCTTTATAATGAATTTAATTTAATTTGTTTCAAAAAATATTGTAATATTTTATCGATTATATCAAATCAACATTAAATATTCAAATTACAGGGTCACTGTATTAAATATTTGTTAATGATATGATTTAATTAATCAATTTTAACTTCATCAGACAAAGGTTGATATTTTTTATTGTCGCAATACTATTTATTTAAATTGATTTCTCTATTCAATTCACTTTTTTTCACGATACTTTAATTCAATATTTTAATCGATCTTTCCATAAATATATCACTTAACAAAACTGTGTCGTATAATCATTAATTTAATTAATAAATTTAAAAATTAACCCCTTCTTTTAGGGAATAAATATTAACTTCCGACCTTGTGGAAAAAATATAAAATACAAACAATATTTTTCACAGACTTGCTGCAGAAGGAACAAATTCAGACTCAATCGTTAAATCGATCGAAGCAATGGAAGATATTATGAAATTTTATTAAAATGTTAATAGTGGGGAGGGTATTGCACACAGTTTACTAAACTTCTTTGTTGCCAGACAAGCTTTTCGCAAGATTGCAAATTCCTAAAGTTGGTCCATTCCTTTTGACTGATTTTTCAATTAATAAATAAAACAAAATACTACAAACATTATTGAAAGAAAGAAAAGTAATCAAAGCAATTATTTAAGTAAAATTAAAGAGGGCAAATAGTAAATTTGTTATTTTCGTAAATAGATAGTTTGAATTGTCCATACTTGAATTATATGTGTTATACGTAACATTGCACACAATCACAAAAACTTTCAGTAAAATTGACAATGTTTCCTTAATATTGGAAATCCTTGGGAAATTTTAATGTTATTACTGCAAGTTTCCATGCTTCGTAGATAAGATTGAGTGATAATTTACTAGATATTTAAAGATGTATTTTGGTGTTGACCAGAATAAATTGTAGTGAGAAAACGTAAAATAGTGTTTGTTTTCGCCAATTTACTATTGAGGTTGAAGAAAATAATTGTATTGGTTTTTTCGATGCCCTATTAATGAGAGATAATAACAAATTAAGAACAAATTGGTTTAGAAAAGGAACTTTTTCAGGTAGATATGTAAATTTCAACTCAAGCATTTGTATGAAGGATAAAATCTCGATCGTTTACTCTCTTGTTGATAGAGCGGTAAAACTTTCTGAGACTGAATTCATTAACGATAATTTAAATACTGTATTAAATATTTTAATTTCAAACGATTATCCGGCATTTTTCGTTAAAAAGTATATTAATATGAGGCTCAAAAAAATTACAAATCCCCTTGATTCTAATACGAGTGTAGTCAACAAATCAAAAACTATTGACTTCAGAAAATGTGTATCTCTTCCTTTCATTGATGAACTTCACATTTTCTTTATAAAATTTTTTAAGAAGTTTGATGTTAATGTTGTTTTTCATTATAATAAGGATCCGTTTGGTTGTTTCTCAAAGCATAAAGATATTACACCTTTCGATTTGAAAAGTCACGTTGTGTATCAGATTCCATGCGAATGTGGGATGGTGTATATCGGTCAGACTATGAACTATATAAAGGACAGGGTCAGTACCCATAAGAGAGATTGCAAAAATGATAAAAGAGCTTCTTCTCTATTTGCACGTTCCCATGAATATGGGAAATTTAATATGAATTTAAAATATGGAATATTTCATGGAATATTTCATGAATATGAATATGGTCTTCAATTTTAATAACACCAAAATTATTTGTAATGAGTCGAATCTCAGGAAGCGACTTTTTAAGGAAATGTTTTATATTGTTAAATTTAGTAATTCTGTAAGCAAACGAACCGACATAAATAACCTTAGTGATTTATATTTTAATTTAATATCCGATATGTCCTTATAATTGTTTTTAAATTAGTAAAAAAAGTTTTTTATTATATATGGTTAAATATTTGTGACTTCGCTGTAATGTGAATAGAACTTTAGGTTTCGACGACATGTGAATGACACTGTAGAATTTAGGCATTGCAAACGAACACTCATGGTTTTGAGGTTATAACGTTTTTTTGACAGCTGACAAGAATTATTGTTTTTTAGGAAATAATAATCTCAAAAAATGTAGACCACAATACTGTCTAATACTGGCTTATGAATATGTGTTTTTTATATGTATTTTTGACATTATGTTTTATTTTTGTGTGTCTATGACTTTTTTGTTTTATGTTGACATGCTGAGAACTCTTTTTGTGATCTCTTTAGAAAGAGAAAATGATTATGTTTTGAACTTTTTTCTTTTATTTTATATGTTATTTCTTATTTGTTTTCTTTTTTTAATTTGTAAAACAACTATTTAGATTGATTTGATATAACCTGATGAGGTCTTTCATGGAAAGACGAAAGCTCGAATTTTGAAATTATATAAATAAAAGACCAGCAAAAACAAACACTATTTTACGTTTTCTCACGATAATTTATTAGAATTATCTATTTAAAAATAATAATGTTTAAAGGTAAAACAACAACTACAGAACGAATGTTATATTATTCGGGAACCATCTCAACTATGGGTGAAGTACATCATGGCAATACGGTGACTGATTATATGGATCAAGAAAGAGAACGGGGAATAACAATCACTTCTGCGGCCGTTACGTTTCTGTGGAAAAATTACAAATTCAATCTAATCGACACACCCGGTCACATAGACTTCACCAATGAGGTCGAACAGATGCTGGGAATTCTTGATGGAGCGATAATTGTTCTTGATGGTTCAGCTGGAGTTGAAGCTCAAACCCTAACCGTTTGGAGACAAGCAGATCGGTACAATATTCCAAGAATAATTTATGTTAATAAAATGGATAGAAAAGACGCTCATTTCGAAAATAGCGTGAAATCTATTGAAACAAAGTTGGAGACTATTCCTTTAATCATTCAACTACCTTTAAAAAAAGACCAATCCTTAAATGGTATTGTAGACATTGTCACCCTCGAAAAGTTAACCTTTAATCAAAGCCACCAGGCAATGAAAATGCAGAGGTTAAAACTCACTGAAGATGATAAACAATTATTTGAATTAGCGAAAGAGAAGCGCAAAGAATTAATAGATCGGATTTCAGGATTAGATGATGAATTAGCAAATATTGTTATAGAAAAGAATTCTTTAGATAAAATTCCCGATCAAAATTTAGTTGAATCTCTTCGAAGAGTTACTGTAAAAAGAAAGGCAGTGCCTGTTTTACTTGGAAGTTCATACAAAAATATTGGCGTTCAACCTCTCATGAATGCAATTGTTCTATATTTGCCTTCTCCAGATATGAATCCACTTACAAAACTCTACAATTGTTTTCGGGTAAAGTTTTCTTTCTACTTGTACATTTTTAATATTTGTAAATTTGATAAATTTTTTGTGTATTTCAGGGTTCACTGTCGGCAAAAGCTTTTAAAGTTATTCATGATAAACAAAGAGGTCCAGTAACTTTCCTTAGAATATTCACAGGACAGCTGAAAAAGAATCAAAAAATTTATAATGTCGGGCAAGAGAAAACTGAACAGGGCGGTCGACTTTGTGCAGCTTATGCTGATGATTACATGGAAATACCAGAAATTAATCAAGGAAATATTGTTGCCATGACTGGACTTAAATCGACAGTTACTGGAGATTTAATATCATGCAGCGTGAGTGCAGCTAATCGAGCGAAAGTGGCATTAGAGAAACGAGCAAACGTCAAATCTGGGGAGATAAAAAATATTTTTTCTAATAATGCAAGAATTTTAGATCCTGTTTTCTTTTGCTCCATCGAACCACCTTCTTTATCTTATCAATTAGCGTTGGATAATGCTCTTTTAGAGATACAAAAGGAGGATCCAAGCTTACGCGTAAGTTTTACTCATTCTTTATTAGGAATTTAAGTCCTCTTTATATAACACAAGTTTCACTTATAGTACAAAACTATAAAAATAAAAAAATATCGTTATTTGTATCATTGATTAATGAAGACATTTACATTGTATGAGATGGTATTATATTTTTCTGAAAGTGAACTTTTGCTAATTTAAGCCCTCATAACACCGTCATATTCAGCATATCCCAGAGATTTCTTGAGAATATCGATTTGTTTGCGGTAGTTTGGATGTCCATGGATATGGATTTTTAAATTTTTGTCCATTTTGTTTATTTGACATCACTTTTGCTTCCTAGGGAGCATTTACTCCTGCTACTATCCGACTAGTGAAAAAACATCGATTTCTGCCTCACCTCGGATACATGATAAATAGCAAAATTTATTCCTATGTGTTAAAAAAAATTTTTACTATAGAAAATTTAAAAAAAAACTTGAATGTTAGTAGAATCTCCTCTTAATGAACAAATATTTTAATGCGCTTCAAATTTTATAATTTGATTTATTTACATGCTTAATAAAATATTTCTTTAATAATTTTTTATTAAATATAACACATAATAAATAAGTCTTTATTCTTTGAATAAAACATTTTTTTCTATTTTATGCAATTGTTTTTCTTCTTTAAATTTAAATCATAACACTGGCACACAAAAAAATTGATGCTCTGAGATTTTGATCAGACTATGACTACTTTATGTTTTTGGGGTCGCTGAAACCGAAACTGAAGTTTATTTAACCCCATCGCGTCAGGGTTTTAAGATAACCTCAAAAAACTCAAAATTTGACCTCAAAATTTTTTAATAAAAAAAACTTATTTTTAAGTCTTACTATGACTACTTTATGTTTTTGGGGTCGCTGAAACAAAAACTAAAGTTCATTTAATCCTATCACGTCAGGATTTTAAGCTAACCTTAAAAAATCAATTTGGGGTCAAAATTTGACCCCAAAATTTATTAATGAACAAAAATTTTTATTTTTAAGTCTTCCTGCCCATGTGGAACGCTGCCATGGGATTTCACCTTAGGTTACGTTTATACGACTGTCGGTCAGGGATATAAAGTTACGCATAAAGTTAAGTCTACAATGAAAGAAGGTGCGCATCGATGTTCATAGCTATTGGTATACTGAAGTATTCTGTTGTATATCTATAGCTATGTATGAACATTGAAGCGTACCTTCTCTCATTGTAGGCTCAACTTAGGTGTGCTATAGGACTCCACCCTAATTCGAGGTGGTTTTCTACAGTTAAATACATACAGTATGTGTATTTCTACAGTAAAATACGGTATTATACCTTTTTCTATGCGTAGACAATCTATTTTCTACTGTATTATACGAGTAGAAAACCATGTATACAACGTCATGACGGTAGAAAAAAAATTTGCCTTAAAATTTTAAAATCCCCTTCACACGAAACTGTAAGAGTGCATCTACAGTAGATTTAAGGTGCGTTTATACGACTGTCGGTAGAAAATAATAGTTTATACAATAGATTTAAAATACATTTGTTTTTTTCTGATTCAAAGCAATTGCATATTCCGCTTAAAAATTCCATTTAATAAATAAATTTAAAGCTAAATATTGTTTATTTGTATGCAGAATATGCAATTACTTTATTGCATTAGACAAAAAAAATGTTTTTTAAGCTATTGTAGAAATTCCTTTACAGCTTCCTGTGAAACACCTGCATGCATCTTCCAGGTGCTGGTTGGCATCTGGATCGAAATAATACACGGGGAAGTTCCTAATACACAATTTTCTCATTTGACAAAGTTATTATGTTTATGCATTCTTATTTCATCTCAAACTAAAATACTTGTAGCAACTTTTACAACTATCATATTAATTAAAAATATTGTTAATTAAAATTTTTGCCAAAAAAGGGTTTCTAACATAAACTTGAAATACACAAAAGAATATTCTGCGTACATAATTTTGATAAATACATCGACTTTAATAATCAAATATCTTGAGTCTGCGCAGAAAGTCTTATAATGTATTTAGAAGTTATATAAATATATTGCCTTAAGCCAGTGTAAGAGCCATAAAAATTAGAGGTTACGATGAAAATTCTATTTTTGTCAAAAAGTGTAATTAATATATGTTTTCCAGTAGCATAATAATTTGTAAAGTTGAAACAAGTATCATAGTTTGACGTAAAATAAAAATATATGCGGATAATAAGTTTCGTAATTCAGGAAATTGTGATTTAGGATCTTTCCCATGAATTATTTCAAATTTTAAACTAAGTGACAATCAGTACAAACTATATTTGTAGTCAAGACTTTTCACACTTTCAACTCAAGATTGCACGGGGGTGGTGTGGAGACGATTTTGACATTTTTGGTAAATTTATTTTCTACCCTCAGTAGTACATTAATGCATAATAAAGAGATTTGTACAACCTACTTTATTTTTACCGGCTTCATATTGAGTAAAAAGTCGTATTTACAAATATTGTGATAATTCGTGAATGGAGGGGAGAGTCTCCAGTTGTGAGACATCTCCAGTTGTAAAACAGTCAATTTTTTTAACATGCAATATTAAAAAGCCGATTAGTTTATATAAAAACATTTCTTTTTATATGAGCTAACTTTTTCTTGTACCCCGAAACGGATATGTAAACTGTTTTTGTTAAGTACCAACACTGGGTGTGATAATCGACAAAAAAGCGTTTTTTCAATAAATGCAAAGTACTTTTTTCCAAGTTAATTAATTGAAAAAGGTAAATGTAATGCATTTTCTTTTAGTGTTTTCTCTATATTTTGTGATGCAATATTGCATTGTTCCAATCTACGGTTGAAAATAATTTAATTTTCCTTTTTCAAAATAGCGCCAAATTCTGGGTGTGAGACACAGCGTATCACCAGTTGTGAGATAGTCTACACAGCCATTTGGGCAGCATAAAAAATACGACTTTGCAGGCATACTATTTAAATATTTTTTTGATTTTTTTCTAGTATTTTTTGTCATGTCAAGTGGAAAAATGTATTGATTTAGAAGATTCAGAAGAAATCAATTTTAATGCTCTTGTTATTAAGAGTCTTACAGCGTAGATAATAAAAATATATAATAAAGCAATTAGAATTTAGACAAATTTGCAACCATATTAATTTGTCAATAGTAGAACTTTGGTTTAACAGAATTTTATATTTCAGAATTCTATTTTATTCGAAACTTCGATTTTGCAAATTTTTATTTACAAGAATTTTCATTTAAAAGAATTTTCAAAATACAAAATTTACCCGTAATCGAATTTCCATTATACAGAATTTACATTAGGACAAATTTTAATTTCACGAAATTTTTTATTTACTACAATATTTATTAAACAGAAGTCATTTAAACAATTTTTTAATTGACAGAAGAATCATTAGAATGGATTTTTTCTTAGTCGAATTTTTATTTTTTAAAATATTAATTAACATAAAATCGATTTGAGCAACTTTTTATATATGACAGAAATCTCACATAACCAAAATTGATTTAGACAGAATTTCTAATTATTAAAATTTTCGTTTGTCAGAATGCTCATATGCTAGAAATTTTATTTTATAGAATTTAAATATGACAGAATTGTTAAATACTCGAATTTCTACTATGTCGACATCTCAAGCTAACGAAAGTTTAGTTCACAGAAATATAATTTGTCCGACAAAACTCCATTAGATAGATGTGTTGTCTTACTCTATCTAATGGAGTTTTGTCGGACAAATTATATTTCTGTGAACTAAACTTTCGTTAGCTTGAGATGTCGACATAGTAGAAATTCGAGTATTTTACAATTCTGTCATATTTAAATTCTATAAAATAAAATTTCTAGCATATGAACATTCTGACAAACGAAAATTTCAATAATTAGAAATTCTGTCTAGGGTAAGTCCGGGGGAGATGGCCATAGTTTTTTCAAAGGATTGTAAAAACTAAAAAAAGAGATATTTGTAAAAACTTTTATTGGTAATTAAACATTAAACACTTTACTTTGAAGTTATGAAAGGTAAAATACAATATTTTAATATTAACAATCTTAAAATTTACGTTTTCGAAAAAGTGCATTTGGCCATCTCTCCCGGGATGTCTGGGAGAGATGGCCACATGTATGCGGGTGAGATGGCCAATACGTAATTCTCTTTGGCTCTTAGCTTTAACTTATTTTTAAATCAATTACATTAATTTTCTCTTCTTTTGACCGCATTCTGAACACTCATCAATGAATTCAGTGCAGTTTTCATGCAACCAAAAGTGGCAAACACTGCACTGAATCCAATCTTCTATCAAAGATGTTTGGTTGTAATTTTCACCACAACCTACACAGACGTCTTCTTTCTTGGCATCAATTAAATCTATTATTTTATTATCGAAGATATTTTTAAGGTTGTTTCTTTTTTTCACAGCAGGTTTCATTGTGGCTTTTTTATTTTTTTCAGTAGCGATAGCCTGGTTTTCTTTCTTAATCTTTTTGGACATTACTTTTCGGTCACATTCTACATTCAATTTTTCTTTTTTAATCTTCTTGGAAATGACTTTTTGATTTCTTTCTGTGTCTGATTTTTCTTTTTTCATTTTGTTGGCAATTACTTTTTGGTCTTTTTCTGCTTTTAATTTTTCTTTGGTCCTCCTGGTTGAAATATGTTCTTCAGATGTTAATATTTTGCCAAGTTGCTTAGCCCTTTTACGAACCTGGATACATGTTTTTCAATTGGATACAAATTCTCTAAAATCTTTGATGGACTAAAATTTTCTTCCTTATTTTTTGAAAGAGATTGCTTTCAAGAACTTGGAATTATTTCTGAGATTTTAGAAACAGTGCTAATAGATTTTTTAAGTTTTTCTCGAGATTTCTTGTTTTGATTTTTAGAAGGACCTGGAAGATTCTGAGATACTGATTCATTTACGTCAACTGGAATCTGAACAGCCGTGGTGACTTCAGTAATATTTGGACTCTCATTGTCAGATTCTGAAAATCCTTCAAAGAAAGCATAGTCTGGAATTGCTGCTGGATTGAAAGGAAACACTCCTGTTGCTTTAAAGCTAGAAATTGCATTTCCTGGTGTAGCAGCTTTTATCCAAGACTTGTTAAGTAGTTCTCCGAAGAAAGATCTCTTAATTTGACGGTTAGGATGTTGTTGCAGCCAAAGTCGACATTGTTCATAAAAATGAGTCTTCAAGGATTTAAATACCGAACGGTCTAACGGTTGAAGAAAATGAGACGTGTGACTCGGCATTGATATTAAAATTATATCATTTTGGTTTGCGTACTCCAACATTTCCACAGAATTGCAATGAGTTGAGTGACCATCTAACAACAGAACTACTTTTCCAGCTGGTTTTCGTGGAACAAAATGAGCTTTCAGCCATTCTAGAAATATCTCGGTTGTTATATAAGCTGATTTTTGAGACATGAACAGGATTGATCCAGGAGGCATTCTGTCTTCAAATTCTGCTTTTTTATTTTTACCTTTCATAATGCATGCGGGTGGTAAAAACGTGCCTTCAGCATTGCAGCAAGCTATTACAGTTATTGTCTCTCCTTTTTTATTTGATGTTACAGTAGACACCGCTTTTGAATCTTTTTTTGCAAGCACATATCCAGGACGATTATTTAACTGTAGGCCTGTTTCATCAATATTGAAAATTCGATTTGGCGTCAGTATTCCATTTTTGTTTATTAAAACTTTTTCAAGAAGATTAAAATATTCATTCACTTCCAATCGGTTCATTGCTTTAGCTCTCGCTAAGGAGACTCCTTCGAATTTTCTTAAAGTAATGCCTTTATTTCTATTTAAAAATAAATTCAACCAATCATAACCTGCCTGTTCAGTTTCTTTATTAAATCTGTGATTTAAATGTAACTGTTCCGCAAACTTGAAGGCTATTGTTCTGACATCATTAATAGTTAAAGGAAATCCTTTTTCCTGTAAGTTTATAATATGAGAAGCCAGTTTGCTCTCATTTTCTTCCCCAAAGATAGAAGTCGGACCTAAAGGGCCTTTTTTATCGTTGCCATTCTTCACACGTCTCTCTAAGGTTTTCCTTGGAATTTGGTACATGTTAGAAGCCGCGTAAACCGATACTCCTTCATTTTTTACAGCGTGTATGGACAATTTTAGACTCCTCACTCCACTCGGCTCTCACATTAGTGATTTTTCATTGATATTTATTAGGCATCTAAAATCAACAGAGAAAAATTAAAATAAAAGTAAATAATTAAAATCGATAACAAAGATTCTTAAGAGTAAATATTTATCAGTAATATTATTTATTTCTAAATTAAATATTCAACTGTTTATGAAAACTTCAAACATTTAAAATTATTTTTACAATAATGCAAAATTGTTTTATTAAGTAATATTTTAACTTAGAAATCTTTATCAGAGTGTTAAATAGTAATTTACACAATAAAAATGAATTTATGAACTAAATTAATTTTTTTTTGGACTTTGATAACTGAAACAGCATGGCCATCTTACACCGACAAAACATGGCCATCTCACCCGATAATATATGTCGAAAGTTAACATTAATTATTAAATAAATAAAATATTTTGATCTTTCATTTTTAGGTTATATCAAAGCGTGCGTTATGTACTCTTCAAAAAATCTTGAATTTTAGATTTAGGTTAAAAAATAAGAAAATAACAATGAGAAACCTAAATTTCTCCACTTTTTTTAGAACCACCCAAAACAATAAAGAAAGTTTACACTTACTTTTTCATTCTTTTTCAACAATTTTTTGTTTATATTTACTGTCTGCCACGAAATGCAGAAGAATACCTAAAATAAGCGACATCTGCCGGCAAATTCTGTAAAATATTTTAATTGGCCATCTCTCCCGTACGGCCATCTCCCCCGGACTTACCCTAAATCAATTTTGGTTATGTGAGATTTCTGTCATATATAAAAAGTTGCTCAAATCGATTTTATGTTAATTAATATTTTAAAAAATAAAAATTCGACTAAGAAAAAATCCATTCTAATGATTCTTCTGTCAATTAAAAAATTGTTTAAATGACTTCTGTTTAATAAATATTGTAGTAAATAAAAAATTTCGTGAAATTAAAATTTGTCCTAATGTAAATTCTGTATAATGGAAATTCGATTACGGGTAAATTTTGTATTTTGAAAATTCTTTTAAATGAAAATTCTTGTAAATAAAAATTTGCAAAATCGAAGTTTCGAATAAAATAGAATTCTGAAATATAAAATTCTGTTAAACCAAAGTTCTACTATTGACAAATTAATATGGTTGCAAATTTGTCTAAATTCTAATTGCTTTATTATATATTTTTATTATCTACGCTGTAAGACTCTTAATAACTATGATAATTAAAAAAACGGATAAGGGACATTTCTGCCACCTAAAATTCTGTTTAATTGAAGTTCGAACAAATTTACTTTAAAGAATAGGAATGTGTCTCATATTTTGACGAATAAATATTATTATTTAGTATATATATATAATTAATATATTTAATAATTTCTACTAATCATAACGTTTTATATCAAACAAATAAAAGTTTAACAATTTTTAATGAGTGTCTCACAACTGGAGACATTTTTTTCTTGAAAAAAGCGATGTGCTCCGAAAATATATCGTAAAATTTCTTGAGTCCGTCGAAACACTATACTTTCTTTTAATAAAAGTTGCGTATTTCTGTTATCTCTCGAACAGTGTATTTTATTTACAATTTCGTTTACCCGTTTACAATTTATGGGTCAAAAAGAAAACCCGTCTCACAACTGGAGACTCTCCCCTACAATGTCATAGAAAATTAATGGTAAACAATAACCAAATAAATTGAATGATATAAATGCTAGAATAACAACTATGGATGTTCTTGTTTATATTTTAAATTTTATCCAATTAACTCATCTTTAATAAATCTTAACTTAACTTAAATCTTGACTCTTAACCAAAAGTAATTGTGAACATAAATCCAGAAGTGGGATTTTGAAAAGCAAAGTTCTACATAAACCAGAAAAATAATTGTGTACTCAGAAAAAAATTGTCTTTCTTTACATGCTTCTATATGGTTTGTGTGAGTGTTTCAAGAATAAGTTGAAAACATGTGTAAA
This sequence comes from Leptopilina drosophilae, assembly GCA_032873175.1. Lineage (NCBI taxonomy): Eukaryota > Metazoa > Arthropoda > Insecta > Hymenoptera > Figitidae > Leptopilina > Leptopilina drosophilae. Next base: position 26,225,255 of record CM065484.1, read on the forward strand.
GTGATAAGAACTTTAATGGTGGAAGAATTCGACAATTTTCAGAAATCCATTCTTTTGAAAAGTGGTAATAGTGAAAAGATGTGGGAGAGGGAGAGAGCTAAAGGTGGAGCACACTAGGTGGAAAGACAAAGGATGAGGCGAAGATAGGAAAAGACGAGTCCTGACGGAAAATAGGCTACAAATGGAAATGCTACAAAAAGAACTTAGTGATAACCGTGCTTCAACGGATACATCGGCAGCCAATACTCAAGATCAGATGGCAAATTTGGGAAACGTTGGCGGACTACAATCAGTACAACAAATTTTTGCTGGTCCTCGTAGTATTATCATCGAGTTTCATGGTAGTGAGGATCCGCAGCAGGCGAAAGCATGTATTGAAGAATTTTAGAATACGAAGATGGTGCATAATTGGAGTGAAATATGATGGCACGAGAGCAGGATCGGCGGGAATCAATTTTAGACTACTTCCACGACAAGGCATGGTTGTGTTCAAAACTAAATTTAACTGTCGAGGAAACTAGAGAAGAGATTGCTGCAGGTCTTTGATCGAGGGAATCTGCGAGTCATTTATTAGTGCAAAAATTTGATTCTACAGATCAAATTCTCCAGGAGTTATTACATTTCAAATCAGTGGATAATCGTTGTCGACACAAAATTGTTGCGAGTAAAGTGGGAGTAGAAACATCAAGAAGAACTGAAATTATTTGTTATAGTTGTAAGAAGTCAGGTCATATAGCGACTAAATGTAATCAAAATAAAGAATCGAAAAATAATCAGCCTAGTGGGGAAATAAATTTAGTTTCGTGTTTAATAAACGATAAATCATTTTCAAAATTTCTTCGACAACTTCCGGTTGGGAATTCAAATTTGACAGTTTAGATAGATATGGGAGCTATAGTATGCACGATGAGAACTTCCACAGTTTTAAATGAAAATTTTGAATTAATTCCAATAAAATCAAGACTCGGTGGATTTGAATCTAGTGAAATGTGTTCTGTGGGTGTAGTAAAAGAAAAAGTGGTGTTGAGTAATTTGGTGACAAAAATGGTAGAATTTAGAGTAGTGTCTAATACAGCACAAGATTATAAGATTATTTTGGGGATATCATTCACGGAGCCTCTAAATATATCATATGTGACGGTCCACGACAAAACGTGCCTTAGCTCTCAAAAAATTAATGTCGAATTTTAATAGAACTCTATAGATTTTGAGTTCCTCTTTCATGTACAAAAGTCAAAAATACTTTTTACTTATAGTTAAAAAGCTGGATAACAATGATCTCCAAAAGGACAAGTCAAACAAATTCTCAATTTGATGTTTCGGAACTGGATCCAGTTCCCTCTTCAGAAGTTTATTATATTTAATTACATACTGAAAAACAAGAATATACATGGGTTTTTTGTTTGCAAATAAAGACAATAGACTATAACATTAAACTAGGTTAATTCAAATTACAATTAAGTTTAATACACACATTTTTTAAAAAAATTTATATAAACTCACTCTTTTTATATAACAAAAGGATAAATGTTAATGTTAAAAGAAGAAAATTTCTTTGAGGTTATAAACCTTTATAAAATCCATATTGCAACATAAAATTTTTTTAACATTTTTGCTTGCTTTACCAAACTTAAAAAAATGAAAAATTAGAAATTATTCTAAGAACGCCAGGTGGCGCTGATTTGTTTGCTTGCCAAAAGTAAAGCTCCTCAGTTTTTTAAAGTTTTTATTGGTTTCTTTTATCTTTCTTACCATTGTGAACTATGCACTCCAAATGTACGTTTGAGTTTTTGTGTAATGTGCAGTGATTTTGACGGTTGAGATCTGTTTTTGGCATTTTTTGACTTTATTTATTGACTTGATGGATTGTGCTATGTTTCTTGACAGAAGCAAAGATGATATTTAAATGTTGTTTAGTGATGTTTTTTTTGTGTACTATATGAGTAGGTCTTGATAATTTTTATATTCAAGTTTTTGAAACTGTTTTTTTTATATACATTATGTTGTATTGTGTGGATATGTTTGTGTATTTATGCATTTTTTTATATATCTTAAAGACTCTGCCCATGGAAGTAATTTGACTACTAACGTTGAGGATGGTGCTGGTTCGCAGATAGATGTTTCGAGCGGCCAATTTGAACAGCTCATGTTAGCCATTACTGGTTGCACAAATGCTGTTCATTCACTACGTTCTGAACAGAATGCATTGAATGCTGACTTGGCTGACATAAAGCAAAAAGTTGAGTGCCTTCCTAATCTTCAGCTTATGACATTTCTCAGCGAACTTATAATCTCAATCTAAAAGTCTCTCAAGTTTCTGAGGAAAATATTGTTTTTCAAGAACAACTAAAGACTACTCGGGATGAACTAAGCAAGATGGATCAGAGACTAATAAGGACTGTGATTAAGCAGTGCGAGGTCTTATTGGTCATTGCTGGTTTGCCGGAAGCTGAGGGTGAGGAACTGAAACAGCTTCTTTGCACGATTGATTCTTTCTTAAATGTCTCTCTTAGTGTGCCTGACATTGTTTCAGTGAATCGTGTATCATCTGGTTCATCTAATTCCCCTAATAAAAATCCAAGCACGAGAAGCAGGAATATCATAGTTCGTTTTTCCTCAAGTAAACCTGCTAGTGATTTTGTTTCCGCGATGAGAAATAAAAGATCTCTCTTTTTAACTGAAATATGTTCTACTCTGCAAAAATCACGTGTTTATATTAATGCTTATTTGCCCACAAACTTTTACAATTTTTTAAAACGAACAAAAGTCAAGACAAGACAATTAAACTACAAATACGTATGGCATAGAGATGGAACCATTTTTGTGAGACGTCAGGATAAGGAGGAAGTGATAAGAGTCAACTCTATTAGGGACCTTGATAATTTGAAGGAGTGACTATCTTCGGTATCTGTGCAGCCATCTAACTTGGGAATGTTTCCGCGGCTGTAGCTAGTGTTTCAGACCGTGTGACAGACTCGTCTTTACATATCTGTCATATAAACATTAATTCACTTAGATCTAATATAAATCTCCTACGTACGCATTTATCACTGCATACGTATGATGTTGTTGCACTGAGTGAAACGTGGCTCACTGAGGAGGTTGATGATAGCACGGTTAACATCAGTAATTTTAATTTTATTCGAAGAGACAGATATGGTAAGAGAGGTGGAGGTGTTGCAGTATATGTTAAGAAATATCTTGATCTTATGGTTTTATATTCATCTCCATGTGATTTTGATAATAAACCTGAGTATATTATTATTAAAATTTCAAGTAAAGTTGTTAAGCCTTTACTTTTTGTTGTAGTCTATAGACGACCAGGCGGCAAGAATCTTAATCATTTTGAAAGTAATTTTAGCAGATTTTAAAATTTTTATGAAAATTTTGTAATATGTGGTGATTTTAATTATAATCTTAATATGAATACATCTGACTCAAATTATGTAAAAGATTTTTTTGATTCTTTTAACTTGTTTATTATACCATTCTTGGCAACTCATCATACTGCGAATTCGTCATCATGGTTGGATTTATGTGTAGTGGATGATGAGGAAAAGCTTATTTCAATATCTCAATCTCATGCTCCTTTCGTGGCGGGTCATGAACTTATATCAATATCTTATAAATGAAAATTTGAGATTAAAGCATGCTCTACTAAAAGTTATAGAAATCTGTCCGGTATTGATGATTGTACTTTTTTGTCAACCCTGCGTTCTTTTAATTGGTCTTGTTTTAATCATTTACAATCGGTTGACAACAAACAATCATTGATTAGCGATGCAATCACTACTGCGTTGGATGAGCATGGACCTCTTTATAACCATGTAATTCGTGGAAGAGTGTGTTCATGGATGAATGAGATTCGTGATCTAATATGGCAGAGGGACTCTGCTTTTAGAGCTTGGAAGAGAGGAGGAAATGTTTTAGTAAGAACTAATTTTAAAAAACTTAGAAATAAGGTAAAATCACTGGTTAGGGAAACGCGTGATAAGTACAACACTGGTAGACTAAATAACATAACGGATTCGGGAAAGCTTTGGAAGGAGCTAGGACGTATTGGCATTGTTAAAGATAAAAGAGATGATTCTCCACTTAATTTTAATATTAATTTAATTAATGATTACTTTTTATCTGTTTGTGGAGACTCGTCTTTCAATGTAACACCTTCCTTTATTTCGAACTTGCTTGTTAATTATGAGTTTAATGACTGTTTTTCTTTGAAGATATTTGTCCTTCTACATTGTTAAAAGCTCTTAATAGTATAAAAACAGAGGCGCGGGGATTTGATGGACTGTCTATAAGTTGTATCATGAAGGGAATACCAGTGTTGTTTCCTTATATACTTGATCTTTTTAATATGTCCCTACAAACCTCTATTTTTCCGGAAGATTGGAAGAAGGTTTTGATTAGGCCCATTGGAAAGGTGAAAGTTCCACAGTAGCCGGGGGACTTCAGACCTATTGCTATTCTTTCTTCATTGTCAAAGGTCCTCGAGAAGGTTGTATTTTATCAGTTAAATGAATTTGTTGAGAGAAATCATGTTCTTAGCCCTTTTCAGTCTGGTTACAGAAAAGGGTTCAGCACACAGACTCTCCTGGCTGGTGCTACTGATGATATATGTAAAGCGATTGATCAAAAGAAAGTAATCATAGTGGTGTTCTTTGATTTTAGTAAGGCCTTTGACTCGGTACCTCATACTATCTTACTATTAAAACTTAAAGCTATGGGTTTGTCGGGATCAGTCATAAGATGGTTCGCTTCGTACTTGTGAGGTAGAACCCAGGCTGTTGTGGGACCAGATGGAGAGTTATCTGAGTGGGGACATATTGGAACTGGAGTTCCTCAGAGATTAGTGCTTGGCCCTCTATTGTTCCTACTTTATACTAATGACTTTGGGGGTGTTCTCAAGTATTCTAAGCATATGTATTTTGTGGATGATCTGCAGATCTATATATACTCTTGTTTGAAAGACTTGCAGAATAATATGAGGTTAATAAATGAGGATGTTAAGGCTGTATTTGACTGAACAAAAATAAACATTCTTAAAATAAATTTTAACAAGACTTATTCAATAATAATCGGCTCTACTTGGTATGTAAACAAAATAAACTTAAGTGACTGCTCTGAAATAAAAATTAATGATAATATCATCCCTTTTGTTGATTTAGTTAAAAATTTGGGTGTTATCTTTACGCTAACTCTTTCTTGAGATAAGCAGGTTGGCAAAATGTGCAAGAGCGTCTATGCCACCTCATCACAATTTAAATCAAATAAGAAAGCCCTTACAGTTGAATTGAAAACGAAGCTTATTACATCATTAATTTTTCCTCATTTTGATTATTGTTGTGTTGTATATAATGATATGACCAAAGAATTAAATTATAAACTTGAGAAACTCCTAAATTCATGTATAAGATTTATATTTGATTTAACCCATTTAGTTCCAAATGTCCGTTTTTTTAGTACAAGTTCGAGCTTCCCGTTCTACGAGTTCCGGTTTTAAAAAAAATCGGGACAAAGGTTTTCTTATGGATTTGAGTGTCCTCTTTCAGAATCTGGAAAAAAATTTCAATTTCGACTTAATGATAAAAAGTTATAATTGTTTTAACAAAAAAAACCGTTTTTTGGTGTTTTTTTTCTTTAAATGCATATTATTTAATTAAAATCGGCTTAGGAAAAATCTGGAACGTCAAAATATCGCGTCCAAAATGTTGGGACTATCAAATAGACATACTGCCAAAAATAATATTTCACAAATTTCAAAATGGCGCCTCAATAATGGCCGCCAAAATATGCAAATTTGGAAAAATTGTTTATAACATTTTTAAATATTGCTAATTAATGTTAAATGAAAGTTTAATCCTTATGCAACATTTTGATAACCAGAGAGCATAATAAAATTTAAAAAAAATTTTACCATTCTATTTCATTTTTTGTAAAATTGTTTATAAAAATTGTTTATAACATTCTTCAACATTGCAAAATAATTTTGAATTTAATTTTTTACTTTCAATATCCATTTTTATTTTCCCCAAAAAAGAGAATTGATGAAAATAAATTTTTTACATCCACTTTGCTTCAAAGTTTTCAAATTGTTTATGAAAATTGTATATAATATTGTTAAATAAAATCAAATAACAATATTTTTTATTGAAGCAGCATTATTTTATTTAAGTGAAGCATAAAAGTAAAAAAATGCAGAGTTAAAATTTTTTAAAATTATTTTTCCAAATTTGCATATTTTTGCGGCCATTATTGAGGCGCCATTTTGAAATTTGTGAAAAATTGTTTTTGGCAGTATGTCTATTTGATAGTCCCAACATTTTGGACGCGATATTTTGACGTTCCAGATTTTTCCTAAGCCGATTTTAATTAAATAATATGCATTTAAAGAAAAAAAACACTAAAAAACGGGGTTTTTTTTTGTTTAAACATATATAACTTTTTATCATTAAGTCAAAATTGAAATTTTTTTCCAGATTCTGAAAGAGGACACTCAAATCCATAAGAAAACCTTTGTCCCGATTTTTTTTAAAACCGGAACTCGTAGAACGGGAAGCTCGAACTTGTACTAAAAAAACGGACATTTGGAACTAAATGGGTTAAAGTGGGATGAACATGTAACTCCATATAGGTTACAGCTAGGTTGGCTTAGCGTTAGTAACAGACGACTTTGGTACATCGACTGTCTTACACATGTAATTTCAAACAGTAAAAAACCTTCGTACCTATATGAAAAGTTTGTTTTTAGAGAGGAAATTACCACTAGAGAGTTAAGATCTCCTTGCATTCTTAGGGCTCCACAATGTAAAACAGAAAAATATAAAAACTCGTTCATAGTAACTGACACAAACTTATGGAACTCTCTCCCTCGTTCTATGCTAAATATTGAAAGTCCAAAATCAATTAAACTACAATTATTATTATACGTTTCCCGTAAAATTCACATTCGGGAGGTAAGGCATGTTTTCTCGTGGACTGTCACATATACTTGTACAGGTAATGAGTTAATTTTAATAAATGTTGAAGACGATATTTATGAAAATAATAATAAACTTGCGAGGGTTCGCAGTTTAGAAGAAGTAGAAACGGGAGTTGTGAGTTGTATTAATGTAAAATCTAACTTTGGTAATATGACTTGGCCAGTCATGAATTTTGAAGAGGAGGAAGTGGTAACCGATGATTTAGTAACGAGAGAGCAGAAAAATGAAACAATAAAAATTCTAAATGAATATAAAATTGTGTATTGCTGATGATGTTTTTTAAAATAGTTGCGCGCAAGATGTTGAAATGGAAATTGAATTGAATGAAGGTACACAACCTCATTATACTAAACCGCATAGGCTGAATGTTAATTGTTTTTGCCACAGATTAACAATCTTATTTTACATTCTAACTGAGTCGTGAATTCAGTCAGTTTGGCAACACAAAATAAAAATTTGGAAATAGGCTGCAAAAATTAGTGTAAGTTATCTAATTTTGAAGAGAAGGATTTTAGCAAGTATCTAGTTTTAAAGAAATGTATGTGAGTGGTAAATCAAGGAATTGGAGAGGAACAAAAAGGGCGGACCTTTTAATGGGAGGAAACTGTGTCTCAAGAACTCATGTATCTCAGGTACGGAGGATCAAGGGCTTTTTGGTTAATGACTTTCAGGTATTTTTATAGCTGCTATGTATTTTAGTGTCTATGATAGAATATAAGTATCTAGAAAATGTCCGTAGTGTAGCAATAAATCCTTATAAACCTTTGAACATGAATAACACAAAAAATGAATAGTGATACAATATATTTAGAAAAAAATAGAACGTCTGTAGAAGATTATTTTGCAAGATTTCAAAAGGTTGGAAAAAACCACTTTTAATTTTGTTATTTTAAGTTTTTAAATATTACTTCTATAATCTATACCATAAATATTAAATATTATAATAGAAGAAAATAATATTTAGTTTAAAGAAATAAATCGGCACGAAACATTATTGATTCTAAAGATTTGGATTAAAGATACAAAAGCGGACAGGGTAAATCCAGAATTCTGAGTATAGAAGAGTTATTAGAAAAATTGCATGGCGCGGAAATTTTTATCAAATTAGATCTGGCATTAAGGTTATTTACAAATGCCTTTAAGTGAAAAATCAAAAGAATTAACGGCTCTCATAACAGAAACGCAAACAGGTCAACTTGAGAAGACTATGCTCGGGTTAGTCAATGCGCCGATGTATTTTTCGAAATTAATGGATCAGTTTTGGAAAATGTTAAACCGAAAGGGTTAGCCTTTATGTTTTTCGATGACATAATAATGTTTATGTGCGAAATCATAACCTAAATTAATAGATAATTATTTATTATCAATGTAAAATTTATTATTAAAAAGTCAGTCACCTATTCAAATTATAGTAAACACACCAAAAAAATACCCAGGATCCGTTTACCAGGAATTGACTAGGTTTCCTAGTTACGAGAGGAACCCACTATAGAATCCTAGATGATGTAATAAAATTCAAGCATAGTTAAAGTTAAATAAATAGTTAAAATTAGTTGATGTGACCAAGAAAATAGTCAAATTGACTAGGAAGATATTGTTAGATTTGAATCTTGTATTATAATTATTAAAAATTTTTAATTAAATTATTATTGATGTTCCGTAAAAGAGAAAAAGTAAATATAATTAAAAACATAATTAATATTATTTTATTGAACGTATTTATATTTTATTTTGCATTTATATATCTTCGAATTAATTAAACTTATGAAACAAATATTTGACGCTGTGGGGACGCGAACACCTGAACCTAACAAATACCCACTTTGAAACACGGACCGATAACAACTAGAGTAAACACGCACTTAGTATTTCTACTTTTTACTAGAACATAATACTAGATTTTCGAGTCAAAACACAACAATTAGTCAGATGATGTTTTATATACTTCAAATATTAAATTTTATCTACAGGTCAAAAGCTATTAATTTATAATTGTCCATGTCATTTACATGAAAATAAATCTAAATACACAAATTATTGCAGTGGTAAATTTTCAAACATACTACGCGATTAAAATAGCAAAAATGTCACCACGTGCGTAAAAATTTTTGACGATTTATCTTGAAACCTAATCACAAATATCTGAAAAAATTGTCTAATATAATAATTGAATAGTTTAATTTCTAAAACATGGACTATCTATATTTCTAAAGTTTCCGAGAAAACAGCAATTTTAATATAAGTAAAAATCCCATTTTATGTACAAAAAGTAGACACGAAATATAATAAACATTATAGTAATAGTTAATAGTACCATCGAGATTTTTTCGGTGCATTTAATAATAGCGTTAAAAATTAAAATCATTAATAAAAATGACCGTTTAATTAATTAACATTTAACGGAAGACTGCGATGCAATTTTTAGCTATACCTATACTAGAGAGGTGGGATTTATTTATATGTAAAAATGTTTATTTATAATCCGTATCAGAAGGCATCCCAACAATTAGCGTGTTCAGGTGGATTTAATAAATTATATCTATTAATTATTATATTCCGATAAAATTATTGCGTAGGTGTAAAAAGCGTGCTACACTAGTTGGTCCCAGACGCAACCTACATTACATGCGCGTACACTTATACCATAAGTACAACTTTTCTTTGCTTCTTCTCTCTCGCTCGAAGTGCAAGTGAGAGGTTCTTCTTATCGTCTTTACCTTGTTAGCTACAATCCCCACAGTACTCCTCCCTAAGTGTAACGATTACAAGAAATTTTGAAAATCATCACTAGCTACGGTTTAACATTGTGTGGTCGTAGATAACTTTTCAACGGAGATAAAATAAACAAATTTTTTTAAAGAAGAAGTACAAAGTGTTTAAAAAAATGTCTAGTGCACTAGTTTCAAGTATTTAAGAAGAAAAATTGTCGTCGATCGACGTTGTACTAAAGTAAGTACTAAATAAGTTATAATTTAAAATACACGCATACAAAAATATTTAACATTTACAATAATTTTCGCATGTGATTAGATTTATAGTTTAAAAAGAGATATCGCTAATTATACATTTATCGCAGTCATATCAGTCTTATTTAACATTATCACATTATTTTTTGAAAGAGACCTTCTTTTGTTAACATAAGTCCGTAAAATAGGTCTCGGATTAGCATTATTATTGTTCATTTTTGTCTTGTTAGACTGTGCATTGCTTATTTGAGTAGGGGAGAGGGCCCCAAGGTGGTCAGGGCCCTGAGGTTGTCAACCTAAGAAAATTTTTGTATATTAGTTAGTATCTCCAAATGTTTTCTGTTATTGTTATTATTTGAGAAGACAAAGATTTTAGTAAAGTTTTGAGGTAAATAGTCGTATGAGTCTCTTTGTAACGTGAACGTTGTAAAATTTCTGTTTTTAAATGATCGAGAAATTTTTTTCTCAGGGTGTTAAAATCATCGAAATTAACCATTTTAAATTAGTAAAAATCGTTATAATTATCTTTATATAGCGTACAATAATATTCCAAATGAATATAATTAATATTGTGCTTTAAAAAATTTTTTCATTAACGTTTAAAAAGTTGTGTCTAGGCCCTAAGGTGGACACTTTTTTGCCAGAAGGTGGCTACTTTTGATTTTTTATGAAAATGTGTTTATACGTTATATTTATCCACATTTATCACTGTGAATATGAATTTTATCAATTCTTAAGTTTTATGATGAATAATAATGAAATAGAATTATTTTCAAAATTTTACCTGTCTAATACATACACAAAAAGTATCATTTTTTGATGAAAGGTCAAAGTACACAAAAAATATGTAATATGTTTCTGTGATCCTGAAAAATAATTAATATTAAATAAACAACTTAATAATACGTTTTTTAAATTTTTTTATAACTTTTTTAGTGAATTTTCGTATGGTGACCACCTTGGGGCCACTTTTTTAAAAGTCGAATTTTCAACTTTTTTAAAAAAGTGACAACTTTTTTTTATTAATGAAATGAAAAAAACTTTATGATAAGAAGTTAGGTAATATGATAAAGCTTCAAATGCCGTATTATTGACCTTTATTTATAATTCCATTTGAAATCTACAGTCGTTCAAAAGATGGGTGACCACCTTAGGGCCCTCTCCCCTATTATTACACAGCCACACAAAAAAAGTTCTGATCTGGGGGTCACATTATGTAGACTATGTTTTTTGGGTCGCTGAATTTGAATCCGAGGTCCATTTAACCCTATCAGATCAGGATTTTGACGTAACCTCAAAAAACCAATATGGCGGACACGTTTTTGAAAAATTCATCGGATTCGCTTAAAACTCGTGACTCTTGGGTTTTTTGGTCCCTGATTACGAATTTGAAGTCAGATTTCAAAAATTCAAAATGGCGGATCCAATATGGCGGACACGTTTTTTAAAAATTTATCGGATTCGCTCTAAACTCGTAACGCGGGGTTTTTGGGGTCGCTGATGACGAATTTTAAGTTATATATCAAAAATTGAAAATAACGGATCCAATAAATATGTTCCTTTAAGGCATTAAGAACTTGGGTGATCCAATTCATTCGAAATTACTCTGTATCTTACGTGTGCCTGCATCCAGCACACCTCCTCGTGGTGACTATAGGCAACGGAGTTTGTCCGCTATACGGCTAAGTCCTAGATAATGGCTTTAATGCCTTCATGGCAGACACACGAAGAAAACGTGCTACGATGCAGGGACTCGGAACCCCAGTATCGGCTGTTGAGGGTGAGAAAGCAGGCTCTCAGGCGTCGTCATCTAACAACTGCAGCTCTTCATTGGTGTGAAACTTGGTTAATGTACAGTACTATGCGACAAGAAGAAGTAAAAATCCATCTCACAATTGTGAAAATAGATGATGACATCAAAGTCACAAACAAAGAAATTTTCGACTTGAATATTGGTGAACATCCATGGGTTCCCAATATAATTTGTAATTCTTGTCGAATAATGTTGAATTGTTGGAAAAAAGACAAAAAAGAAACTAAATTTTCTTGTCCAACAGAATGGAAGGAACCTCTTAGTGAGAAAGATTGCTTTTTTTGTTCTAATAAGGTAAGTAAAAATTTTACTATTAACAATAAACACACGTTAGAGTACAAAACAGTGACATCAGTAAAGGCTCCAATTTTATTCATCAAACATAATAAAGAAACTGATTTCGAGGGCATTAATGCAGTTAGAAATGACGAATTGATGAATATTGATGAATACGAGTCTGAGACCCTTATTAAACGATGACCATGACGACCCTTATTAAATGATCTCATACGCGACGTAGGTTTGGCTAAGAACCAAGCGGAGTTTTTGGCTTCGTTTATGAAGCAGCAAAAATTCCTTGCACCACGTACGAAGGTATCTGTGTATCGAAATCGAGAGTCAGATTTTCGAAAATATTTTGCTAAGGATGAAGATCTAGCATATTGCACCGACATTAATGGGCTCATGAATGAGATAAAAGAAAATTGCTTCAATGCAACAGATTGGCGACTTTTTATTGATGCATCTAAAAAGCTTGTCTGGTGAAAGTCAACGGGGGCATTGTAAAACCGGTGGGCCTTTTGTGAATATGTGATGAAAGACACCGTGTTTAACTTTAGCTTTTTCTAAGTTAATTATGTCTGGATATTTATGAAGTATTTTAAAAAGAAGTGACGACTTGTCGATAGAGCTAATGTTTGTGACCTTTGCTCCTTTAAAAAAACAAATGTCGCTCTAGCCTGAATTTTAATACAACAAATTACAATTTTGTACATCAACCAAAAACCCGAAATGTGACAGGAACTCGACGCCGATAATCGGATACGGAACTGAAGCGATACAAAAATTCTACGGTAAATGTCGACTCTTCAATCATTTTCATCATTTTTTCATGGGGATTTTCCGAATCGACTGCTATGACCTGCGGTGTGCTATTTGAACCGGAAGCTTCTACGAAACGATCCGACAATTTTACTAATTTGTCGATCTCAGTAACCTCGCTCAGAGCTAGAGCTGCGCGTCAATTCGCGGGTAATTGACTCAAGGCTTTAATCCGATCCAAAATTAATTAGGGTTTTTCCTCCCCTGACTATTCACCTTTTAAAAGTTGTCTTAAGCGCGCTTCGGACGATACCGCGTAAGTTGCAGTTAATCGCTGTTTAATTTTAATGTATATATCAACTGGAGGAGTTTCCACCGTTATTAAGTCGCTTAATGTCATAACCGTCTCAAAATCCAAGGTGGCCAACACTGCCCCAGCCTTGACCCTCTCTTCAGTTACACGAGAGTAACTAGAAAGAAATTCATTCTAGGCAAACCAAACGCCCAGTTCTTGGTGATAAAAGTGGGCAACTTTAATAATGGTCTAAATCGTCTAAACCTTCTAGAAGCGGCAGCGTCACTGTCGGGAAGGACTTCCTTCTCAAGCTCGGACTCATCCTCAGTTACGTTCTCGTCGCTCGGAGAGTATGTCATATTGCAATATCAAAAGGTAACAAAATTTAAATTTGTATACAAACCATTTTAATGATAAAGCAACAAATCGATTTGCCACAAAAAATTTTATTTCTAAAATTGCAACTATTATTTCTCATAAATCGAATTTAAAAAAATCAAAGTATTTAATCTATATAATCAGAATGAGAAACTCACAGAAAAAAACAAAATTCCGAGTTAAACAGAAAGGTAAGTGTCTCAAAAGAAAAAAATATCTATTTAAAATTATTCTACTCAATAATGATTAATTTTGTGAAAATTATTTAACGCAAAGAAGTAATGCACTGCCAATTAAACCATTATTTCATTATAAAATTCGAAACGTGTCAAAATTAAAACAAAAACAATACACATATGGATGCTGTCATAAAAAATAAAATAAAAGGTTCCTGACAGAGTAAATGACACAAGGGTGAAAAAAATTTTTCTTTGTTTGAGAAAAAAAAAATAATGAATAGAGAAAAAAAGAAAGATAGATAGAGTACAATGCGAGATTTTACAAATATATATAATACAAAATTGAAATTAAATTTTTGAAAAAAAGCAAACAAAATATTAAATTTGAATTATATTTGCATAACGTTCAATATCCACACCTTGTTTCATACAGACGAATCGCAGAAGGTCGGGACCACTATAATACTCACAGAATATTAACCCGTCAAAACAATGAAAAATGTCCTTCGATTAACCTAGTAGTTGACGTCGATGACTCAGGAAGCATGAAAAAGAATTTTTAGAAAATTTAAGGTGAAAAACTGTTTTTGCCACACGGTGAATAATAGCGATACACACCTGTTGCATGGGCAGGAATATTATGCCCATGCGCCGTTTTCTAAAGCGTTGTTAAATACAATTTTACAGTTTACAGGAAGTCCTTGAAGGTGAATGTCTGCTGCAAGAACCTCGACTCGTCAATGATAAAATCCTGTAAAGCTTCTATGAAATCCGTTGACGTAAAAAGAAATGACCAACAAAATGACATCCTGGTCCGATTGCTGGGGTATGCTATGCTTCCCCAATGGCGTCCTTGTTGGTTGGAACCAGCTGTGAAATAACCCATACTAAAAAAACCAACCCTTAGTAAGGTAACATTTTTTTAATAAAAAAATGTAAAAAATCAATTTTTCTTAAAAGAAAATAATAATTTATTATTTTTGCAGTGAAGTGCGAGCTGTGTATGATGCCATCTCCCCTGGTCGGCAATGGCGTAGCGTCTACAAGTGCCAACATGTGCTCCGAAAAAAATGTCCAATTTCACACTTAGGAAAATACTTTTCACTACACTTAAGATTTAAGATCACGTCGGGGTCACCAATGTGGGATTTATTTATGTGTAAAAATGTTTATTTATAATCTGTATCAGAAGGCATCTCAACAATTAGCTTGTTCAGGTGGATTTAATAAATTATAAATATTAATTATTATATTTCGATAAATTTATTGCGTAGGTGTAAAAAGCGTGCTACACTAGTTGGTCCCAGACGCAACCTACATTACATGCGCGTACACTTATACCATAAGTACAACTTTTCTTTGCTTCTTCTCTCTCGCTCGAAGTGCAAGTGAGAAGTTCTACTTATTGTCTTTTCCTTGCTAGCTGCGATCCCCACATTTCCTTTAAAAGTCTAACACCTCGCGGCCAAAGGGCCTAAGCTTAGTTGGTTGCATCGCACAATTGCATCGCGAAAGTCGTTCACGAACACAAAGCATGAGTCAAGACTAACGCACAGTTGATTCGCGAACGCAATGTGTAGGTTAGAAAAGGACAGATATATAGTTGTGTCCTTTTCTAACTCATGATCTGCGTTCGCGAACGACATTCGCGAAGCAGTTGTGCTTAAACCTTTATTAGTGCAAGACGTCGGACGCAAACGTCCCCCACTCTCGCGGCAAACTTACTACTTTCATATGACCACATACACAAACGCACCGTATGTTTTAAGTTGCTTCTACAATAACTTTTTTTCATAAACATGAGCGAGAAAACGTTGCGCGCGCAACTATTTTGCATGGTTTTAACAGTGCATTTTGTTCATGTCGATGGAAAAAAGTTGTTGTAGAAGCAGCCTTAGTTCTCGTCGGTGAGGCTTTTTTTCGTTTTTCTCGTTTTACACTAATCGCGCGAGAGACTATACGTACGTTTACCGACAGTAGGCTAAGAATGCGGCCCGAAATTTTAGATTCACATATAACAAAAAGAATATTTTATCCATTAAATATGTGTTTTTTATAGTATTTAAATTTAAAAAATTATATAATTAATTTATTTAATAATAAATTACACCATCCGACACGATTTTTCACATACAAAAAAACCAAACATTTTTGGAAACTAGGACAAAAAAATACCCGTGTCTGGCCGTTTTGCAGAATCAAGTCGTTTGTGGCTTCTAGGGGTGAAACAACCCTTAAATGAAAAGTGACAAGTTATATTTTAAAAATAGATTTAATTTGCCTAAAACTCGTTACTCGGGGTTTTTTGGGGTTGCTGGTCACAAATCCGATGTCAGTTTTTAAAAATTCAAAATGTCTGATCCAATATGGCGGCTGTCAAAATAAAAATTTAATCAGATTCGCGTGAAACTTGATACTCTGGGATTTTGGGGGTCGCTGATTACAAATCTGATGTCAGTTTTACAAAATTCAAAATGGCGGATCCAATATGTCGGACAACTTTTTTAAAAAATGATTTTATTTGCCTGAAACTCGTTGCTTGGGGTTTTTTTTATCCGACATTTTGAACCTTGTAAAACTGACATCGGATTCGTGATCAGCGACCTCAAAAACCCCCGTGTAACAAGTTTTAGTCAAATTAAATCTATTTTTAAAATATAACTTGTCACTTTTCATTTAAGGGTTGTTTTCACCCATAGAAGCCTCAAACGACTTAATCCAGTAAAACGGCCAGACACGGGTATTTTTTTGTCCTAGTTTCCAAAAATGTTTGGTTTTTTGTGTGTGAAAAGAAAAGTCAAATTTTGTAGGACGGTGTTATTAAATAATTGTATTTATAGTTTTTTCTTATTCTCATTAAATGTTCTAAATTATTAAAATCAGTAAACTTGATTTTAACGATATTTACACAACTGTTATTTCACTTATACTTAAAAATACTAGTTACATAGTTTTATGATGAATTCGTTTTAATAAAACTTTTTAATATTAAAAAATATTAATGTCAATATAAATTATATTAATATTGCAATTAAAAATAATAATTAGGGGAGAGTCACTACGGTTGGGCCACCTTGGGTTTCTCAGTTGTAACAAACTAGTGCAATTTATAGTTGCATGTAAATGCTTGTTTGTTATGGTAGAAAACTTTTCACGTCACTTTCATTAAATTCTAATAAAGTACGCGAACAGTACAGACGTAAAACGTAAATGTGTTGTGAATTTTTCAAGCAAAACTTTTACTTAATGTCGAGAAAGATTAATTAAACAAAAGGGAAGATGCCAAAAATAAAATGAAGATGATGAAATTTATTCATTAGAGTGCTTTAATACTTTGGTATGTTATTTAGGTTTTATATCGTGCGTTTATGTTTGTGTGCTAAAAAAATCAAAACGGTCAGGTCACTTTATATCGTGCACGTTGGGACACATAATTTTACAATTGTGATGCGTTGTGACATCGGAAATTCATTTGTTTAAGGTAGAGATGTGTGAAGAACGTCATTTTACAGTAAAAAAATAGATTCATATTCGAAAAACGTTTGTAAAACATTTTAAAAAGTCATTTCACATCTCCTTCGATAACGTATTGTAAACTTTTCGTTGTACTTAGAACGTTTTTAGATAAATTTTTATATGAATTTTATATTTCCTTTTTCCATTTTCAAGTGCATTTCAGTATTCTTCTGTAATTTACGGGACATTTTTAGAAATATTCCTTGATATCACATTGATTTTCTACCGTGGCTCAACCGTAAAGACCTGACCCGACCGTAACGACATTTTTTTAAATGTTTATAACTTTTCCAATTTTTGCCTAGGCATTTTCTGATGTACAGAAGAAACATTCATCTTTAGAAGATCTTTCCAACCATATGTCAGAAAACGTGAAATTCGTCTTAGAACGGAAGTTATGGGCACAAGTCAAAAAATGTCCCGACCGTAGTGACTCTTCCCTATTTAAATTAAATAAGAGCAATTAATTTAGAAATAAATTAATTAACAATTCATAATTAATTTATAATTATTATTAAAACTAAAAAACAGTAAAAAATATTTATTATGCATTATTAAACTCGTTTTATTATTTATTATATTAATAGTATAATTAAAAATACAAATATTAAAAATACAAATAATTGAAGGGCTACATAAAATAAGGGGACGAACACAAGACTTGGAAGGAATAATATCAGTCAGGTAGCAGCGAGCGGCTCAAGGCTTCTCACTGCTACCTGACTGGTAGTATCCCTTTCAAGTCTCGCGTTCGTCCCCTTATTTTATGTAGCCCTTCAATTAATTAATAGCAATTAATTCTAAAACAAATGAATTATTAATTCATAATATTTTCTACAAAATTTCCTTTTGATAAAAATTTTTTTTGGTAATTTTTTTATTTAAAAATTTTATTGTCTAGTTAAATTAAAAGGGACAACATAGTTATGACAAAAAAGTATTTTATTTTTTTATACAAACAATAGTTATTTTTTAAATGTTAGAAATACAATTATTATTATTATTAATTTTAAGGTATATGTCGCGCGACTGGTCACTCTCAAAAATTTGTATCTGTTGACTGTACTTATGAAACGATTATGAATGCGAGTTTCCGAAAAACTTTTGCGGACGTACAGTTTGACACACAGATGTTCTCAAAGTATATTCATAACCTCTCGCATGAAAAACGATCGTGGCAACGTCGCAACTTTGGCGTATGGCCGTCTTTAAAATTTCGCGCCAAAAGTAGCAGACAAGCTGTAGTATTTAACAAGTGCTATTGCCACGTTTACGAATTCACCTGTCATTTACAATAAATGTTAAAGTAATTTTTCAAGTTTGATGTTAAATATCTTTTAAACGAGATGGTGAAAAATTTTCATTTTTTTATAAAAGTTCATTTTAGTTCAATAAAAAAAACTTTAGTTTTTCTAAAAAATCTGACGATTAGTATAAGAGCAAAAATTAAAAATATGTGGTTTTCATATGGTTTTCCTATACCGTACATGTTGAAAATCGAAACTTTGATTTCATTTTTTGAGACTTACAGATGGTCAATTTTATTTTAATAGGCCTTATTTTGTAGATAAATATCCAAAGAATAATTATGTGAAATTTAAAAAAAACTGACGAAAACGAATCGACGCGACAAATACCTTAAAGTTATTATTACTACTAGTCACTAATTTTGCGCGCTACGCATGCTCCCTTTCTTTCTGCTATTAAAAATGGAAATATTTTTACACCGAAAAATCTAATATTACTCTAAAGATACACACATAGTTATTAAAAACATTTTATCTTTAAAGGATTAAATTTTCTTTTAAATTTTGCATACCTAAATTGTCTGTAAAGAATACAATTTTCTTTTAAATTTTACTCATACTTTACACATGCACTGAAAAAATTAAAAGCACGCTGCTGTCTTTGTAGAGATAGATGCTTTCTTTTTTGCAGGACAGCAGCACACTCTATCAGAAAAGAACGCAGTTAACCGCAAAAAGCGAGCAGTTACTCTTTCAGGGGTAACTGCTGCCCCCGAAAAAGAGAGATGCTCGCTTTTTGAGGTTAACTGCTATCCCTTATGACAAAGCGCGCTGCTGTCTTTTTCGGGGGCAGCAGTGCGCTTTAAATTTTTTATAAAAATGTTAAGAAAAAATGATGTCGTATAACGTTATATAAGATATAATAAGAATTATTTTCATCGAGATATATAAAGGGCGCAGATTTAAAAATTATGGAATTTAAATATGTCGAATTCAACAAAATTATTTTTTATTATTTAATTAACAGGTGCAAAGTTCATCGGTATACAATTAAACAATGTAGAATTTACCATTATTTTTTCTCTCTTATACTGTTAAAATTGTTAAATTTAATATGTAGTGTATAAAGTTTTATAATAATAATTTCCATTTTCAAAAACAGATTCACTGTATAATATTTAACGGTGTTTAACTGCAAAAAATCATTTATTCTAACTAAATTGTGCACAATTTAATTCTGCAAAGCCTGAACTGAACATAATATAAGTAATTAAAATAAATAAGTCATTCTAGGGTAAACGCACCAAACCAAAAATATTGCCTGAAATAAATAAATTACGTAAATTATTTGTGAATAATACTCCGCAACTATAACATTTTTTTAATTTGTATCTTATAAATATTAACAGTATCCAAATCAAAAGTGTGAAGTTTAGATGATTTTTATTTTATTAATTACATATTATATCAGCTGTGCTGAATTGATTCCTGTAGGGAAGCAAGGAGCTGGTTGTAACAGTTTTTAAAAAATGGTATAAATTATGAAATCTATCAAGTGCGTTGTAATTATTATTAATGTTGTTATATTGCAAAATAAATTCTCTCTGTTGTAAAGTAGAAACAAAAAGTCATTAAAAACTAATATATGTTTTCATAAAAAATGTTTTGCTATTGAAAAACCAGTTATTAAAAACTTTCCCTGTAATCAAATTGATTGTAGGGGATACCGGGGCGTAATGGATCACTTTTCACTTTTTGTTGCTTGACTTCGTCATTCTTGCTGTAATAAAAATTCCAACATGTGGAAAACTTAGCCTTAGATCTCAGCTTTAAATTAAAAAAAAGTACGCCCTAATATCACTTATACTTTTTTATAATTGTGTAGAGTTAAAACTGGTGTATATTCATGGCAAGGAATAAACAGAAACAAAAAAATTAAGAAACTCAAGATTATTCCCCAAATATTTTTGACCGTACTAACATTCAATCTATCTATCTTTGTAACGAAATTACATTTAACTGAGTTGCCATTTTTACGAATAGATAGACGTATAGACACTTTTCTTAATTGTCGCATTATTTCGTGAATTCTTATTTCAATAAATTGATGCTTATACAAATGTCACTTTTGAGAAAAAAACTGTAGTAAACTTTTTTGCAAATATAAATTCACTGTAATAGTTTTCGAAAAAATGATAATTTGTAAAAATGTCGTTTGGACAAATGACAGTTTGAAATAATGACTCAAAATTAAGGTTTTATATAATTAAAAACAAGTTGTTCATTTCATGACCATTTAGCTTCCTCAATATATATTATTATATATAATTTTAAAAGTTAAATAATTAAAATAATTTATTAAATATAAAAATACATGTGTGCCAATTTTTAACTCTCTAGGTAAAAAAATGTGAACGTTATCGTCATTTTCATAATAGTATTAATAGAAAGTTTCTACAGGGTAAAGTACTCTGAATAAATATTAATTATTCAATTTTTTTATTATAGAATAATTATTTTAAAGTGTTATGATAAAATGTCAAAAAATACAAAATTTTAATTTTTTGTGAAAAATTAAAATATTTATTAATTCTATAAATTTTGATAAAATATATACTTTATATACATGAATCGATTCGTTTTTATGTCAGGAATGTAATTTTGACAAGAATTAATAAAAATTTTAATATAGAAAAAAGTTATTTCAAAAAATCCAAAAATTAATTTTTTCAAAAATTAAAAAATTGTTGAAAAAAATTTTTTATATATATTTTTGAAAATTTTTCTGACTGATTTTTGGTATTCATGACCGTAATACACCTACAAAATCTTATCAAAATCCATCAAGATGTGTAAGAGAAAATTTGTCCACAAGAATCGGTGACATACACACACACATACACACACACATACACACACACATACATACACACATACATCCGAACATTTGTTCCTCTCGACGAATTATATATACTACACTTTAAAATTTGTAAAAATAATTGATTCTAAAAAATTCGGAAATCGACATCACTATTTATTCTTCTTTTATGAGGAAGCAAAATTGAATAAATTTAAGGGGAAAAATAACATGGGAAAGCAAAAAATATTTAAATAAATAATATGTTAAGTTTTGGAATAAACGTTTAATTAAATTAATATGAAGTTAAAATAATATTATTCTCTTATATAAAATTTAAACAGTTAAATTAATTCATAAAATTTAAAAAAGAATTGAAATTTTTTACATGAAACAGTACTTTTATTATATTGTAATAAAAAAATTGAGTCAAAATAATGAAGGAGAAACAAAATTTAATGAACAAAATAGATGAAGAACAAAAGCAACGGAGACGGCCGTCGGAGGCGCTAGTATAACAAACGAATGTGTGAAGAAAAGGTACATCTTGACCTTCACAGCGTAGATGCACCAGATCGATTCTTCGGCCCAAGGTACATCTTAAGGGAAGATGAAGCTTGTATTTCTACCCTTCTCCTCTGCGCCGCCAGGACAGCGGCGCAGTCTCTCGCTTACTCTCTTGCGCTTTCTCGATTACTTTCTCTTTCTCTTTAGCGCTCGCTTATCTTATCTCTCTTTCTTTCATGTAGTGTCTTTCCTTTTAATTTTTTTATTCTTTTACTTCTTTTATTCTTTTATTTTACTTTTTCTAATTTTTTTAAATTCTATTTTAGTTAGTTATATTTAGTTTATATTAAATTGTTACTAGCAAGATTAGGTATTGATTGATTTCTTTTATATTAATTTTGCATTATATCGAGTCATTTATTTTCTTATTGATTGTTAAATTTTGTTTGGTTTATTTTAAATTCATCTTCGTTAATTATAATTTTTGTATAATTCCTGTTTTTGTTTTGAATATATTTTTTACGAAGGTTTAAAACTCTGCTTGGTTACTGACCCTTTCCAATCGTTATCACTAACTTGAGTAACTAGCTTGACAAATTTTGTAGTGACGCTGTACACTATTTTATTAATTTATTTATTAAAAGATGAATTGAATTTAAACCCTAACTCCATCCGGCGAGCAAAACCTTTGGCAATAAAAAACTAAGATTATTACAACATAATTGTTAACCACCTACTGTTGAAACTATTTAGATCCGTATGTTGAACCATGGATTTATGCCACATTTTATCCACTTGGAAAAAGGGTTATAATAATATTTTATATTAAATACAAAATTGCTCTACGAGACAAAGAATTTAATTAATTTTTTATATGGAGTTATTGACTCCATACAAAAATTGATGAAATTCTTTTTCATTTTTAAAATGATTCTCATTTTGAATTTGATGCTTTAATACTCCTTCACAATAATTTCTTTGACATCGAGTATTGTTTGTTTTGAAACAATTGTTTTTTTTGTATTGTTTTTTTTGAAATTGTATCACTATTTTCACTTTTTAATATAAGGTTCTCAGCATATTCTATTTTGGATGCGACGTGAATTTTTTTTCTATTAAAGAACGTTTTTCTCCTTAATAATTTACTTTATCAATTGTACGTTCTAATTTTTGCCTCTCACGATAACTTTTTTAAATTTTAGCCCTACTTTTTTAAAGTGTTTTTGATGCAATATTTCCTTAATTTATTTTATTCATTATTCTCGGTAAAGAAATGGATGTGTATACTTCCTCTGAATAATTTCCATTATCAATTTTCCATTTTAATTTTTGCCTCTCAAGATCCTTTTTTTAAATTTCATCCCTACTTTGTTTAACTGTTGTTGATGCAATATTCGCTTTAATTATTTCATTTATTATTCTCGGGAAAGAAATTTCTTTCTTAATATGAAGAGCTCAATGGAATAACGATCTATGGCACATTTAAAAATGCCTACAATTTTCAAATTTGAATTGCCATAAATTTTTATTGCAACCACAATATCTAATGAAAACTAAAAAATTATATTCTCTATTTATTTAATTATACGATTTTATTTATTTAGGCTCAAAATTCAATAATACGTGCACATATTTTCATTACAATTGCATTTATGTCAAAATGTGCCATAGATCGTTATTCCGTGGAGATCTTCATATAGTTTTAGCTTGTTCCATCATAATAAGTACAAATCCAATGACCAGATTTATAACATCCACTAAAAATTATTGGAATGTGCTGCTTACTTTTATCGATTGGAACTATAAAATCAAGTGTTTGTAAACAAAATTAAAAATTGATTCGATTGACCTAAAAATTGACATATATGTAAAAAATGGACTATCAAGGGGTGAATGTGAAATTTCAGACGTGTTTATGAGACCGCGCAAAATGGCGCATATACAATTCATAAATTATACTATTACGAAGAACTTGTGTTGTCGCCGTAAGAAAAAACTAATATTATTATTTTTGGTGAGTTGGTTACTCAACTGAGAGCCAACTCTACTTTATTTATTTAACAAGTAAAAGTACAAAAACTTGGAGATAATCAATTCTTCACTGAGTCTAATTGGAAGACAAACGTGCTATTACTTTAAATATCGACTAATTAATCTGACCACACCTGCTTATGCTTTAGTTTTTAAGGACTGTGAACTCGTCCCCACTGTTTACAATACACACTCATACTTTAAACTGTTGACACTTGGAACAAAAGTTGATTTATTTGAAAGCGGAACATTGGGGAACATTGTAATGGAAGTTATTCTAAACTAACCAAATCAAAGTTTTTGCTTATTTAATTTTGTAAATGAGCTGCCGGATCAAAGAAGGGCACATAAACTCGCCGCGCTGAAAAACGTTGGCCCCTGGACACTTAAAATTAAACTTTTGATTTTAAATGTTTATTATGCATATCCTTATAGAAAATTTGATTGCGCATCTTTTTTTCTTATAAAATTTTTTTCTATCTATTACCGTTTTCGAAATAATAAAGAAAAACCATTTTTTTGAAAACATGAAATTTAATTAAATTTTTCACTTCAACCCGCGATATTTCAGTCAATTTTGCATATTTTTCAATATCACAAAAACTAAATTACTCGTTGAAATATCCTGAGAATGATGAAAAAAGAAAAAAATTGTTTTAATTAGAAATAAAATTGTTATTAATTTTCTTCTAAACAATTGAAAAAATCGTGAAGTGCAATTTTCACGGGCTTCGTTTAACGGGCGAATTTTAAGCAACAACAAACTTTCAGTGAGAAAGTTGTTTATTGTAGTCCAAAGAAGTTTTTTGTAAAGTTACATTACAATTGAATAATTAGTAAAAATTAGTGAATGTTTAAAGTTGCACGCGCGGCTCAACGTGTGACGCCCGTTTGTTGAAAGAAGCTCGACTGAATATGTCACAGCGTTGTTTCGCCTTTAGAGGTTAAGTAAATCAAAACAAACCATCCGTTCAGCCGCTCGCGCAACTTTAAACATTCACTAATTTATTACTAATTATTCAATTGTAATATAACTTTACAAAAAACTTCTTTGGACTACAATAAACCACTTTCTCACTGAAAGTTTGTTGTTGCTTAAAATTCGCCCGTTAAACGAAGCCCGTGAAAATTGCACTTCACGATTTTTTCAATTGTTTAGAAA
Organism: Leptopilina drosophilae; assembly: GCA_032873175.1. Lineage (NCBI taxonomy): Eukaryota > Metazoa > Arthropoda > Insecta > Hymenoptera > Figitidae > Leptopilina > Leptopilina drosophilae. The sequence goes on from CM065484.1 coordinate 26,250,233, forward strand.
AAAATTAATAACAATTTTATTTCTAATTAAAACAATTTTTTTCTTTTTTCATCATTCTCAGGATATTTCAACGAGTAATTTAGTTTTTGTGATATTGAAAAATATGCAAAATTGACTGAAATATCGCGGGTTGAAGTGAAAAATTTAATTTAATTTCATGTTTTCAAAAAAATGGTTTTTCTTTATTATTTCGAAAACGGTAATAGATAGAAAAAAATTTTATAAGAAAAAAAGATGCGCAATCAAATTTTCTATAAGGATATGCATAATAAACATTTAAAATCAAAAGTTTAATTTTAAGTGTCCAGGGGCCAACGTTTTTTAGCGCGGCGAGTTTATGTGCCCTTCTTTGATCCGGCAGCTCAAATAAATACAAAAATGATATAAATAACTAAATTTTTAAAAAATTTTTATTTTTTAATATCAGTTACATATAACAACACATATAACAAAGGGCTTAGGGGGTTAAGTATGCAAAAAGTGCCCCCGCTTCTATTTTTCTCAAATTTGGCCCATATGTTACTATCCATATGACTATAACTTTCTGCAATTTTGAACTGAAAATTCGCTTTTTTGGGGGAAGTATGGAGGGGGAAAGCAAAATCAAAAAACTTATTTTTCTCGAAAACTACTGAACCGATTTTAATGAAATTTTAAGAGGTTGTAAATATAGATAAGGCGATTTTAGAAAAAAAAATCAAAATTTTTTTTTCAAAAAAAATTTTTGGAATTTTCAAAAATTTTTTTTTAGGGTTATTTTTTAAAGTGACCACTTTCTCTTTTGTTGTAAAAAGTACCTTATAATGTCCCCTTTAACATATATTTTTTTCAAATTTTTTAAAAATATTGTTTTTGAGTAAAATGTCAAAAACCATGGTCATGCTATTTGTCACGTACGGTAAAGCACATATATACATATGGGCCATATTAATGTGATAGGGTATAGCTAAATAAGTATGGAACATTTTTATGTTGTATGCGAATGGTCAACTAATTAATTATTTATTTAATTACAAAATAATACTTAGGAGTTTTCTGAATACAAGCCTGAAATCGATGTAAAAAAATTATTTCCAAAGAAAAATCCAAAAAATTTTATTTTTACATTTAAAAAATTTTTCTATTTGGATCGTTGAAGCGGTACATCACACTTTTCTTATTTAACTTCTTTAACAGTCTTACTTTTTAAATAATAATGGCCTAGATGATTTTAGAGTGCGACACGGTAAAAAAAACTCCAAAAATCCTAAAATTTGATTTTAAAATTTTCGAAATTTTTTTGTTTGTCTAAAAATATTTTTTAATGTCAACTTCAGATTTGTATTTATCAACCTTAATTAGCCACTAGTAATAAGTTGCAAAAATATTTGACAGTTTTTTTTTTAAATTAACCATTCGCATACAACATAAAAATGTTCCGGGTAGGGTTTTTGAGTTATTTACCGTGACACACCTTGAAATCATATCGGGCAAATTTTTTTTATGAGCAGATCACATAAGAGAATGAAATGAGAAAATACATAAAAATGTCACTATAATAGAACTAAAAAATTTTTTTTTGAAAATTTCGAAAAATTTTCATTTTGAAATTTTCGAAAAATTTTCATTTTGAAATTTTCAAAAAAAAAGATTTTTGGAATTTTTTGAAAAAAAAAATTTGAAATTTTTTTTTGGAATCTCTTTAATTGTCTTTTTAACATATCCAAAGCTGATTAAAATACATACAGTAGTTTTTGAGGAAAATGCGTTTTTCGATTTTTTCCCCTCCATAAGTTCCAAAAAACTCAAAATTTTGAGTTAAAAATTTGAAAAAGTTATTTTTAAGTGGGTAGGAATGAATGGGAAAAATATATTCGGGTCATTTTTTCCATACTTATTTAGCTATACCCTATCACATTAATATGGCCCATATGTATATATGTGCATTACCGTACGTGACAAATAGCATGACCATGGTTTTTGACATTTTACTCAAAAACAATATTTTTAAAAAATTTGAAAAAATATATGTTAAAGGGGACATTATAAGGTACTTTTTACAACAAAAGAGAAAGTGGTCACTTTAAAAAATAACCCTAAAAAAAAATTTTTGAAAATTCCAAAAATTTTTTTTGAAAAAAAAATTTTGATTTTTTTTTCTAAAATCGCCTTATCTATATTTACAACCTCTTAAAATTTCTTTAAAAATCGGTTCAGTAGTTTTCGAGAAAAATAAGTTTTTTGATTTTGCTTTCCCCCTCCATACTTCCCCCAAAAAAGCGAATTTTCAGTTCAAAATTGCAGAAAGTTATAGTCATATGGATAGTAACATATGGGCCAAATTTGAGAAAAATAGAAGCTAGGGCACTTTTTGCATACTTAACCCCCTAAGCCCTTTACAATTTTGCCTTTTATCCAATTTAACCAATTTTCAGCCTTTTATATAATATAACCAATTTCTAATTTTGCCTTTTATCTAATTTAACCAATTTCCAGGTTTGTTTTTATCTAATATAACCAATATCTAATTTTTTCTTTTAACCAATTTCCAGCTTTGCTTTTATCTAATATAACCAATTTCCAATTTTGCATTTATCCAATTTAACCCAGCTTAGTTTTTTATGGAATTACAGACGATTTTCAAATTATAACAAATTTTAAAATTTAATAATAAACGTTAAAAAATTATAACAAATTTTTTAACTTTATTCATTAACATCAAATACTAAACCTAATTCAATTAATTATTTAATGATTGAAAAAAATTTAGAAAACAATATCTGAATGTAATTCTATTATTTGCCGCAAAATGAAGGAGAGCTGCCAAAAAAAAGAAACCACCTACGTGTCTTTAGGAATCTTGGTTTGACGAATTTCCTTCATGGCGTGAATGATTAATTAGAGTAGCGGATGAAACAAAATTTCTATGTAAAGTTTGTAATAAGACAATGATTTATGGAAAATCACAGATTATGAGACATGAGTCTTCTTCCTCTCATCAAAAAAGTCTGAAATTGTTTGAAAAATCGAAATATTTCGGTATTGATTTAAATGACAATGAGTCGGCTACTCTTAACTACTCATTGTGAGGTTGATGAAAATGTTGCAGTAGCTGATCAGAATAATTTAGATTTAGTAATAAATGAAAATTCGCAGCAGTCAGAAAATACCACCATTGAAAATTCTTCTACCTCCTAGACTTTTGATGAAAAAGTCAACATTGATGAAATTAGAATTACAGCTCTATTTGTAGACCATAATATTTCATTTAATGTGTCTTCGGAAATAATTCAACTTTTTAAGGACGTAGATTCAATTGTTTTAAAGTCAGTTAAAGTAGGCCAGACAAAAACGACAGCGATTGCAAACAACGTTCTTTCTACAGTTGAAAAAAATCGAATTTCTGAGGTTTTAAAAAGAATCCTTTTTCAGTGTATGTAGACGAGGCTAGTGATATAAGCCATGAAAAGTGGTTCAGCTTACTTTGTCATTTATACAAAAGGCTCGCGTAGGATATGTTTTAAAAAACTTACTGCGCATTTTAAGTTTACTTTAACTTTATAGTCGTCTTACGCGGTAACCTTGCTCTAAATTTGAATAAGCTCTGTTTCACAGCAATAAGCTTGCTGTATCGTTACAGTTAGAGATGGTACTGTGTGGGTAGTGTAAACATATGTGACGGTCCCATTTATCAGAAAAGCAGCCCCTCCACTTTCCACTACTACTACATTGGTTATATACGTAAGATTCGCACACTTCGCGCTACACGAATGAATGTTAATGTATAGTGAGTGGTGGGGCTGAATTGCAACTGAAAGTTTCCACCAATCAGAAAGGCTCAGCTTCTAATACGTATCCCGTAGAATTCATATTCAGGAGCTAAGGCACGTTTTGTCGTGGACCATACAATACAATACAATTTATTATAAAACAAGTCAACAATTACATCAACATCATCAGAATTATTCAGAAAAGTCCAGTTGGAATTCAATTAGTCTAATTCAATATCAACTATGGAACAACCTTTAAAATATTTTATGGTATTTATATTGAATAAAAATTTTTCTTTAACAACACAGTTGGAATTCATCATCTCAAATCAAATTGACAGTGGAGGATGATAAACGTCTACAGGTAGAAGGGGTTTTTCATTACTTTTAACCTCACAGGGAAATGTAGAAATAACTAGATCTAAATATCTGTTATTAATATTAAAAATGTCGTTACATTGATGAAGTTGATGAGTGTCCAAAAAATTGTGCAATATAATAGATTTAGTATCTCGCATGCCATTGTTTACATAGTGAATTAAATTTAGAATATTAAAATCGCCAGTAATTATTTAATTGACAGACCACGAAGTACATAAACAGGAAAGTGATTTAAAAAATTCCTCAAATTCAGATAAAGAAATACTTTGAGCTATATAAACTGCAATCAAAATAATAGTATAAGAATCAACTGTAACTTTACAAGCAATTACTGCTTGTAAAATTACAGTATGTATGATATGTGAAGAGGACTGCACAGCTGGGGAGATTGTAATGGGCCCTGAAACATAATGAGCCTTAATGGCAAGAAGAACTCCCCCACCTATCCTATTATAATTCAGAATCGAATGTTGATTCCTTAAGCCAAGTCTCGGTAAAAATCAATATGTCATAATCCGTAATATCAAGTGACGATTTTAATAAATTAATTTTAGTGTTCAATCCTTTCACATTTTGATAATAAAGAGTAAATTTATTTAAAAAATCCAAATTAGCTGTGTAAGAATAATTGAAAGTGTGTGAAAGATGTGTGTTATTATTCGATGAATCATAAGATACTAAGCTAGTGTTTGTTTTTCCGTCTTCTTCACTATTCTGGGCTCTTCATGAATTTCTCTTATTACCAAGCTCTCTTCTCCTCCATTGCGCCAATCTATCAGAGTTTTCTTGATTTCTCTGTGCTGTTTTCGTTAAAGGAATGTGCGATCTTGAGTCAGTGATAATTTGAGCCCGGTGTTTTGTGCTGTCTTTTTCCAACTCAAGTAAGCGCTGAATGTTGACATCCTTTTTTGTTTCTCCGAAAAAATTATTCTGATTTCCAATTCGTTTAATTATAATATCATTATCCTTATGCAAGGAATTAATTGAAAGAAGGAATTTATTGACTTCAAAAGTGTCAAGACTATGTAATTGAGATTTGTTTGGCTTAATCTTAATAGATGCTTCAGGGCATCTGAAGAAAATAAGATTTTGCTTTTAAGTAGTCTGTCGTTCATTTCAGCTAAGCATTGTGACATGATATGACCTTCATCATATTGTTGACTAATTTTATCAGCTCGACGGATCTCTTGTACTTGAGTTTCGAGGTTCTCAATTCTTTCAATTGCATTGTCGAATTTCCCGGTGTATGTTTATGTAGGTTTATTTGTTATAAAATCTTCTGATTCCTTTTTTGCTTTTAAATAATGATCTTAAAACATCTTGGTAATATTTTCTAATCTTACTTGTGCTGTTGGAGTTGGAGATAATGATCTGACAGTGGATTTGTGTAAGCAACACTTTCTTTTGCCAGTGGATTTACTAATAGCTAAATTCAGACATCCAGGATGGTTAAATGCACCACAGGGACACGAGTGAGCATCACCAGCAATGTTTACATTGCAATGACCACAAATCCTCGTATCACTCATAGTAAAATAAAAACTAACAGCAACACAATAAGGCGAAAGCAAATTTAAAATAGTCGAAAATCACACTTAGAGAACCACTGTATAGAGCACCAAGAAAAGAACTTGTCATAAAAAGAGTAATTAACACTTTATCAGATCAAAATAATTCAGGTGATAAGGAGGACAGTATAAAAAAACACTGTGACAATTATCAAAAATGAAACTTAAGTAGTTTGCACTGTATAACATAAAAACTAGGAGCGACTCATAAACACGTGTTTACTTGAGCGCGTACGACGTAATCGATATAAATCGTTATTCCATAAGTAAGATTTTTAATTATCCTAATTGTATTTTTGTATTATTGTTTATTATTTTTTTCTTGGTTGGTTTTTTAAATGAAATATTCTCTCACAACATTTATTAGGCGTATTGACTTATCCTCATCCCAAATTAGATTCAATTTCTTAAAGCCAGGTTCCTTCAAAAAAACGTGTTTCTTAAAACACATTTTATTGTATTATAAAAAATATTTACCAACCAAAGTTTTTATAGTTTAAGAGGCATATAAGAATAGTAATGAAAAATTTTTTTTTTGCAATGGCGGCTCTAGAATTGGCTGCTGCAGCACATCCCTTTTATTGGTCGGTGACACGATAAGTCAACAACGAATCATCTGAAAGCCAAAATCAAAACGGTTTCTTATTCTGTATGACAATGGCTATGGTTGGTACTACAACTAAAAATATCTAAAAATAACATTGTTATTTAAAAAATTTATGAGCAATTAAATGTAAAAAAGTGAAAAAATTAAGAAGTCCGTTATTTTGTTTTTTTATGAAAATGTTTCATTGTAGTACCGACCATAGCCAATGTCATACAGAATGAGAAACCGTTTTGATTTTTTGCTTTTAGATGATTCGTTGTTGACATATCCTGTCACCCACCAACAAAAGGGATGTACTGCAGCAGCCAATTCTGGAGCAGCCATTGCAAAAAAATTGTTTAACTAGTATTCTTATGTGCCTCTTAACCTATAAAAATTTGATTAATTAAAGGGAGTGAATTTATCATTCGGAATTTAAATATTAAATATGAAAGAAGCTATCAATAATCCGAATCAATTTCTCAAAATAATTTTCTTAAATAAGATTATATATATCCACAGAACAGCTGTCCTAAAATAGAAATCTGCTATCTCAGAAAAACATTTTTTCAAAATTATATAATAATTTCAGAATTATCAAAGAACTCAAAAAAACGGTAGCATGGTGGTAGCACAATATTCTTTTATATTTAATATAAAAACTTTGGTTGATAAATATTTTTTATAATATAATAAAATTTGTTTAAAAACACGTTTTTTGGAGGAACCTGGCCTTAAACTAATTTAAAACGAGGTACACATATACGCTGAAAGCTGAAGTTTTTACCTTTCTAACTGTATATTTCTGGTTAAAATAACTAAATCCATACTAATTTTACAAGAAGCGATTTTTGAGGTCTTTATCGTCCAAACAGAAGGACGTTGGACACTTTATTGTTAAAGTATAATTAATGCTTAAAAGCTTTAATTTGACCCCCTTAATAAAACTTAATAAAACCTCTACATACACTGCGCAAAAACAAATTGGTTATGGATTTTTTTAAGAGTGTGAAACAGATTTACTAGACAAAAATTACTATAAATGAAATTCATAGTAACAAATAACAAATATTGTGATTACAGGTATCACAGAATGAGGAAACTGGTCAAACTGTATTAGGAGGGATGGGAGAATTGCATTTAGAAATAATTAAGGAAAGAATTCGGCGGGATTATAAAATAGATGTCACCTTAGGAACTTTGCAAATTGCCTACAAAGAAACTATAGACAAAACTTTTAGAGACAAGTTTGAGCTAAATCAAACAGTTGGAACGAGTAAACATAGAGTAGTTCTTGATCTTTCCTTGTTACCAAATCATAAAAGAAAAGATATTCTTTTATTTGATCATAGGAAAGAAAGCGCATCAAATCTTTCTAAAATACATCCGAAAGTAATAAGTGCCCTTAATGTAGGTGTTGATACTGCTTTAATGTGTGGACCTAAAGTTGGTTGTCCTATAATTGATATGGGAATCATGTTACATTGGTTGGAAGTTGGAAGAGGAACATCCGAAACAATGGTAACTGCCGCAATTGCTCAAGCTATTCGAAAGGTAAATTTTTCTTTTCTCTAGTCTAAATATAATTTAAGTTAAAACGAAATTTAATTTGAAACTCTATAAAATTCCAGTATTATATTAAACTACCCTCTCAGCATGGCTTTCTAGCGAAGCAATGTATCAGTATGTAAAAGTAGGAACCATAAATTTATTTTCGTCGGACGATAATTGAATTTGCAGACCAGCTCAACTATGTTACAAAATTTTTATTAATTTCCTAAAATGTTAAAACATTTATGAAAATCGGTAGTTCACAACAAAAAAAAACACTTGTAACCTTTTTTGAAAATTTAAAATTTTTGTTATTGTTTTTGCATTAACAAAATAATACAACATTTGTTTAAAAATATTAACAACTCAAAAACCGTTTACAATAAATTAATAAAACTTACACTGATTACACAAAATTGTTAACTCTTTTAAAAAAAATATTTGCAGGATTGTTAATTTAAAAATTCCATATTTTTAATTAACATTTTATAAACAATTTCAATTACTGATGTGTTCTACCCATCAAACTGCAATGAAACTCATAGGAAGTGTACTCAGTAGTCTTTTCTTGAAGCCCAAAAAAAATTTTTTGGTATTTTCAATTTGGAATGTAATGTCACGTCATCGCGACGTATTTGTTTTGATATTTGTAATGTTGGAATGCGAATTCTCCTTTTTTTTCTTGAAATACAAACAAATCAATCCAATTGTCAGACACCTGAATGACTTTTACTATATATGGTCATCCACGAAAGACACTCTTCTATAAGGAGACTCACTAGTCTGAGACAAGGCGCCTAATTTAATCGATAAAAGAGACTGACCCAAAGGGCTATAAAAGTGGGTGGGATTATCATTTCTTTCCATTGGAAGCCAAGGTATAAAAGGCCACCCTCGAATTATCAAACCTGCGTTCTTCGTGTCAGTCCAGAAATCGCAACCAAGTTAACAAGTCGTGCTCAATCCCCGTGTGTCTTCTTCGTATCTGTCAAGCAACCGCGACCTAGTTGACAAAGTCAAATTTATTCAAGAAGATAATTCCTACTACGAGGCACATTTTTAATTTTCTAAGGACTGTATTATATCGACATCGACTTTATATAAATAATTCGGTCACTCCTAAGCTAAGGGGTGCACACCTAATTTACATTCGACGCCTGGACTCCGGAGCGTACACTTCGGCTGTCCCGAAAACAATTCAAAGGGAAAATATTGCATTCTCTGTTTCCGCTAGAGAACGTCGTTTCTTCTAACTCATTCTGAAGGAGGTTTTCGCATGTTGGGTATACGATTCTAAGAATAATTTTGAAAGGTAAGTAACTAACATTCTAAAATTTTGTCCCCATTTAAATTTTCGATTCGTTCTACAAGTTATAATTTTGTTTCAATGTCCTTAAAGACATTTAGATCTACTCTTTCTCTTTGATTTTAATTGTAAAGAATTCAAATAAATACTCTAGTAATTTAACTTCAATTAATTAGTTACTCTTTCTTAAAACCTGTCCCTTAAGGAGAGGTTCTCATTGTAGGAGGTTAGAATAAACCCAAACTTTGACAATTTTTTGCGGGGAACAACTATGACTTAGTGATGTAGTATTAGTATGTAGAATATTAAATATATCTTTCAAAACTTCAAGGATGTATCTTTATTAAAAAAATGCACGTCAATATGGCGCATCTAAAAAACAATGTTTTTTAAATAGGGAAAACGGTGGGCATTCTACACTACGCAATTGAATGTCTAAAACAGAAACTCAACAATTTTTATAAAGATTACATCCTAAAAAATAGGTTATACCTCTAAAATAGTTAAAAAGTTAAAGAAATGACAAAATGTTGGATACTTTTTTTAACAAAACTCGAAGTTGATTGATTAATTAGTTGAGATTAATTAGTCTAAAGGTTACAAATATTATTTGTTTTTAATAATTTTTTAAAATGAAAATTTATAAAATTGAGAACAGATCTGTGGCGGTAGAATATTGAAAACGGTTAAAAATTTTTTTTAACAATATATACGAACAAAGGGGAAAAAATTTACTAAATATTAGTTAACAAATGAGAAGCATTTATATTTTTTAAGGTAAGATATTAGATTTGATCTTATCGGTGCGCAATATTATAAACTTTCACTTTAAAAAAATATTAAAAACAAATAATATTTGTAACCTTCAGACTGAAGTTTCCATGACAATCAACTTTCTCCCTCGGTGAAGTTGGCGCCCGTTTGTAATAAAAAATTCGTTATCTACATTTTAAATTGAAAATACGAAAATTTTTTTTTAAGGTTTCAAGAACAGACTATACTGAGTACACTTCCTATGAGTTTCATTGCAGTTGGAGGGGTAGAACACATCAGTAATTGAAATTGTTTATAAAATTATTATTAAAAATATGGAATTTTTAAATTTACAATTTTGCAAATTATTTTCTTTAAAAAGAGTGGACAATTTTGTGTAATCAGTGTAATTTTCATTAATTTATTGTTAACGGCTTTAGAGTTATTAATTTTTTAAAAAAAATTTTGTATTATTTTGTTAATGCAAAAACAATAACAAAAATTTAAATTTCAAAAAAGGGATAAAAGTGTGTTTTTGTTTTGTTGTGAACTACTGATTTTCATAAATGTTTGAACATTTTAGAAAATCAACAAAAATTTTGTAACATAGTTGAGCTGGTCTGACCCAACTACAAATGCTTTGTTGCATTAGTGCAACAAAGTACTGTTTTGCTTTTCTTTCAAATGTTGCACAAAAAGATGTTTTTAAATGTAATAAATAATAATAATAAAAATTTTTTTTAGAAACAAATATTTTTTTTTTTAAATATAAATTAATTTCATTTACAGATATTAAGGGGTTACTTACCTTTTCAACCACAAAAAGAGTGATTTTCATTATTATTTTTAGAATTCTTATTAAAATTTTATTAAAATAATGTACATTGTACCTAATAGTACATGTTGTCATTAAATTTTAGCAACTTTAAAACTGAAAAAACATTAACATTTGTGGAAACTGTAGCTGTTTTACCAGAATCCTTTTTTAAGGTGGCTTGCGGTGTGCACGATAAAACATGAACAACTCAAATCAAAAGCAAAGAAAAATTTGTTAGTGTACTATATGTTATCTGGTTCGTGAACGAAGGATTTTGAGAAAATAAATTTTTTCTTGAAATGGCAAATGATTTTCACCAAAATTCGAATTTTTAGGTTTTATAAAAAATGTCGAAATTATATACTTTTAAAATAAGCAATAAAATTTTTTACGATTTTTTGAGTCCCAAAAAGATGTGTAACCCCTTAAAATCCCCCACAGCACCGAAACGTTCTTAAAAATTTATTAAATATTTACTTGCAATTGGAAATTATGTAAAGATTTAAATACCCCGATTAAATAAATGTTTAGCGCGAAAGTTTCCTTTTTTTATGTTATTTAATTATAAAAATTGTCTTTTAAAATGTAATAAAATTTTTAAAAAATATTCAGTTAAATATTATATTAACAGTAATATAATAACCAACTTTTTATTTACTTAGAAAATAATAATTACAAGAGAAATCTTGAACAAAACGTTAAAGTAGAACACAATAAGCTAACTCTTTATAAGTGGCACCTAATAATTTTTTATGAGTACAAGACAACATATTTAGTGGCATTGTGGTGTTTCTCGTTGATCATCAAAATTAAGCGGCATTGCGTGCGGTTAATATTTAGATGGGTGATGGTTGGGAATTTAGCTTAAGAAATGTTAATTATAAGCTTCAGATTGATAATGAGAAGAGAAGGGAGTGTTCACACTGAAAAAAATTATAGGCAGAATGTGCTTTTTACTAAGGTAATTTTTGCCTGAGTACAAAAGCAATACACGCAAAGCAATTGTTTCTTTTAAAGAAAAGCAATTTTTCCCTTAGTTAATAAAGTAACAAATTCTTGTCATTTATCAAATAAATTGTTTACATATGTCAAATCGAATTTTATAATTAATTAAAATAATGGGTACTAAAGGAAGAAATTTACTACTGAAATGGAATCGAGGAAATTTTCTTGAAATACTTAAAGATACTAATTTCATTTGTTTAATAAAATAAATAAATTAGTTCTATTATTTCCTTTATTTAATTAAAGTAAAATAATATTAATATAGTATTAAAAATAAAAATTCCTTTTCTCTCGAATTGTAAATATATGTAATAAAAAGGTAAAACAAAATTATTTAATATCGTATTTTCTAAATATTTAAATAAAAATTTGCCTTGCGAATTTAACCTTATTAAGTAAGGCAAAAATTGCCTTTTTTTAAAGAAACAATTGCTTTTCGTGAATTGCTTTTGTACTTAGGCAAAAATTGCCTTAGTAAAAAGCACATTCTGCCTATTATTTTTTTCAGTGCAAAAGTTGATAGTAAATAAATATTTTTTTATATAATATTGATCCTGATTATTTGTTTGCATTCATTAAGAAATATATTTTAACTTATTCAATAAGTTAATATAATTCACTTCTTAATGTGTGAGGATCTACTTATTTGATAATTGAATATTCACTTTGTAATAAATTTATTTTCTTAAATGATTTTATTTTGTGAATGAAAATTTACGAAAATATTAAGTATCTTTGAATTCTACAATTTTTCTAAAATAATGATAATATAATAGATAATAAATGAAATAATAATTGTCATAAGTAAATATAATAAAATAATAAAATCACTGTAATAATTAATATGTCACAAAATTAGAAATAAAACAAAATAATATTAATTATTATAGATCTATTCAGTCAATTAAATTCCTTTATCTTTTTTTTTTTTTTTTTACAAGAATAATTTTGATGCAATTAATAATTTTTTGAGTCAGATAAAAATATATAAAGACGCGTCTCAATCACACACTCACACACATGCATATAAAAACTATCATAAAAAAAATATACATTTAAATGATCATAAGGTTATATAGATATATACAAAAATTAAAATCAATAGATAATTGTTCAATATAGAATAAAGTTAAAAAAAAACAAAACAACTATTATAATTTTAATGTTGATAAAAGAATATAAAAAACTTATCACTCGTGATTCCTGATAAATGGAAACTGCGTCGGTTGGAGAACGGTCAGTATGAATTTCCCTCGGCCTATGAAGTGTGCAATGTCGCTCAGACAAGTCAGTATGAGAAAATTCTACGTATCTTTAATCCTTTTCTTTATGTAATATTGAATTCTCGATCACGGAGATATAATCCCAATTCATGTAAATAAAAGCCTGTTTCCTGGGTTTCAGCAATGATCTTCGCGTTCTTAGCTCCACCGTTGGTGATTCCCAATCTTATTTAAACGCCACACCTTTGTTTATAACAATAAAAACCCATAATTTAATTTAAAATTCCCAATTAATTTACCAAAATAAAATAACAAAACTTATTATTTGAAATCTATTACCTGCGTGTCATCGGCGATACGCACAAGAGTGGCTTACACATTCCCATTTAAAAGCACGAGCAATAAGACCGAGAAACCCAGGAATTTCGCTTTTATTATCATACCTTACTTTTCACCCCCTCACGAATCCCTTTAAGTCCCAAATGCTGACCGCTCTCACTCTCCATATTGGAAACGCTTCTCACTTTCCCGAAACACATCGACAATTCTCGAAAATAGGCGAACAATTCTCAGAAACACATTTCACACCAATATTCTTTCAGACTCCTCACAATGATACCTCTTATCTCCCATCAATCCAAACACACATATTTTATTGCTACAATATTATCTCTTATTTTTTTTTATAATAATATCCGAGCATTTTATAAATACGACAAGCAATTCAAAACTAGAAGTTCATTAATCGATACAAAAAATATACATTACAATAAGATCCAGAGATTTACTCCTTTCATTCTCCCCCTAAACTTTGATAACAATACAATGCAAAGTTTATAATTTCAAATAACGAATCGAATTTGAATATTTTTAATCGATGATTCAAAAACACATATACACCTCAATAAACAATATTCAAATGAATTAATATTCAGCACTCTCAATTATACGGTCATCACCACAATTGTGTCGACTAAAATATATATGTGAAAATTTTCTTTTATTTTACGAAATATACTCATTCTTACATAACGCTGACGTCGTGAACAATGACCATGATTTACGCAAAAATTACACAATAATATTCACAATCAAAATGAGCAACCAATTATAACTAGAATCCCAATTATTCATTCTTAAACAACATTTTCAAGACTATCTTTAAAATTATTCTGTTTTATCCCCTATCTCCGGTGCAATATATTTTTTCAAATGACTTCTATTATGAATCCCAATACGCCTTTCACAGTTCGCAGGATCCACCAATTCAAACGATCCATTTTTAAAATCTTTTTTTATCAAATATGGGCCATAAAAAATGTGAAAAAATTTTCGCGTCAATTTCTTTATTGCGTCCGATTGCTTCGGTATTCGCAATAAAACGAGATCACCTTCCTCTAAACATACCCCTGATGAACCCTTTTGATATTTTAATCTCTGTTCAAATTGTTTTTTCATTCTTTCTTTCGCGAGTACAATCATTGCATCCCTTGATAATTCAACCGTTTCTGGGAAACTTATAATTTCCATAATTTGATCTTTGGGCTTCTTTCCGAAATGAAGCTCCATGGGCGAAAAACCCGTGCTTGAATGAGTGGTAACGTTAAGAAAAAATTCAAGGTCCTTTATACATTTCGCCCAGCGCGTATGCTTGTCGGAACACAAGGTTCGAAACAGCCGACCGATCTCTCGCATAACTCTTTCTACTGGATTTCCTTGCGGATGACGAACAGATGAAAAAAGCACTTTAATCCCCTTGTCCCGCAATCGCGTTGCCCATTTTGGGGACGAAAACTGAGTACCATTATCCGACAGTATCCTTTGCGGAATACCCATTTCCGGAAAATAAGATTCATTTAATTTTTTCAAAACGGTATCAGTCGTCTCTTTCTTAATTGCAAACAAACGAACATATTTCGAAAAAACGTCCATGACTACGAACACATACTCCATACCCCCCACTGACCTTGGTAATGGACCAAAAAAATCCACACTTACCAAGTCACCAGGGCCTGAGGACTCTACCATATTGTAAATCCCTTCCATCTTAGTATTCGGTATTTTCACCCGCTGACAAAGATCACACGCGAGTACGAATTTTTTTATTTCCCGATTCATAAACTTCCAATAGTAAAATTCCGATATATAAGAAATGGTTTTATATGACCCCGGGTGTCCTAATTTTGCATGCACGCAGTCAATTAAATCCCTTGTCAAAGATTGGGGAATCATAATTTGCCAGTTATTTTTTTTTCCACATATCGAAATAAAATTCCTTCCCTAATTGTAAAAATGTCAGTTAATTCGCGATTTTCCACCCTTTGTATTATAGATTTAATATCGAGATCTTCTCTTTGCAGTGATTCTAAATTTTTTAGCCATTTATTTAGATCTTTAGTAAATTCGATAGCGCTACAATCATATAAGCCCTGACTAATTTCGTCTACGTATAACACATCGATATATAATTTATTCGAGCATGTGTTTTCAAATTTTCCATCAGGATTTCTACTAAAGAAATCTGCGATGATATTATCCCTTCCTCTACAATATTCCACCTCAAAATCGTATTGTTGAAGGATGAGGCTCCATCTAATCAACCGTGAGTTTAGATAATTCGTACTATTCAAGAATGTCAATCCCTTATGATCGGTCACGATTACGAATCTATGCCCCACTAAATACGTTCTGAGTTTTGTAACCGCGTATACAATTGCCAGTAGCTCCTTCTCCGTAGTCGAGTAATTTACCTCGGCGGAGTTTAAACATCGACTAACAAGTGAAATTATTCTACTTTCCCCCAAATCATCAATTTGATATAGAATACCGCTTATGCCAATATCCGAGGCATCGGTCTGCAATCGGTTTTTTTCAGGAATATGGTGGCAAAGACGAACACAATCAACAAACGCTCCCTTCATAATGCTAAATGCTCTTTCATGAACCTCATTCCACGTCCATCGAGTTTTTTCCTTTAACAGCATTCTAAAAGGCTCGATTAAACTAGCATGACGCACAGTGAACTGTCGATAGTAAGTACAAATTCCCAAGAATGATTGCAATTCTTTACGACTTTTTGGACTTGCAAAATTCTTGATAATCTCGAGCTTATCTTGTAAAGGCCTAATACCATCAATGGATAATTCATGTCCGAGAAATTTAATTTTTTTTTTACAGAAAATGGTTTTCTTTAAATTTAAATTGAAATTTTTATTTTGGAGAATATTAAAGACCCGTTCAATTGCCTTTAAATGATCAAAAAATTCACCTTGAGTTGCTATCAAAAAGTCGTCAATATAAATTGTCAAAATATCCCGAAATTCATCCCCTAAAGCCATTGCTATCGATCGAATAAAGGCAGAACCCGCCGTCTTTAACCCGAATGGTACACGGCAAAATTGGTACATTCTTGAATTGTACAAAAATGCCGTGTACTTCCTACTTTCAGGATGCAAAGGTATTTGCCAATATCCTGATTCGAGATCCGTGACCGACATTAATTGTATTCCGTGAAATTTTTGAAGCAGTTCGCCAATCAAGGGAGGGCTCTCATGATCAGATTCTATCAAATCGTTTACGTATCTCGCGTCTAAATACACTCGGATAGTTCCATCGTTTTTTATGACAATTCGAATCGGATTGCAATGTTTACTCGTAGATGGTTCTATAATATTACGCTTTAGCATCTCCAATATCGCGAAATCTGTTTTTTCTCGGTGAACAAATGGAACAGGGTAAGTTTTTCTTACAAGCTTATCATTTTTTTTTATTTTCAAACGATAAGGTTCTACATCAGCACTACAATTCTTTGGAGAAAACAACTTTTCAAATTGTACCATAACTCTAAAAAAATCTTGTTTCTCCATTTCAGTTAAATTGTTCAAATCATTCACAACAGCCCTAAGATCGCTTATAAATTTATTGTCATACTTGGTCGAACTATCAATTTGACTCCCGCCAGTTTCTATACCATTCAAGATTCTAATATTATCCCTCTCAGTAATATCAAATTCATTCTCGCATACCAGATTTTCTGAAATTAAACCACCCCTTGGAAACTCAATAAAATTATCAGCTTCTGTATAATTCACAATTTCTTTATCCGGATACTGAAACAAATTTTTAAAATTATCACCATCACGATCAAGTGTTTGGATATATATAACTTCTTTCCCCCACAATATTACGTCGTGAATTCTCCGGATTTTTTTTGTTTAAAGTTGACAAGAATTTAGAAACATGTATGCCATCTATTGATATTTCATTTAAATTATAATTTATTAGAACTTTATGATCACTCAACCAATCATTACCAATAATTATCATGTTCGATAACCGTGGAACTATTAATAATTGAATATTATAATTTTTTCCATCAATATAAATCGGACATGCTACTTGCTTCTTTATTGTGGTGGCTTTTTTACCGATCGCTGTAAATAAGGTAATATTCGAAACGGGCAACTCATTAAATTTTCCGTGTAATTTCATATATTGATAACACTCTTCTGAAATGGCCGTGATCTGGCTTCCAGTATCCACTAGAGCCTGAATTGGTACCGAAAACATAGATACGATAATTCTCGGACATGGTAAAATCTGTGATTTAGTTTCCGATTCCGTATTTTTATTTTCAATTATATTTTTATCCAAGTTTGCAAAATCATCATAATCGTATCGGCGCGACGTTTCAACATTATACACCGCGCCGCCTACGAGTTTAAATCGTCCCGATCATGATGTTCCGAGTGACTATGATAAGCAGGATAATTAGGTGGGGGTATAGACAGATTTGGTAAGCGTAGAGAATAATTCGAGAAATTCCCATTATCGCGATGCTTGTGACGGATATTTTCCCTAGTATAGTGGCCCCCCTCTACATGGGTAGCCGCAACGCTTGGCCCCTCTACGCTTCGAGTCCCACCTTGCTGTTGACCCCTTCCCTGCATCGATCGTCCCTCTCCCCCTTTACTATGATACCCCTTACTATCCTGATTTCGTCGATCTCCACTATCAAAATGAGTGTATATGCCCTTTTTTGAATTATTTTGTTTATCCTCAAACGCATTATCCAATTGGGATAACGATTGAGATATTTTATTAAAATCGGAGAAATTCACAGTCGAAAGAATTTCCCTAGCACGAAAAGGTAGTTGTTGGATAACGGTATAATGTAACTCATAACTTTCGATGGGTGGGGAAAAAAATTGGGCCTCCTTAACCTGCCTGAGAAAATATGTATGCAATTGATCTTTGGCTGGATCGAATCTTCTTGCCCCCCAATCGGATTTTATTTTTACTTGAACGGGAATTGAATAAAATTCATCAATAAATTTTTTTTTAAAATCTTTATAAGTCTGCAATGACTGTGTCTCGAACCATAATTTTGCTCTACCCAAAAAGACGGAATCCAAATATAATAATCGATTTGTATCTGAAATTTGTTTAACTATAAAAAATTTATCTAATTTGTCTAAAAAATTTTGAGGATTCTGCGAACCATCAAACGCTGGTGGTCCCACATTAAGATGCGTCATTCGAAGTCCGTCAATCAAGGTTTGAAAAATTTGTTCGTTATTATTAACCGGGTGTATCGAATTTTTTCGGATATTAATAAGTTGCTCATTTTGGGCATGATTCAATTGACGTAGATTATTAAGCTCGGCCGTAAATTGATCTATTTGTTCTTTACAACTTCTTTTAACACGTAACAATTCTAAATTCAATTGATCAATTTGCCTTTGAGCATTCATTAATGCCGATTCCGAATTATCGGTTTCCGTTTCCATTTTTCTCCGACAATTATAATTACGAGTACGTTTGACTTTACGTTCTGATTTATATGAAACTGACAAATTTCTTTTTGCTTGCGAACGTGTTTTGATGGGTGTCTTATCGGACATAAACAAAATTTCTCTCACACAACAATATACAGAGAACAATGAAAATTTGAAGGACACTCACTCAGGTCCCTGTTCGGGCGCCAAATGTAATAAATTTATTTTCTTAAATGATTTTATTTTGTGAATGAAAATTTACGAAAATATTAAGTATCTTTGAATTCTACAATTTTTCTAAAATAATGATAATATAATAGATAATAAATGAAATAATAATTGTCATAAGTAAATATAATAAAATAATAAAATCACTGTAATAATTAATATGTCACAAAATTAGAAATAAAACAAAATAATATTAATTATTATAGATCTATTCAGTCAATTAAATTCCTTTATCTTTTTTTTTTTTTTTTTACAAGAATAATTTTGATGCAATTAATAATTTTTTGAGTCAGATAAAAATATATAAAGACGCGTCTCAATCACACACTCACACACATGCATATAAAAACTATCATAAAAAAAATATACATTTAAATGATCATAAGGTTATATAGATATATACAAAAATTAAAATCAATAGATAATTGTTCAATATAGAATAAAGTTAAAAAAAAAACAAAACAACTATTATAATTTTAATGTTGATAAAAGAATATAAAAAACTTATCACTCGTGATTCCTGATAAATGGAAACTGCGTCGGTTGGAGAACGGTCAGTATGAATTTCCCTCGGCCTATGAAGTGTGCAATGTCGCTCAGACAAGTCAGTATGAGAAAATTCTACGTATCTTTAATCCTTTTCTTTATGTAATATTGAATTCTCGATCACGGAGATATAATCCCAATTCATGTAAATAAAAGCCTGTTTCCTGGGTTTCAGCAATGATCTTCGCGTTCTTAGCTCCACCGTTGGTGATTCCCAATCTTATTTAAACGCCACACCTTTGTTTATAACAATAAAAACCCATAATTTAATTTAAAATTCCCAATTAATTTACCAAAATAAAATAACAAAACTTATTATTTGAAATCTATTACCTGCGTGTCATCGGCGATACGCACAAGAGTGGCTTACACATTCCCATTTAAAAGCACGAGCAATAAGACCGAGAAACCCAGGAATTTCGCTTTTATTATCATACCTTACTTTTCACCCCCTCACGAATCCCTTTAAGTCCCAAATGCTGACCGCTCTCACTCTCCATATTGGAAACGCTTCTCACTTTCCCGAAACACATCGACAATTCTCGAAAATAGGCGAACAATTCTCAGAAACACATTTCACACCAATATTCTTTCAGACTCCTCACAATGATACCTCTTATCTCCCATCAATCCAAACACACATATTTTATTGCTACAATATTTTCTCTTATTTTTTTTATAATAATATCCGAGCATTTTATAAATACGACAAGCAATTCAAAACTAGAAGTTCATTAATCGATACAAAAAATATACATTACAATAAGATCCAGAGATTTACTCCTTTCAACTTATCCTTAAGTTTATATACTTAAAAGTGAATATAAGTCACTTATTTCATGTGTGAATATGCACTTATTCTACGTGAAAGAGTTTTGAAACATGGAATAAGTGAATATTCACTTAAAATAAGTGAAAAATTTAACTTATTCAAATTTGGAGAGTATGTAGAGTTCAACGTTGAATGATTTAACTGTGCTAAAGGTTTAATAAGATTTTTTTTCTGCTAACAAATATAAGTGTTTTAATTCATAAGAATTGAAAAAAATAATTAAATAAAATGTCTGCTTATATGTTACGTATATTTAGTATTAATTAATTTATTATTAATTGTATAATTAGGGGAGAGTGGGACAAAATAGGGTTCCTTTTTATTTGTAAACTTAGGTTTGAGAACATTTTGATGATAGCGGAGAAAAAATTTTTGAAAGAACTTATATCATATTTTCCGAAAGAGTGCTCAAACCACAAGTGGGGTAAAATAGGCTGGTATCAAAGAACTATAAAAAACATGGAACATTTGTTCAAAATTTATTAATTTCTTGTTGTATGAGATTATAAATACAAACAAGAAGTAGTATTCTTTATTATTGTGAAAAAATCTAATGGGCAATTCCACGTGAGATTTACCCATGACCTCTTAAAATCGGGCAAAAATAATTTTTTTCTATTCTGTATTGAAAATAAACAGATACGTATTTTTTTATTTTCTTTTTGGAGGCCAAATTTTTGAGTTATGAATTTTCGAAATTTTTCATTTGTAAACATGAACCAATTTTCAGTAGCCTATAAGTCTGAAAACATTGAGTTTAAAAAAAAAAGTGTCAAAGAGTAAAAATTTTAGTTTTCTTTCAACTTTTTAAAAATGTTAAAAAAAACTTTTTTTAATTTTTTATTAAAAAATTTTTTTATAACCAAATTAATTTTTTTAAACTTTAGACCCAATTTCTCTTATTTTTTTTAAATTTAGTTATATCTTAAAATGTACAAAAGATTTTCCAAAAAGAACTGGAGTAGGCCTGATGAGTTTATTGAATAAAAAACACTTTTCAAAAATCACGTGCATGCCTCACAGTGGGTTTTTTAAAAATTAGTTTTTCAAAAATGTCTACAGCCTAGAATTTTTAATGGATTTGAATGTTTTTTGGTTTAAATTCAAGTAGAATAATTTTTCAAAATTTCCCTCCATGCAAAGCTAAGAATATTCAATTGTTTATAGTTTTTTAAAATTAAAATTCCCAAATTATTCGGATACATATACTGTGCTTTAAAAATGAACTTATATTTTTTTATTCCGCACTACTCATATCTTAAATCAGTTTAAATTACTATAATATAATCTCCGGTCATCCTAATGTGACTAAAGGTTTAATTTTTTTTTTAAATTACATGCAAGCTGATCACTTGTTAACTAAAATATGTTAACTATTTTTGTTTATAACAATTTAAAATTTTGTTCACAAAAAGAGTTATATTTATTAAAGACTCTAAAGTAAAATATATTTAATGAAAGACAATGTTTTTTGTTGTTGTTTATTAACATAAATTAGTTTATGATTTGCTACTTAACTGGACATTATATTATTGTAATTTAAACTGATTTAAGACATGAGTAGTAGCGGAATAAAAAAAGAAAGTTCAGTTTTAAAGCAAAGTATATGTATACAATTAATTTGTAAACTTTAATTTAAAAAATTTATAAACAATTGTATATTCTCAGGTTTGCATGGAGGAAAATGTTGAAAAAATATTCTTCTTGAATTTAAACCAAAAAACATTCAAATACATTAAAAATTCTAGGTTGTTAACATATTTGAAAAATTAATTGAGAAATAATCCCACTGTGAGGCATGTACGTGATTTTTGAAAAATATTTTTAACTCAATAAACTCATCAGGCCCACTCCAGTTCTTTTTGGAAAATCTTTTGTACATTATAAGGTATAAATAAATGTAAGAAAAATAAAAAACGGGTCCAAACTTTAAAAAAAAATTTTTTTTTTAAATATTAGAAAAAAAATTTTTTTAATAAAAAATTAAAAAAAAATTTTTTAATTAAAAAATTAAAAAAAAATTTTTTCATAAAAAATTTAAAAAAATTTTTTAATACAAATTTAAAAAAATTTTTTAATAAAAAATTTAAAAAAATTTTTTAATGAAAAATTTTTTAAAAATTTTTAAACATTTTTAAAAAATTGAAAGAACTCTAAAATTTTTACTCTTTGACAACTTTTTTCTAAACTCAATGTTTCAAGACTTACAGGCTATTGAAAATTGTTCCATGTTTACAAATCAAAAATTTCGAAAATTCATAACTCAAAAATTTGGCCTCCAAAAAGAAAATAAAAAATACGTATCTGTTTATTTTCAATACAGAATAGAAAAAACAACAACAATAGTTGACAATTGTTTCGTGAAAAATTCTGGGAAAATTTAAACAAAGGAAAAAAAAAATTTCCCGATATTAAGTGATCATAGATAAATCTCACGAGGAATTGCCCAATATTGATTAAAATTTTAAACTAGTTGTTTATTTCACGAACATTTAGCTTCCTCAATATAATATACACCAATTTTTCAATAGTTTATTATAATATATTTATTTATTTATTCAGAAATATACGGGCAATGCCCATTCGTACAATAGTACTATAAGAAAACTTAAAATATTTTATTTATTTATTTGGCCGCACTAACATTGTTATTATTAATATCATAAACGTATAAGTGGGAACGTAATTTGGTTACAAATGTATTTAATGTTACTCCAAAAAAATCAATTAAACTACTGAGCTCTTTAGCCTCCATTCGCAATCTGTTAACCACCGAATTTTCAAGATATCTAGTTCTAGATAATGGAACATTAAACAATTGATGATGTCTCAAAGATCTCCTCGTTACATATAAGTTAAATGGACAAAGTAAATCTGGGCAATTAATTAAGCCATTGACAATTTTAAACAAAAATAACATGTCTGCATATAAAAATCTTTGCGATAATGACGGAATACCAAGCAGTGCTCTTAGACTCGTGTAATCATGGCTATAATAATCAAACGGAATGTTTGTTTGTCTAGCCACAAATCTCAAAAATCTGTTTTGCACACGCTCAATATCCGTCATTAAACAATCCTAAAAAGGTCTCCAAAGTGTTGATGCAAACTCAAGGATAGGCCTGACAAGTGAAAAATATAGTATTGACAAGGCTCTCACATTACGAAACTGTTTTGCATTTCTTATAACAAAACCCAAAGCTCTTGTGGCCTTATTTACTATCTGCTGGATATGATCAGTAAACAAAAATGAGTTATTAATTAAAATTCCTAGATCACGTACCAAACAAACTCTTAACATTATGTCATTAACAAAAGTATATTTGAGGCATTCTTCGTCAGCGTTACCCCCCTACTCTCCAAAAATTGTTTGCATGTAAATTGCTAGTCATAGGCTTAAAAGTTAGCTTATAGAGTGTACTTTCAAATGCCGAGTGGCACTTTTCAAAATTTTAAATTGGGGGTTAAATATGGGGATTAATTTCTCAAAAGTCGATCTAATTTGACTGAAACTTCTTACTCAAAAGTTCTTGAGGTCACTAATTATGAACTTGACAAAATGAAATAAAATTCGGATGAAAATTTGTTATTTGAGGGTTTTTGAAGTCACTGATGATGGATCTAAAGTCAATTTCCAAAAATTGTCAATATTGGTATGAATATGCTGGACTATTTGAAAAAATTTGAATTATTAAAAAAAAGGTCTCTGTGTTTCACAGGGTTGACACTGTCATCATATACAAAATGATGCCCACATTACATTTTTTTAACTTTTTCAAATTTTTTTTTGTTTTTTATACTAACAGAAATCCATTATAATGAACAAGAAGCTGGTTATGAATTTTCAATTGAATTTAATTTTTAATAAGAAAAGGTGGTACCAGTTTCAGCATTTGAGTACCTTTTAATAATAAAGTCTTCTTGTTTGAAGGTACGAAAGAATGGCTTTTTTGTATTTGAGGAACTGCTGAAGCGGCATTAAATCTTCTGTTTAATTTTCGTTTGACTTTTTCGTATTCCATTTTGGAATAAAAGAAAACAGATATTGTTTTAAAATGCTTTTTAGCCCAATCGTAAAGCTTTACTGCATCTGTGATAGCTTCTGTAGGTTTTACTAGAAGACTAGCTCTTGCAGCTTCTCTTTTAAAAATGGCACCAATGCCATCGCAAGCATTTTTTTCCGTGGGCTGTTGCGTGATAATGCCACTCGGCTTTAATACCATAGTCTTCTTCATGGTTTACTAGATTAATAATTTGGAATCTGTTTTTAAAATGTTGTTTAGCACCATCACTGAAATAAATTATTTCTTTCACTTCCAAAAGTTTCTTTATTTCCGGAATTAAATGACCTTGAATAGTGTAAACAGCAGAAGTGTCGTGTTGAGTGCTATCGGATAGGAAAACAAAACTTTTGTGTTCTAATTTAGAGTCCTGTTTGAAATAGCATACTACAGTAAAGATGGTACATTGATCGTTATAATGAAAAGCCTGCACTGCATCCTGTATCACATACTTATAATTTTCTGAAAAATTCAAAGTTACCAACACTTGATTATCACTAAGATTAGTTTTTCGATGTTCAAAGTATTGAGCTTGCTGCTTTGCAATGAAAGAGTGCGATTTTTAATCTAAGAGTTTGTGACATAACTCTTCAATAAATTCTTCAGAAGCAAGTACGTGTGTGTTCAAAGTGCACCTATCAGTTCCTGTCCATTGACTGAATATCACTTGAAAGATATTATTATCTTCGAAACACTTCACTAAATGGTTTGACAAGTCCTTAGTGCCTGGACAACGTCCACACTCATCAAGGTTACATTCAGAAGTTGCGTCCTTACAAATGATTTGTGACATACAGTCTTTGTAATTTTTCATTGGGATCCCTGAATCCTTACTCAGATTCTCAATGTCAAAGGCATCAAACATTAAATAGCAATTTTGGTGGTGAGTACAAAGACATACGGCATGCGTTCCACGATTTCCCATAAGTACACAGTATTTTGGTCGTAATTGCGCAAATTTGCTAAAACTCACAGAAAACTATGGATGCGATTTTGTTAATGTTGAATAAAGATCATTCAAATCTAAAAGTAACAGTCTTGTCTGTTTGAGAACTCGCTTACCATCAATTTTGATTGACACAACGTCTTTTACCCCAGGAATTATCCGGCTAATAGAGTCACTCTCATAAAAATCGACAATTTTTGTAACTGTTTCTTTCGATAGTTTTTTTCCAGCTCTTGATATTGGTTCTCCCAAAATTCCTTTAGAAGCTTTCAATTCCTTTGATTTCTTAGCAAATTGTTTCGAGCAACCAAATTCTTCAGAAATTTTTTTGGCACTCCAAGACAAAGGAGCAAGAGTTAAAATTTGTAGTCTCATTGGATCATTTAACCCTAAACTTGAAATTTTTTTTTTCAGCTCATCGAGCATCTCTTCGAGTTCCACTTCTCTTTTCGATTTCACTCTCAAATTATCAACATTAACAGACAAGGTAGGAAAGGTGTCCAACGAATTTGTCGCATCGTCGTTTTCATTCTCTTCTAATAAAACACTTTCATTTCTAATCGGGATTTTCAAGTTCCTACAATCAAAACAAATTTTCGAACCCACCGGAAGATCAGGAAATTTCAGCATCAAATTTTTTGATAAAAGACGTAGTCCTTTGCCTTTGTGTCCATCTTGAACATAGGGGTTACAACATCGATCAAAGTGTGTATTTTTGGTTAATTTCGACATTTTGCTTTCAAAACTGCAATGCACCGCAAATAATTATTCAAATAAATCCACTCAATGCAAGATATTAAATCTTATTATTTGAAAAAGATTGATTTGTATTTTTTATTTAATCAAAATACACTAATATCAAGTTTTATTTAACGGAACATTCATCTGTCAATGAAATACTAATAAAATGAAGTTGAATAAATATGAAACAAAACTAAGTGAATAATCAAATTTTAAAAAAATAATTTCCATTTCTTATTGTTTAACAAAGTTTATGAATTAAAAACCGATCTTCTTCAAATAAGATTTACCATCTTGCTATAAATCATCTAATTTCTTGAATAATTTCACTCAACAGTGAAATTATTCATGAAATTGAATGATCGTTGTTTATAGTGCAGTGTAGTTTTGTAATGAAAATATCAAAATTCAATAAAAATACCCATTTTGATCGATATTGTAACCCCTGAACCCAACATGGACACAAAGGTAATGGGTTACGTTTATTGAGAAAAAAATTAAAACTGGGATTCCCTATACTGTTACGGCGGGTTCGAAAATTTGTGGGAAATTGAAGATCACAATTAAAAACGGAAGTGTTATCAGAAGAAAATAAAAATGACAAGGCGAGAAATTTAATAAACTCGAAACAATTTACTAAAAAATCAAAACAATTAAAATCTTTGGAAGGAATTTTATGAGAACCAAAATCAAGAGATGTTAAAAAAACTAACAGAAAAAACCGTTTCGAAAATTATCGATCTTCATAAAAGTGAATTTATTTGCAGGATAATTTCTGGGGGATAAGACATCATGTCAATTGAAATTAAATGCAGTCGAATTTTTAAGGAATAGCATCATTTTGTATAAGATGACAGTGTCAACCTTGTGGAACATAGAGACCTTTTTTTAATAATTCAAATTTTTTCAAATAGTCCACCATATTCATACCAATATTGAAATTTTTTGGAAATTGACTTCAGATCCATCATCAGTGACATCAAAAACCCTTAAATAACAAATTTTCATCCGAATTTTATTTCACTTTGTCAAATTCATAATTAGTGACCTCAAGAACTTTTGAGTAAGAAGTTTCAGTCAAATTAGATCGACTTTTGAGAAATTAACCCCCATATTTAACCCCCAATTTAAAATTTTGAAAAGTGCCACTCGGCATTTGAAAGTACACTCTATAAGCTAACTTTTAAGCCTATGACCAGCAATTTACATGCAAACCATTTTTGGAGAGTAGGGGGGTAACGCTGACGAAGAATGCCTCATTTATTAATTATTAAATTAGAGGAAGATGAAAATGAGATTGCTTTACACTTTTTTATATTTAGAAATATTTATTTTTTCTGTCCATAACTGTAACTGATTAAGATCATATTGTAATTGCATATAGTCACATTCATTGGTAATCGGTAAAAACAATTTTAAGTCATCAGCAAATAATAAAAATTTACAAAATCTAAAAATATTTAAGTCATTAATAAAAAGTAAGAATAATATTGGTCCAAGATTTGATCCTTGAGGAACTCCAGACGTAGCATAAAAAACATCCGAGTACTCATACTCAACACGTACTGAAAGTGTTCTTTCTTTAAGATAACTTGCAAGCCAGGTTAACAAAGAATTAGAAAAACCAAGAGCTTCGAGCTTTGCCAGAAGAATCCCATGATCCAGTTTGTCAAAAGCCTTTACAAAATCTGTATAAATTGCATCTACTTGTATACCATTAGCTAGATTATTAAGAACAAAATTTGAAAAGATACTTAAGTTAGTCAAAGCAGATCTACCCTTCATGAAACCGTGCTGCTCCTCAATAATTGTTGACTCTATTTGACGGTAAATATCATCATGAATAATACTTTCAAAAATTTTAGAAATTGTACTTAATATAATTATTGGACGATAGTTAGTTACATCTCCCTTACTTCCATCCTTGTACACTGGAACAACAATTCCTCGCTTCCATACAAGAGGGAACACACCAGAAGAGAGAGAGACAAATTGAACAATATATAAAGCGGTTCAACTAGAGAAAAACAGCACGATTTCAAAAGTGAAGGTGGAATCTCGTCAGGACCAGCCTCCATATTTACATCCAAAGCTCCAAGCCTTAACAATACCTTAACAATATAAACTAATTTTTCAATATTTTATTGAATAGTAATTATTTTAAAATAAAATTTTAACAATCTCAAGAAATTCAAAATTTTACCTTTTTTGAAAAATATAAATAGTAATTACTTTTATACATTTTGATGAAATATATACTTTATATACATCAATCGATTCGTTTTAATTTCAGGAACGTAATTTGGACGAGAATTAATAAAAATATGAATGAATAAAAAAGTTAGTTAGAATGTAAATAAAATGAGCTATGCACAAAAACAGCCCAATAGATTAATATTAACCTTAGGGTTAAAGTTTAAATGGGGATAAACATGTGATTATTTTTTTGCATTTAATTGTTAATTATTAATTGCATTTTGTATGATACCTTTTTTTAGTAATCTTTTGCCTTGGCGACATATAAATTTATGATTTTGGATGTAATATGTAATATTAACTGTTAACAGCTGTCAATTTACCTGTTAAGATTTTAAAAACGAGAGTTTTTGACAGTTTTTACATTAAATTACTCATATAAATGTGTAATGTTGATAGCTGTGAAGCTAAAAAATTTATTTTTCAAGACGTCGAAGGATATAACAATGTTTATACTCATTGTAATAAAAGCACCCTAGTAAAAAGACTAATGTAAATTTATATTCGCTGCAACATTTAATAAATACCCAATTTTAAGGAATAAAAGTCCTTACTTTAAAATTAAATGAGGCGTTCGCTCAAAAAACGACCTAAGTCGACTTAGGTGGTTTTTAAAATTTTGTTATCACTGTTCTCTACAAGACCTATTGAATGTATTTATTAAGTTTCCGAAGTTTTAGTTCACTTTTTTTAACTTCATGAGAGTATGAACCTCCCGGTTCCCAAAATTAATGTTTATATGCAAGTGCACATTCATGCTTGGCGCTGCGCCACACTATAGGTTATGGCAGTATCTGTCTACACGCTGTCAGATAGTTTTTTTCTCTCGGTATTTTTTCTTTTTCATTAACAATTTTCTATTTAAAAATGGACAGTTTAACTACTATGACATCTGAGTGTAACGACAGCTTAGGATAATAGTAAAAACAAGAAAAAATTACTCTGTATAATAATATAGCGAGTAATTTTTCCTAATTTTTACATGAAAATTGTGCATTGTAATGTTAATATTTAGTTAAATATTATTGTAAAATTCTGTTCAAAAAGTTCTAATATAAAGAGGAGTATTCAGTTATTGAAATAAAAATATTATTTCATAAAAATACTTATTTTTGTATCATTTATAGGCTGTTTCTATTTTAATTCATGCAGGGCGAATAGGTTGAAAATTCTAAATTAAGTTTAATGTGTAAATAAATTTAACCCAAAGAAAATGTTTCTAAATGCATTGATTTTTCATAAAAATGGACTTTCACATCAATCGGTATCTTGGGGTTTTTGGGGTCGCTGATTATGATTCTGTAGTCGGATTTCGAAAATTCCAAATGGCGTATCTAATATGCCGGATGAAAATTTAAAAAATAATTAATTTTCACAGAAGTGGGTATGAAGGGGTTTTTAGGGTCGCTAATTATAATGAATCTGAATTTAGTTTTTTAAAAATTTTAAAAGTGGTTTCAAAATGTCATAAAAATTATTGATATTTTAAATACGGTTTTAAAAATATTTTGGGATTAATTATATTTAAAAAGCAATAGAAGTAAATAAATAACCACAAGATATAATTACTTTAATATTCCAAAAAAAATTTCTACTTTTATTTTATATTGAAAGTACAAACAGTATGAATAAAAAATGAATAACATTTAATTGAAAGTTTTACTTCTCTTTCCTTATCCATAATTAAATTATTTAAATAAAATACATAATATCTACATTCGGCAATCAAAACATTTTTACGCATTAAAAAAATGGCCGCCACCTAGAAAGAACGTGTTTGCAATTGCTCGTGAAATTTTTTCTTTTACTCCTAAGTTTGATTTTCTTTTACACTTATGGTTCTTGAAAAGTAATGCGGTTGGTGCTTATTGGCTATTATTCGTAAAAATTTGTTATAAATTAAAAGTGATTTTTATTCTGTTAATTTTTGACTGCTCCCAAAACAAACATAACCTCAGTTTAGATACAATGGCTGATAGTAATCTAGTGAGAGATAAATCCTGTGAAGTGAGTGACAAGGTTTGTTTTGGTTGTAAAAAGGGTGTTGTTAACGGTGTTTCCTGTACTGTGTGCACCGCATCTTTTCATAGATCTTGTTCATAGATTTGTGGTCCATTGCCAGAAGGTGGTTTTACAAAATGTTGTAGGCCTGCTTCCCCATTACTGTCTGCTCCTGCCTCATCTGATTCCCCGTTGACTGTCTCTCATTTAGAGAGAATTATTGGTGGACCTGTGAATTCTCTTAAATCTCAAATGTCTGAAGTCTCAGTGTCGCTGTCCGATAAGATTGATAATGTTGCCGCTATTATGGAGGGCAGAATTATTGATGCGGAGGATAAGATTGTTAAACTCTCCGATCGTCTAACTACAGTTGAAGGTACTTTGGAAAATTTACTTATTGTTTATAAAGAACAGATTAACGTTATTGCACGTGATTGTTTGGCGGAAGTGGAAAACAGATTAATTAAAAGGAAAAATATCATGTTATTTGGAGGTCCTGAGCATGATGGTTATCTTGAGAAGTCTAAAAGTAACGCCTTAATGTTAAGCATGTATTTGTCAAAGTACTTAAAAGACTTTATTCCAGCTGATCTGTTTACCACTACACGCATATATAGAGTTGGCATTCCTTCACAGGCACAACAACGAGCACGGCCGCTGAGAGTGGTTTTCGATTCAGAGGAAAAAGCCCGCTCTTTTCAAACAGTGTTCCTCGAGAAGAAAAAGAATTTCCCTCAGTCGATTTTGAAAGATGTATGGTTGTCACTGTACAAAACGAAGACTCAGCTAGACGAGATACGAGTCTTACGTGCACAAGTGGAAACTCGTCGTCAAAACGGAGAACAGAATGTGAAACTGTCTTATCGAAAAGGTTGTCCAGTTATAGTGAATTTCGCTTCACCGACGGTCCCTCCTTCTTAAGTGGATTGCACATAGATGGCGGTAATATCTCCCATTCTGCTCTTGGCACTCTACCATCTCCTTTTTCACCTGCTATACGTCCTGCCCTCTCTTCGTCTGCTGTTTTTCCACTATCTGTTTATTTTCAAAATGTGCGTGGACTCAGGACTAAATTATCTGCTTTGTGTATCGCTATTCCATTGTTATTATACTCAGTTTTTGCTCTTTCCGAAACGTGGCTTGTTAGTGTCATTTTAACTCCTGAACTGGGTTTTAATGATTTTGATGTTTTTAGGTGCGACAGAAATGTTATGACAAGTGCTTATTCGCGTGGTGGAGGAGTATTAACTGCTGTTAGACGTTGTTTACATAGTGTTCGGATTGATATCAAATTATCCTCCATCGAACATGTTTTTGTTAAATTTAAGTATCATTCTGACACGTTTTATTAGGCAATTTTTACATACCACCTTACGCCACCATTGACCAATAACGGTATGTGCCTGGTATTGGAGGAGATGGCATTTATGTACCCTTCAGCAAAAATTATAGTTTTAGGTGATTTTAATATGCCGTATGCGAAATGGAATCAGACATTTGATGATAATCCGTGTTGTACACCTAAACCAGGTTCTCTTAAATTACATTGTCAGATTGTCAATACAGTATGTGACATCTTGGACTTTCTTAAACTTTTTTAGATTAACAATAACACTAATATTCATGGTTCTCTATTAGATCTAATTTTTATTAACTTTTCTGACTCTTATAATTTTAAAGTTAATTTGGCAACCGATATTCTACTCCTAGTTGATATCTTTCACCCTCCTCTATTATTTGATTACATTTCTAGCCGTCCTGTCACTGCTGAATCTCGCGAAAACATTGTTAAATATGACTTTAGAAACGCTAATGTTACTGCCATTAATAATTACCTCAGCGATATTGATTGGTCTAGTTGCCTACTTAATTGTGACATTGAAACTGCTGTTGACAATTTTTACAATTATGTTTATTTTGCCTTTGATCTTTTTGTACCTACTAAAACTTATCATACTTCACAATACCCACCTTGGTTTAATAGTGAATTAAAAAAATTAACGCGTGAAAAAAATGGCCCATTTTAATTATAAAAAATAATAGCTTTTCTAATTACTAGTTATTTTCCGCATTACGATCTCAATGTAAATCTCTTTCGACATCAAATTACAATGAGTATATCCGTAAAAGTGAGCAATCCGTTATCAACTGTCCAAAAAATTTTTGGAAATTGATAAAGTGTAAACAGAATGATCCACTGTATTCCAAATTGTATGTCATTAAACAATGATGTTGCGACTGATCGTGATCATATATGTAATCTTTTTGCCTCTTATTTCGAATCAGTCTACGAAGCTTATGATAATATTGAAACTTTTGCCTTTTTTGATGTATATGACTCGATTAATTTAAGTTTTTTTGATATTAATAAAAGTTGCATTGCTAAGAAAATATTGTCCTGCAATGTGAATGTGGGTGCTGGACTTGATGGTGTACCACCCGCTTTGATTAAGTCCTGCTGCTCTTCCTTAGTCGAACCTTTATACATACTTTTTTCTAGGTCTGTGCGAGAGTGTATTTTCCCGAAACAATGGATAATGGGAATTGTTGTTCCAGTATTTAAGGATAAATCGAGAAATAATGTAAAAAATTATAGGCAAATAACTATTCTTAGCACAATTCATAAGATATTTGAGAGCATTTTTTATGACGAATTCTATCGATCTGTTTCAAGAGCGATTATTGATGAGCAGCACGGATTCTTTAAGGGTAGATCTGCTACTACTAATCTTTGCATTTTTCATGAATATTTAGTTTCTAAAGTGGAGGGTGGTCATCAGATTGACGCCATCTATACGGACTTTGCAAAAGCTTTTGATAAAATTGATCATAAAATCCTTCTAAAAAAATTAAATTTACTAGGGTTAAGTCCTAATATTGTGTCGTGGTTTCAAAGTTACTTAACTACTAACTGCCTGTGTGTCCGTGTGGATGGTGTTTACTCTAGGTCTTTTATTGCCACTTCTGGAGTCCCCCAGGGATCTCACTTGGGTCCTTTGTTGTTTCTTTTATTTATTAATGACATAAAATCTGCATTTAAATTCTGTTCTTTTTTACTTTTTGCTGACGATCTGAAGTTATACATGTCTATTGATTCACATCTTGATTATATAAATTTTCAGTCAGACTTGGATCGCCTGCATCAATGGTGTATTTGCAATAATTTTCATTTTAATATAGATAAATGTTCTGTTATTTCTTTTTCTAAAAAACTTATTTTTAACCACGATTATAAACTTGCAAATTTTTCCTTACATCGTGTAACCCAAGTGCGTGATCTGGGGGTTATCTTGTGCAGTGATTTGTCTATCTCTGAACATATATCCTTTGTTGTGAATAAAGCTATTAGAACATTGGGATTTGTTATACGAAATGCTTCTGATTTTAAAAGTTTAATTTCACTTAAAGTTCTGTATTATTCCTATGTTCTATCAATTATTGAATTTGCATCTGTTATATGGTTTCCATTTTACCTCGTTCACATTGTCAGGCTCGTTTTTTGCGTTTTGTTGCTAGGCAACTTGGAATTAGTTACGATTTTTTCTCGCATAATTATGACGAATTACGATCACGACTTAAAATTCCTAAAATTTATACAAGATTTCGTTATAACGATTTACTATTTTTCTTTAAGATACTTAATAGTTTTGTATACTGTCCTACGATTTTATCGCAGATTAACTTCTGTACTCCGACAAGATTTTTAAGAGATTATAACTGGCTTTATATTAAATACCACAGAACTAATTATGGAAGGAATTCCATTATAACAAGGCTTAGTAGAGAGGCAAACCAATATTCTGATCGACTGGATTTTTTCGATATAAAAATGTTTAGATTTATAACAGCTTTACGAGCAATTGTACTTCACGAAAATTTGTAATTGCTGTTTTCTCATTGGCCGAATTCTTATTAATATATGCACTTTAAATATTGTTTATACTATATTATGTATAGGGTGCTTTTACACCTGTCTATTATACTAAATAAATAAATACATAAAAAATGATATTACCATGAAAACTTAGAAAAAAAGAAGTTTACAATTCTAAAAACAGAATAAAATTTAAATAATAAATTAAATAAAAAATTTTAAATTAAATTAAGCTCATAAAAATAAAACGAAATTTTAAATTAATTAATTCTTGTTATCTTTAAAATTCTTTAATACTGTTAAAATTTCCAAAATTTTAAGTTCTTTTATCTATAAAAGTCTAGTAAATTTTTTTTTAACAATTCTTGAATTGCATTCAAATCATTATACATATAACAACCAAAAGTTCAACAAAAATCCTGCAAAAAGATTTGATTTTTCAGAAATGTATCCACCATGTTGGATTCTCTATTTTAAATTTTTTAAAAATTATTTCAAATTCGTAATCAGAAAAACAGGAAACTCTTAAAAGTCAAAAGATATTAAAATCTGATAATTTTTCTAAAATTTCGTTCGCCATATTGGATTCGCCATTAAAATTTTTTTTAACTAACCTCAAATTTGTAATCAGAGGACCCCAGAAACCTATAAATAATAAATTTTAGGCAAACTTACGAGCTTAATGCTTTCTTTTTCCATGAAGCAATGATTATGACCGTAGAAGCTCATATTCTTTCTTAGATAAATTCTTTTTAGGAATAGTGTAGAGGTTAAAACGATTTTTTTGTATACTTTTATAATACACGAGAAGAGATTACAATGAGTTAAAAGTGATTAAAAGTCAAATTCAACATGTGCCCTTCAAAAATGTAGGTTTTTAATATGAGTTTCGTTTTTAAATTTAACTTTTGAAGTCACTGCATTCCTAATTTATAAGTGGCACATATTCCTGTAAGGGTTTAAATTACTTCTTATTATGTAGGCAATGTAACCCCGTTTTATGG
The DNA here is from genome assembly GCA_032873175.1 of Leptopilina drosophilae. Taxonomy (NCBI): domain Eukaryota; kingdom Metazoa; phylum Arthropoda; class Insecta; order Hymenoptera; family Figitidae; genus Leptopilina; species Leptopilina drosophilae. The sequence continues at coordinate 26,285,438 of CM065484.1, forward strand.
TTACTTAAAAATCTTCGTTAAAAAAGTTACATCAAGTTAATTGCGAAATTGTTAAAATTTAAGAAAAGTTGTCTCGCAAGATTGAAGGTACACCATTTTTATCTTAATTGAGGTACATCATTGTCTCAATGATTTTTTGGTTCCTTATACTCCCCACTACATCTACTATATGTCACAAAATATATAATGACTAGTTAAAAATGTTATACCATATAAACTGAAAAAAACGTTCAATGTCACACACGAAGAACTGGCGATTTCGTCACTTTTACTCATAAAAACAAATTGCAATTTTTTTGTCGTTCCCTACCTAATTAAAATGATTATTATACACAAGGTATATTTAAAGAGCAAAATAATTTATCAAATTATGGTACTGCAAAATTATTTTTATAATTTTTAAAATATAATAATAAACGGAAGCATAAAGTTTAAAAGTTCTAGAGATATGCCCATATATTTTTCATGTATACAAGGGTGTTAATCTTTTTTAATAGTGTTCTTGACTCTTTTTCTTTTCAAAATTGCAAATTTCAAAAATTTACAAAATGGCGGCCGTTTTTAAAAAAATATAAGATCTCAATTTTCTCCAAAAATTATTTTTCATTTTTCTGGAAATTTTTTTCTGGTTTCTAGATAAGAAAAAATAACACTTTCAAAAAAGGTGACTTTTTCTTAGTAAAGTTGATAAATTTCAAAAATTAACTAAATGCCAGCCATTTTAAAAATTAAAAATTTTTTTAAAACAGGGTAAGGCTTTCTGAAGTGAACTCATGATTTTCGAAAGGTATTTTAATTTCATTCAAACATTATATTTTAAAAGTAAATAATGATAAAAACAACACCTGAAAATATTTTTTGAAAAAAATTGTTTTTTAAAAAGTTATTAACAATTAAATTTTTTAACACATTTTTCTAAAAAAAATGAATTACTCGAAAACTAATCGACAGAATTCGACATAATTTTAACCACTTATTTAAAAATTCTTTCCTTTGAAAACTCCAATTCCAGTTTTAAATTATCATATAATTTGTTTAAATAATAAAAAAAATTTATAAAGAAATGAAAATTTAAGCATATTCTTAATGAAATAATTAAATTTTCTTTACATCACTTTATTCTACGTAAAATGTTGAACTATTATCAAAAAAAAATTTTTAGGACCCGTATTTTATTTACAAAATAAAGCTATATTTTTGTTAAGCGCTATATAATTCGCCATATTGTATCCGCCATTTTGCAATTAATTTTAATTTTCGAAATTGTGTATTAAATGCTTTATAAATGATCCCCACTCTAACAAATTGAAACCAATTCAACGCATATAACGTGGCAGTGCGACCGCCCGCGAAACTGCAAGAGCCATGTCTTTGTTACGGCGCGTAACAAAAATAGCTGTAATTTGTAAATAAAATGCGGGCCCTAAAATTTTTTTTGTAATACTTTCAAATTTTACCTAGAATAAAATGCTATAAAGAAAATTTAATTATCTCATTAAGAACAGGCTTAAAAACCATTGGTACACTTCAGAAAGCCTTACCCAATAACTATAGTTCTTTAAAAAAAATTTTAAAGTGGCTGGCATTTAGTTAATTTTTGAAATTTATTAACTTTACTAAGAAAAAGTCTCCTTTTTTAAAAGGGTTATTTTTTCTTATCTAGAAACCACAAAAAAATTTCCAGAAAAATAAAAAATAATTTTTGGAGAAAATTAAGATCTTATATTTTTTAAAAACGGCCGCCATTTTGTAAATTTTTGAAATTTGCAATTTTGAAAAGAAAAAGAGTCAAAAGCACTATTAAAAAAGATGAACACCCTTGTATAGATGAAAAATATATATGTCGACACATTACTCAAAATAATAAGTATTTTATTTTCTGAAAAAAATTATAGCGACTTCCAGAAAGTTTTAGCGAACATGAAACCTTTTGAAAAAAGTTGCTTTTTCCATCTAGAATCCACAAAAAAATTTGCAGAAAATTAAAGAATGATGTTTTTGAGAAAATTGACTTTTTTGATTTTTTAAAAAAGGCCGCCATTTTGTTAATTTAAATTTTTTTTAAATTTTCAAGTTTGTAAAGAAAGAGTATCAAAAACACTACTAAAATTAAGTAACAGAATTAAAAAATATTAATTTTTGTGCAAACTAGAAAGATTTAAAAATAATTTTTAGCTGTTTAGCTCTAAAATCACTATGTGCCCTAACATTTTCAAATACTCATAACTCTGCAAAAAAAAATTTTTTCGCCAAACCAAAAAATACGTATCTCTTTATTTGTCCTAAAAAACAAGAAAAGTCACATTAAACTTGATTTAGAATTTTCAACCTATTCGCCCTGCATGAATTAAAATAGAAACAGCCTATAGTAGTTTGCCGGAAAAACGACCTAAGTGATTTGTTAAAAAGTAATTTTTTTAAATTAGCTAAACATATTTTTTTCGATTTTTTTATATAAAAGTAATCTTCGGTGATGTCTTTTTAATAGAAAAAAATTAGCGATACAATTAAGAAGCAAATTATATGAGTAATTCGATTTTAAATCTTCAATTCAATTTTTTTGTCAAAAACCTAAGTCGACTTAGGTCGTTTTTTGAGCAACCGGTTCAAATTTTTATTATTAAAAAATGAAATTCCTTTACTAACTTCTTTACAGCTGTCAACTGTGAAGAATATATCGCTGTAAAAATTAATCTCAGTGTGCTTAAAAACACTTGTATACTAGTAACTTAATGTAAAAAATCTCCTTTTTAAAAGTCTGACTGTTTAATTGACATTTGTCTAATGATAATGATAGATAAATTTTGGGTACTTCAAAATTGGTGAAATCCTTTTTCTTATCTATAAATCCATTATCTCGATTTTCAAAATATTGTAACCATTTTTCTTTTTTGAATATGCGTAAGTCTTTTGTTAGCCTTGTTTTGTTTAATTTTTTTTAGCGTTAGGTTTTATTGGAATACTTCTAGTTTCTTTATTTCTCTTAAATCCTTTAAAATTTCGTGTTAAAACATCTATTTCTTCACTTTGTTTGGTAATTATATAATTTCCATTATTGCTTGTTTGTGAAGTGTCAGCAAATCTCTGTGTATCGGGTGACAAGTCTTTTTCTTCTGTTGAACTAAATCCATTGACATCTGTACTTTCATCTGATGTAGATTTTTTAGCTTGAAAGAGTCACCTGCTTTATTTTCTTTTCCTTCAACATATTCTATATCATATTGGAACTCTTCTAAACGTAATCTTTATTTTAATAATTTTGAACTAGGATCTTTTACATTATGTAACCAAGTTAGTGCTTTATGATTCGTCTGTATCGTAAATGTAGTTTTTTTCTGTAGTATTGTAATTTCGTTCTAATTTATTTTTTACCTTTGGAATATACCAACAAGGATGTCCATCTTGTAAAAGAACAGCTCCTACTCCTACATTGCTAGCATTGGTTGTCAAAACAAATCTTTTTTTAAAATCTGGATATTTTAATAATGGTGATTTACATACAAAATCTTTTAATAATTTTAAACTTTTATTATAGTCTTCTGTCCAATCAAAAATAGTTTTTTTGCTGTTAAGAGTGATAATGGTTTCGCTATATGTGACAGTCCACGAGAAAACGTGCTTTAGCACAACCCAGTGGGCACACTTGTTCAAAAGACGTCCTAAGGATGTCTTTTTGCGGACGTCTTTTGGATTTGTACAAAAAGACGTCTTAAAGACGTCCTATATATGTTCTATGTCTTGGCCATTAGATGTCTTTAAGATGTCTAAAAGACGTCTTTTTAATTCAACATTTGAAAATAGAAAAATTTTCATGAATGGAAAATATTAATTTCTAAGTTCAACTTGGACTTAGAAATTCGTAAATGTGATATTTATTGGAGTTTTTCTAAGTTAAATTCATTTCATTGTCAAGTGAGATCGTTAACTTTGTAGAGGTTCATATCTGCCTCGAACGGCTGAGGTGCTTTAGGCGCAGTGCTTCAAGCCCAAGGTATCCAAGTTCGATCCCAGCTTCGTAGGAATTTTTCCATTATTTCTCTACATTTTAGAAAAAATAAAATTAAACTAAAAATAAATTTAATACAATATTACTGAGTTTTAACTTAGAAAATGTTACAAAAGAAATGTCTATTTAAGATCTGAAGAAATGTAAAAAGGACGTCCTTTAGACGTCTTTTCTTATGTCTTTTAGACGTCTTCTGGACGTCATTTGGACCAGACATAAAACGTCTTTTAGACGTATTTTAGTGGTCTTTTTGATAACTCAGAAACATTACCATCATTGTCCCCGAATTGTCCGCGGACAAAAAGGGACAAAAAGGGACAAAAAGGCACAGGGATGTCTTTTAGACATCCCTGTGCCCACTGGGAATTCTACAAGAAACGTATTTGAAGCTGTGTTTTCCTGATTGGTTCAAATTCTGCTCATGTCTGAACATTTATAACAAAAAAAATCTATAAGTGAAAAGTATTCTTGACTTTTGTACGTGAAAGAGGAACTCAAAATGTACAGTGTAATATTAAAATTCGACATTAATTTTTTGGGAGCTAAGGCACGTTACGTCGTGTACAGTCACATATGTGCAAAATTTTTAATAAAATTTCTGTAGTAGCCAACTAGTCCTAAAAATTATTGTATTTCTGTAACATTTTTTGGTTCTTTAAAATTTTGAACTGCTTGTATTTTTTAAGAATTTGATTTTACTCCTTTATCTGTAATAACATGTCCTAAATATCCTAGTTCTGGTCGAAGGTATTCACACTTATCCGGTTGTAATTTTAGTCCTAATATTTTTACTCTTTCCATAAATTTGATAAAATTTTTGTTATGTTCTTCTAATGTGGATCCAAAAATAACAATGTCATCTAAGCATACAAAACGTACATCACCAGTTAATCCTTAAAAAGCGTGATCCATCATTCATAATTTTATTAGCCTTTCTTAATTGGGCTAAGAAAATATCGCGCTCTGCGACAATTTTATCAAAAGCAGACTTGGAAACCGTGACCAACCCCGTTGACGATTCCTTGAATCGTAGAAGTGCTCTCTGAAAAGAAGCTTTACAAAATAGTACGTGACCTATGGTTCTTTCTTGCTCTTTTCAAATCATTAACACGATATTTTTCTAACTTTTTGCCATGGGAGTCGCAGATCTGTAACCACGTGCAGAATTTGATAAAGTGTTATTCGGATAGAATACGAGATCTCCAGTTTTTAAATCAATATCGTTTTTTCGGTTTTTATTGTATGCTTTACCTTGCTTCTTGCTAGCTTCTTTCATTACCTGTTTTACTTTTGAGCAAAGCGTATCTATTTGTTTTAAACGATTTAACCAAGCGTTAATCGTTTCGTTTGTATTAATTTCAGTCGAGGGGAAATTCACTTAAGAAATCACGATTTCCTTGTTTTCGAAGTCAGAAAATATTCAAGAAATTTTAGCAGTCTATAGAAATCATTGGGATTCGCAATCGAAATCGTAAGGAGTCTCAACCGAAGTCTATACTCACAGAGCAGTTGGCTCGTCAGCCAATAACTGCCGTATGAGCCCGAGTGTCCCCGAAGTGTTTATTGACAAATGATCTCGTGTTTTCGTTAAAAGTTATGTTTTATGTTTACAATGAAGTATTAATCAATCGTAAGTGGAAAAAAATTGAAAATATTTTTATAATAAATTTCATTAAAGAAAGAACGTTACATATATTTAAATCCATAACTTTTTTGATAAACATAAATAAAGAAATAATCAGTACTTTTACAATCTCTTATTATCACAATTTTAGATAGACTGTTTAGAAAATGTATAAAAACAATTTTGTTTGTAAAAATGTAGCACCTTTGATTTTGAGAAAAAACAACATTTTTTAATATTTTTAATATTCAAAAAAATTCATCTATATTAATCTTTTTTTAAATCTTAATTTCAAATTTATTTAAAAGAGCAGCAATTTTTTTATGTAGCAAATAATTTTTATTAATAAAATTCTTAACGTTTATTCTAATGACAATTAATATTCAATAAATTATGAAAAATTAAAATCAAACATTATTTATTTAAATGTGAATTTTTGTTGTGATTTCTAAAAACCGATTTTTACCTAACTCATGCTCATCCGAAGCTACATTTCGATATATTGCGCGCGAGTATGTAAGCAGTCACCGACAGTCCCTAGAAATCGCAGGTAGTCGCGTAGAAATCTCAAGAAGTTTTAAAAATCAATTTGAGAATCTTACAACGACTGCTACTAGCGATTTCTGACTTCTCAAGTGAATTTTCCCTTGATTTCAGTATCACGTCACGTGGGATTCACTTGTCCGTCTCGGTTCACGGGCGAAGTTCAAGAAAGCCAGTGTGACTCCAAGGGAAGTGTGAACTGCGTGTTGTAGGCAAACTGGATATCTTCGAGAAGATTCTCCTATTAGCGTTGGTTCTCGCCGAGAAGACTCGCTAGCATCGATTTCAAATTACGGTTCATGCGCTCGACATGATTTGCCTGAGGATTGTAATGATATGGTATTTTTGTTGGGAATTCGCTCGCCGGATGGAGTCCGGGGGTGCGATTTTGTAATTTCACTTTAACTTTGACTTACAATTTTATGAAACTTAACTATTTAAAATATTTTAAATCTATAAGGGGAGAGCCGGTTAAAACGGCGCATCGGGTAATTCGGCATACTTGAATTTACGAAAATCAAAAGATTTTAGAGAAAAAAAATGTTTTTAATTTCAAAATTTATGTATTCCTTGAAAGTCAAAGTCAAATTCAAAGTCGAAGTCAAAGTCATAGTTAATGTCAAAGTCAAATTACAAAATCGCACCCCCGGGTTCCTTTAAAATATAAAATTTTAAAATAATTACACTAAATAAATGACGCAAAGCGCCATCTATAACTTTGCTAATTACTGTGATTTAGAGGATAGGTGGAGACAATAATAAGACAAGACTTAAACCTTCGAAATAATAATTATATTTAACAAATATTCCAGATTTAAAATTAACAAAATAACAAAATTAGAAAAAATATAATAATAGCAAATGAAAAAAGAAATAAGAAAATCTAACAAAAATAAGTCAAATTAATTCGTAGCCTAATAAAATTAAAAAAATAAAAATATAACCAAGAAACAAAATAACTTAAACTAAAAATATCCCCCTTGTGTCATTAGACGGCAGGTGGTACCATTGGTTCGGTAGATGGTACATCTAGAATCTTGGGTGGTATACCCAAATTTTCTCGGCTGAAACAAAATACCCTTCTATAAATATTTCGTTAGTTTAACTAAGCCCGAACAGTTGAAATTTTCGTTATGCAGGGTTAATGTAGAATTTACCCCAATGTTCTACGTGGCGAACGCGACTAGAACGTGCACTCTGAGGGGCCATTCATAAATTACGTAACAGCTTATAGGGGGGAGGGGTTTCGAATGTATATTACGCTTTGTTACATGGGATGGGGGGGGGGTGCTTTGTGGTTGTAACACTGATCTATATACTAACTGGATAGCGGATGTGCTGCCCTAAGCTGTGACTAATTGTACGCCATTTTCGTTTTCCCCGACCGTGGTTCGTGTATGTTCGGAAAAGTTCGTAAAGTCGCGAAAGCGTATCCAGCGCTTCATTAGTTGTGCCTTTTCTATGCTCGATCTTGACGTTATTTGCGGATAGCTAAAGTGCCCATCGCGCAAGTTTACTTTTTGGGTCTTTGAGACCTTGCAACCAAATGAAACTGGAATTATCTGTAATCACAGTAAATTCAGCGCATTCGACGTAACAGCGAAGCTTTTTAATAGCAAAGATTACAGCTAACCACGCGGCCTTGTGTTCTTCGGTCCAGTTCCATGGTCTTTTTGGAGTTGCTAATTTATTTAGCGGCCCTTGCACTTTTGCGATATTGTGCAACTGACGATGGTACCAGTTTACTAAGCTATTAAACCGGCGCAACTCTTTTCGATTACGGGAGTTGCATTAATTACATTAGTTTTAATGTATTGTTTCTTGAACAGAATTTCAAGGCTCATCTTTTTTTCTCTTAACATTTTTTCTATAATTTTTTGTTTTCACGTAAATTGCAAAAACGTGACTTTTTAAGTTAAGAAATTTTAATGAAATTTTGACTTCAACTCGTGACTACTTCGTTAAATAATAATATTTTTTCAAGAAAAAAAAGAAAAAAAAAAGTTGTGTGAGGAATTTTTGTTTTCAGCAAACTTTCAGCGACAAAAATGTTCATCAATATGGTAGGAAGTATTTAGAAAATATTTCGTCATTTTTATAAGAAATTAAATAAATAGAGACAATAGAGCAATACAATATAGTATAATTAGTATAGTACAATTAGTATAGTATGTAGTATAATATGTAGTATAGTATGTAATATAGTACAATTACAATAGAGTAATTTTGACAGCGTCGCACTATGCTGGAAAATTGTGGCGCTCGTGTAGCCTAGCCGCCATTACAAGACCAAGGTAAATAGTTAGACATTGTTTGCGTTTACATGTTGATGAACATTTTTGTCGCTGAAAGTTTGCTGAAAACAAAAATTCCTCACACAACTTTTTCAATTAAAAATGAAAGAATCATTTTTTGACAAAATTATTTAAATAAATATTTACTTAGACATAACATTTTAAAAAAAATTTCAATCATTGTTTCACTTTTGGAATAGTTTGAAGAATATTGTGTGTAAATTTCGTGAAAAAATGTTAATATTTAACGAAGTAGTCACTAGTTGAAATCAAAATTTCATTTAAATTTCTTAACTTAAAAAATCACGTTTTTGCAATTTACGTGAAAACGAAAAATTATAGAAAAAAATGTTAAGAGAAAAAAAGATGCGCCTTGAAATTCTGTTCAAGAAACAATACTTTAAAATTAATTTTGAACAACTCCAAAATTTTATCTCCAGAAGCCTTCTGACTGGCCGCGTGTTCGCGCGTATGGCCTTTTAAGATCCGGAGCCTCAATTACTGTTTAGAAAAAACAAAAATTTCGATTTTTTGACGATTTTAAACAGATGTAGTTTTTTAACAAGTCATCGCAACTTAATTTTGTGTCACGCATTTTATAGCTTATTTTACCACCTTTAAAATGCTGTTTCAAAACTTGTCTTACGATATTTTTTAAGAAAGTTATTATCATTTATTTAAAAAAACATCACTTTGTTTAAATCATTAGTATTTTAAAACGGTTTATTTTTTTAGTCAAAGTTTAAGAAATTTTTGTCTTTTCTAAACTGTAATTAAACAATAAAATTTTTTTCAATTTATTATTTTAAGATTGTAAAAGTAGAGGATGTAAGCTTTAAAATAAGACCTTAAAAACCTTGATATCTTTACTAGAAATAAAAATGTAAAACTTTTTGTAACACCTTAACTGTGATATCACATAGCATAATAATATTTGGTAAGGGTATATTGTGTATTAATGGTACAGCTTATAAGGTTACGCGATATAACTGTGGTAGACCTAAGGTGAACTCAAAATTTTCGTCATGAAGGTGAGGTTACATGTAAGGGTGTGGTAAGTATATTTGATATGGCCATGGTAACCTTACACGTTATGGTTGAGGTAATGTTACAGGTTAAGGTTACAAGTTAGGGTTGAGGTAAGGTAACACGCTAAGGTTGGGGTATGGTTACGTGCCTTAAACGTAACCCTAGTTGAGGTAGGGTAATTATTAAGTTGCAAGGTTTAGGTAGAGTAATTATTAAGTTGTAAGGTTGAGGTAAGGTTGTGATAAGTTTATAAGTTATGGAAAATATGTGACAGTCCATGAGAAAACGTGCCTTAGCTCCCGAATATGAATTCAACGGGCATTGTATAAAAATCTGGACTTTCCTGATTTGTTCAAATTATGCTAAAGTATGAACATTTATGACAAAAAAATCTATAAGTGAAAAGTATTTTTGACTTTTGTACTGTTACATCTTGTACAATTTTCGAAATCTTATTATATTTTTTTTCCTCTTTTCTTTTTCTTTTCCCACACAAAAATACATGACCCACTAATATTACATAAAATAGATTAAAAGAACTCTGAGTATCTTTTTAAGAAAAACCAAGTCGCCTACAATTTTATGGCTAACAGATTCTACCGTGAAAAGGGCTCATAACAGTCAACTCTAACCTTTTTAAGAACTCAAATGGGAAACCATAAAATTGTAAAACAACTTAGCGCCAGATGCCTAAAAACAGCCCTCCTTCAGGACACAGCTGAGAGAAATAGAAATGTCACTTTTCCTAAAAATAGTAAATTTATATAAAGTAATTAAAGATAAGATATTATTATTATGAAAGAAAAAATATCAAGTACTTTTATCAAAATTTCTTTAAAAATCATAAACTTAAAAGCGTAACAAATTTAATTAGATTATTTTTCTTTATCTCTTTGAACCTTGATATTTTTTCTAAACTTCCCACAATATATTAACGGAAATGCAATATCACCGAAATCGTAAATAATTTTATCTTTTAAAACTCAAAAAGCATATTTTTGTACAAATAACCTTTGTACTACAGCATCGTAAATCGTGTGATTTTAACCAAAGTAGAGAAATCTATGCATTGACCATTAGAAGTATATAAATATATATATAATACTATAGTAAAACATAATTGAAATAATTTCTAAATAAAAATTATTAAAGTTAATAAATAACTATAATTTTTTGTTAGAAATGAAAAACAATAAATTTTACAACTAATCAAAATAAATAAAAGGTTAATATTTACAACTCCAGTATAAATAAAAAAAACAAATATGTAAATATAAACAAACAAACATAAAAGAGGTTATAATTTTAGTAAACATAGAATTTTAATTAAATAATAATAAAACAACATAACCTATAAATAAAATAAGTAATGAAGCGTTATTAACAAATAAACAATAAATAAAAACAAATAAACAATAAATAAAAATAATTATTGTTAATAACAAGTAATAAATAAAATTTTATTAATAAAAATTAGTTAGACAAACAAATTGTATAGGTTAGAATTATAAAACTTATTGTTAATTAACAAATTAAAAATGTAACCTTAAAAATTATGATAAAGTTGTAATTCAAAGAATTATATACATTTAAAAATGATAAACAATTAAACTACGCTATAAAATTTAATGTAATATTATTATTAAGCAAATTTATAATAACATTTTGTAAAAATCCAAAAACGTGAAATAATATCCCTACTTAACTTAAAATTCAAAGAGAACTTCCCTACCAGATTGAAACAAAAATAGACTTATGGTACCTCCCTTTAAGATACAGCCTATGTAAGGGGGATAGGTCTCGAAGGGCCAATCATAAAACTATAGAATCAAATTTTCTTTGGTTTCTCCATTTTCTTTTCTTCATTTTCTTATGGAAAACCAATCCTAAAAAATTTTCCCACCTCTTTTTCCATCTCTCTGAAAATATTTTCCCCAAATTAAGAAATTCCCTAGAAATTCAGTGGGGACAAATCTTTAAAAACAGCATCCTCAATAGGGTGAAAAGTCAGAAGTCAAGTTAGAAGTGAAGTAAGAAATCAAGTCGGTTCTCAAGTAAAAAATTTCCAAGTCAAAAAATCTAAGCATCTAAAGTTTCATTTAATACGTGTCAAAATATTTACAATAAAAATTCAAGTCTCAAGACCAACGCAGAATAATATCTTTAACCGGAACCAAAGTCCAACTATAACTATTATACTTCGATAAATCGATTAATAATATCGATAGCTCGAGTGTCGATAAATGGTGGGACCTTTCTAAAGAACCGTTAGATTGGGGGTGGAAGGCTGTGGTTCGAATTTTCTTAATCCTAAACCTCTTCGATACCCTAACCATTAATTCGCTAAGGAAATTTCGTCCTTGATCAGTTAAAACTGTTTTGGGAGAGCCAAAGACACATATTAATTGTTTTATAAATGCGTCTGCTATAGTACTTGATAGGGTATCAGATAGGGGTACGGCTAGACAAAATTTAGAAAAGAGATCCTGTATTGTGAGGATATATTCGTTTCCTTTTTGGGTTTTCTTTAAAGGACCTACTATGTCCATTGCAATTTTTTCTAAAGCAACACCAGGGGTATCTGTTATTACCATGGGTTGTTTAGTTTTTAATCGAACTAATTTTTTTAATTGACAGTCCAAACATTGTTGTATTCATCTAGTAACGTCATCTTTTAGTCTTTCCCAGAAATATTGTTGTCTAATTCTATTGTAGGTCTTACTAACACCTTTATGACCTCCAATAGGACATTTATGAAATTCGTCAAAAATTTCATTCCTTTTTTCGATAGGGACGTATTTGACTGTACCATAACAGACTAAGACAGTGAAATTTGATCCTTTAAAGACTAAATTAATCAAGTTAAAAATCTCTTCCCAATCTAGATTCTCAATTTTTTCACTTTGGCAATCGAAAATTCATTTTGGTTTAACCCCTCTAAAATGTCTTTTAAATCTTTAAACAAACGAAGAATTGAATCCCGAATCTGTGATAATGATTGAGAAGTTTCATCTTTTAGACACATAGAAAACATGTACCGATTGTTTTTTCTTTTAACTCTATTAATTTCGCCTATTGTAAAAGTACCTTTCTTTGGAATTTTATTGTGTTCCATAAGTTTTTCAGCACCTAGATCACAAGAAGAGCCTTTTGTGGTTACAAAATACACGATATTATCCTGTCTATATTGGATGGGTTCCCTAGTTTTTATTATATTGAGTTTCCCAATTTGGGGAGTAAAACTTAGGGAATCTTCAGAAGAACTCGAAGTAATATCTTCTGAATCGGTATCCGAGTCATGGCGTAAATATCTTCTTTTTCTAGCGGCTTTTCTTGGGTTTGGAAAGATAACGTCACGAGAGACGATGTCCTTTTCTTGGATAGGGATTTTTCTTGGACGTCCTGTCCCTTTTTTAATTTTTGAGGTTTGTGACGGTTTTGTTTTAGGAAATAATTCTTCCTCAAAACCGTCAGAACTGTCTTCTTGGAGGTTAGATTTAGGGTTTGTGAGAGGTACTGGTTCCGCATTGGATTCATCTTTAGAATTTTCATATTCTTCGTACCTGGGCTTGAGAATACCTAAATTTCGTTTGGGAAATCTCGGAAAAGTTACCCGTTCTACAGGTTTTTTTGTGTTAAGAATCTCTTCTTTTTCCGATTCTTGAGGATTTACCACTGAGGGTTTGGGTATGGACGTGGCTTCAAATTTAGAATTAGAACCTTCGTTTAGAATTGGTGAAGGGGGTTTGAGATTAAGTTTTGGAGTCTGGGAGATTTGAGTATCATGAGATTCTAATACTTTCTTTTGAGCTCTGGTCAAAACATTGATTGGTATTTCCTCTATTGGGTTTCTTGAAAGAGCGTCCGCATTCGTGTTAGTTTTTCCTGATCTATGAACAATTGTATATTCATATTCAGAAAGATTAAACCGACATTTTTGGATTCGAGTATTTAATGTTGCCGTTTTAAACCAAACCAATGGTTGATGGTCGGTATAAATCGTAATTTTCCTACCATATACATACGACCTAAATGCTTCTACTGAATCAATTATAGCCTTAGCTTCTTTTTCATATACCTCATAATTAATTTCAGGACCACGTAAAACTCGGGAAAAATACGCAATTGGTTTGTATTTTCCAATTTCTCCTTGGGACAATATTCCTCCTATTGCATAACCTGATGCGTCCGTGGTTATGTTGTAAGGCTTATCCAAATCTGGAAATTGAAGTAAAGGGGCATTACATAAAAGACCTTTGAGTGTGTTAAAAGACTCGTCAGCTTTGTCACTCCACTCAAACGTTATGTCTTTTTGTAAAAGTTTTGTAAGTGGTTTTGCGATTTTCGCGAAATCTTGAATAAATCTTCGATAGTAACCGGCTAGTCCTAAAAATTCACGAATATTTTTAACATTTTTAGGGTTAGGGAAGTTTTGAACCGCTTCAACTTTCTTAAGATCGACTTTTAATCCTTTTTCACTAAGAACGTGCCCTAAGTATGAGACTTCTGTTTTTAAAAATTCACATTTGTCGACTTGTAATTTTAAGCCTGCATCACTTAATCTTTCGATTAAAAGATGTAATTTGTGATCATGCTCCTCAATGCTATTAGCATAGATTACTATGTCCAAATATACAAAAAGCATTTCACCTTGTAACCCTTTTAAAACTTGGTCCATAAGGCGCTGAAATGTAGCAGGGGCCGTTTTGAGACCAAAAGGCATACGGGTGAATTCCTAATGTCCGAATGGTGTACTAAAGGCTGTTTTATGCGCATCCCTAGGATCCATTTTAATTTGAAGAAAACCCTTAGCCAAATCAAGAACTGAGCAGTATTTAGCGCCCCCTACCTGATCAAAAATTTCCGTGATGTTAGGCAACGGGTACGCGTCCCCCAGAGTTTTTTCGTTAAGGGCTCTAAAATCTAATACTACTCTCCATTTAATATTTCCTTCAGAATCTGGTTTTTTCTGTACTATCCACAATGGTGTGCTGTACTAAGAATTGGAAGGTTTTATAATCGCTGCATCTAATAACTCTTTTACCTGTCTAAGAATTTCTTTTTTCATAGAATGAGGAAATTTGTATTGCTTAGAAAATACAGGAAATCATCTGTAGTAGGAATTCTATGCATTACTTTATCCGTTCCAGTGAGTTCATCACCTGGAAGGAAAAAATGTTGTCTATATTTCCTAACTAATTGCAAAATATGATCTTTTTCGATGGGATTTAAATAATCTAAACGCAAATAATCTTTAATATCGACTGAGTTTGCATTGAATAGAGGTTCCTCGTCAGGGACGAATTTGTCCAATTCTGGTGAATAATCGTCATCACAAGTGTTAATATTTAAATCTCGTTTCATTTCGATATTAGAAAGGAGAAAGACATGTTTCTATCCTATGCTTTTGATTTTATGATGTTCAATGTCTTTAATTTTTGAATCAATTTTAAAATCGGGAATAGTGTTTTCGTTAATTTGTCTGTCAAGGGTGTTTCTGATTTTATACTCTATACAGTATTTCATGTTATCTACAAGAAAAATGGAGTTCTTAAAATCGATTATTGCTCCGCTTTCTTGGAAATATCTAGATCCTAGAATAGCTTCGCATGGGAGTGGAATTTCATCATCAATGATTTGAAATTCAGATTCTGATCCAAAAATGCATAAATCTATGCTACCTAAAGTTTTAATCGTTTCTGTCCCTATTCCTCTCAAAATTAATTTCTTGTTAGAATCGTAGCAATCTCCAGTGAACAACAATTTTTCTTTCATTAGATTTACCTCTGATCCGGTGTCAATCAAAAAGGAAGTGGCAACATCACTAAGCATATGTTGTATAACCAATGTAGGTAATTTACCTATATTGTTAGCGTGTTCCGAATAGTATATATTTGAATTATTCCCCAAATTGGTTATCGACATTCTTTTCATTGAAATTTTTACGTTGCCGATTTCTAACTTTTAATTTTTGAAATTTAGTTTACTTTTAGTTTGAAAGAAAAATTGAGTTCCTAGTATTCCGTCATAAGGAATGAAGATAGAATCTGAGATTACCAAAAATTCAACCTCTTGATTTGCTATTTTTAATTTAAATGAACCTATTGTGTCCGACGAATCCCCTCCTATACCACTAATTTTGTACGTATCCTTATAGTCAATTATTCCTTCAATGGGTACTGCACATTGTTTTATTAAATTTACTTCTGCTCCTGTATCTAACAATAAACTTACAGATTTTGTTAAGTTACCTATGGTCATAGTGATATATGGTTGCAGATTTGGCATCTAAATTGGGCCCTAGATTCTATTTGCTTTCCATTTTGACCCGGCTCTAAAGATTTCTTATAAAGTGGATTTTGATAACAATTTTTGGCATTATGCCCAGTTTTACTTCAAATTTGACACTGTTCTGCGCCACTTGTTCTACAGAACTTAGAATCATGTCCAGTCTTATTACAAACTGAACATGGTTTAATCTTATAGCACTGTAGTGCAGAATGACCTTTACGGTCGCAAATTTGACAGGCAACACTGGAAATGTCCGGATTCTTTTGTGGAGATTTCTGTTCTTCCGTTTGAAAGATTTCTCTTCTTTTGTGTATTTTAACTACCGAATTTCCACGTCTTTTATCTTTTTGTGCAAGAATTTTTTTTCAATTTTGATAACTTCTTTAATGACGTCGTTTATCGTTACTTGAGGGGTTAGTTTTTGTTCAATTTCAGGCAGAAGGCCATCTTTGAAACATTCAACAACGTCATTTTGAGTTTCAGTTCTAAAAGCGTCAGTAATCGCGGCGCCTGTTGCTAATCTTTGAGCCTCTAAAATTCTAGTCCCTATATCGCGGATTCTGTTAGCAAAGGTTAGAACATTTTCATTTTCCTTTTGAAATTCGTTACCTAGTTCACCGTATAATTGTTTTACAGTTTTTGTAACTGCATAAATGTCTCGTAAGAAATTAGTTAATTCATCGATATTTCTAAAGGTCTGACCACATATGGTCTCTCTAGCTTCTCCGTAAATTTTTGTTCTTACTAACCTAGTGAGGTTTTCTTCCGCTGCCTCTCCTATCATGGCCTTAGCTTCTAAACATCCCCGTATGAATTCATACACAGATACATTTGTACCATCGAATTCTGGTACTGCCTTAAGGGCGTCTGTCAAACTGACAGTTTGATTAAATTGTAAAGCCATGTTCATTTGTTGTGGGGCAATGTTATTAAAGTTTATGATACGGTCTATATTATTTATATTTGGATTTAAAAAATTGTTTCCTGATAATATTTCATTAACATTTTCTTCATTTAAGGAAATATCATTTGTTAAGACAGTAGCGTTACTTGAATCTAAAGTAGATGAAAAATCTATTAATCTTATATTAGGTGTAGAGGTGGCTAAATTAATTTTCTTATTAATAGGTGTTGATTGATTTGGGCAATTTTTAACTGTAGTATCGTTGTAAATATCGGAGCTTGACAAACTTCTAGAAAGATTATGAGAATCCCTAACTATTATAGGTGAACGTACGGGTGTTTTATTTCTACTAAAAGGATTAAACTTTTCTACTTCCTTTAATAATTCTGAATCGTCTTTTACGTTTTGACGAGTAATTATTTTATCACACATTAATAATACAAAAAAAAGAAATTTTAAAAATTTCAATCTAGTAAAAGGTGGAAGAAAAGAAAAAGATTTGATAAACTTTAAATTTGATTTTTATTGGAAACAGATTTTTTTGGAATTTTATAATTCTTTCTCCAATCCTCGAGACAATTTATACATCGATTAGGCACTAAAATATGTTTACATAAATTTTTCCTAATTATTGCTATTTTAGTATCTAAACTTAAAGTTTTAAATACATTTGGGTGAATAACAAGAGATTGCTTTTTCTTCTCTTCGGAAAGAGAAGATGGTACTTTAATTTCTTCTTCTTTTGGAAGAGGTGGAAGTGGCAAAATTTCTACTTCCTTGGGGAGAGGTGGAAACACTTTCGCTTCTTCTTTTTTGTTATTGAATAATAATTGAACGTATGCTTCTCGTTCTTGTCTTAATTTCCGGAGTTCTTCTAGAGGTAACCACCTTTCTCCGTTAAGAGCTTTAATTCTGGCTAATTTCCTATTAAATGCTCTCCTTTGAGTTCTGGTGTAAATTTTCTTTGTTGAAAAACACTGAGACACTAAAAACAAAATTTATGAAAATCAATGTCTAGTCTGTTAGGTCAATTTCAATAATGTCTGGGACCACTAAATTTCGTACATGACTTTCTTCCGCAAGAGCCCGAGTTCTTTGAAAAATTGCCTCTTCAATAGTTAAATTTATTTCTACATTATTTTCAGGTTGCGTTTGCTCGATTTGTACAGGGGCTCGTATTGTCGGTTTAATAATTGCAGTAGGAATAGTTTTAATAGGTCTTTTCACTAAATTATAATACATCCACGAACTATTCCTTTTATTAGAGGAATATTCTTTTAAAGGAGGATGGTTTTCCATGAATAAGGATATTTTCTAATTCTTCAAAAACAGATATAATCTATTCGAGAAAAAGAAATTTTTCAATTAATTTTAATTTATATAAAAAATAAAATTAATTATCCTTTCTAATTAAAATAAAAAAAATATTCAATGCTGCAGTGACACGCATGCGCTAATGCAGCTATTGTGTACCTGCGCGTATGAACAGTAAAATTTGGTTCAAAATTTTGATATTTTGAAATAAATTTTTCTACTTTTATTTATTTTGGGAAAAAGGAAGTACTGGAATTTAAAAATCTTATAATAATTCTATTTTTATAAGATTGTTTAATTGGAATAGGATAAGGAGATGGAATAATTTTAATAATTCTTTCTTTTAAAATGTTCTCAATACTCGTTTGGATTAGATTTTTCTTCATGTTTTAAATCAATTTAAAGAAATAAGGAGATAAAAAATTCTACAAACTTTTGTAAATTTTATAGTATTTCCTTGTACATGATTTTAAATGGTATTCTAATTCCATAACTCTAACTTCATGAATTCCTGCATGAGGGCAAATAATTGTTTCTTCTGATTGTGGATAATTATTACTTCTGCATTTTATTAAATGACGAACGATTCTCTTTTTACTTAATCTATGAGATTTATCATAGGAGCATGTAACTAAATTGACTTGTACTGGCACATAATTCATTTTGTTTTTAAACTTTAATTTCTCAAATTTAAACGAGCAAAAGCAACATCCAATTTATTTGTCAATTCTTTCTTATCCTCTGCTAAAGTGGCTTAGAAAACTACTGAATCTTTACAGTACAATGAAAAATTTTTTCTTTTCATTTGTATTTATTTTCTATTCTTGAACTTAAAAGATAAGTTTAAAATCGATCCAATAAGTATATCTAATTTTTTTTAATTGTGATTGTTTCATAAAATAAATTTCAGTTTATTGTAGACTAAATTAAAATATCTTAGTGAAATTTTTTTTAGAATTTTCTTACGAAAATTTCCTTTAAGGGGGAAGGTGTGACGAGCGACTGCCATCTCGCACGTTAACTTTTCGATATATCGATTAACGAGTTATCGAAGCGCGAAAGTATAATATCATTAATAAACTAACTAATTAATTTTGGATTTTCTTACGACTTTTGACAAATATTGACGAGACTAAACAAGAATGTTTAACTATTGTAAAATATAATACTTCACGGTTTAATAGTTTCAAATTCTGAATATGTATTTGAAAACAAACATTTCTTAGAATTGCCATAAATCAAATTAAAAATAGCGAAAGAAAATGTAATATCTAGTTTCCTAAAGTCATAAAACCGAGAAACCCTTGAAAGAATATAAAAAATATCTCAAGTGTCCTTTTCCATAGGACAATGGAACATGTGTTTACCATACTTGCGACCACAGAAATGGCATCGAAAAGTCACGTAGTCATAGACTTTCATTATGTTACGAACCTTATTCATCAATTGTATAATATGAACACTAATAATAAATAACAACAATATCATATTATTGTTAATTTTACAGTATGCGAATGTATTATTTAGAAATTATATTATTATAATATACTTTATCTTATTTATTGTTGTAATATTATGGTATCTGATATATATATATATATATATATATATATATATGGGCATATCTCTAGCACTTTTAAACTTTATGTTTCCGTTTATTATTATATTTAAAAAATTATAAAAATGATTTTGCAGTACCATAATTTGATAAATTATTGTGCTCTTTAAATATACCTTGTGTATAATAATCATTTTAATTAAGTAGGGAACGACAATAGTGAGTAAAAGTGGCGAAATCGCCAGTTTCTCGTGTGTGACATTGAACGTTTTTTCCAGTTTATATGATATAACTTTTTTAACGAGTCATTATATATTTTGTGACTTATAGTAGATGTAGTGGGGAGGGTAAGGAACCAAAAAATCATTAAGACAATGATGTGCCTCAATTTAAATAAAAATGGTGTACCTTCAAACTTGCGAGACAACTTTTCTTAAATTTTGACAATTTCGCAATTAACTTGATGCAACTTTTTTAACAAAGATTTTTAAGTAACCATAAAACGGCGTTACATTGTCTACATAATAAGAAGTAATTTGAAGCCTTACTGGAATATGTGCCACTTATACATTAGGAATGCAGTGACTTCAAAAGTTAAATTTAAAAACGAAACTCATAATAATAACCTACATTTTTGAACGGCACATGTTGAATTTGACTTCTAATCACTTTTAACTCATTGTAATCTCTTCTCGTGTATTATAAAAGTATACAAAAAAATCGTTAACCTCTACACTATTCGTAAAAAGAATTATCTAAGAAATGATATGAGCTTCTACGGTCATAATCATTGCTTCATGGAGAAAGAAAGCATTAAACTCGTAAGATTGCCTAAAATTTATTATTTATAGATTTCTGGGGTCCTCTGATTACAAATCTGAGGTTAGTTAAAAAAAATGTTTAATGGCGAATCCAAAATGTCGGACGAAATTTTAGAAAAATTATCAG
Source organism: Leptopilina drosophilae (assembly GCA_032873175.1). Lineage (NCBI taxonomy): Eukaryota > Metazoa > Arthropoda > Insecta > Hymenoptera > Figitidae > Leptopilina > Leptopilina drosophilae. The sequence goes on from CM065484.1 coordinate 26,305,949, forward strand.
ATTTTAATATCTTTTGACATTTAAGAGTTTCCTGTTTTGCTCATTACGAATTTTTAATAATTTTTAAAAAATTTAAAATAGAGAATTTAATATGGTAGATACATTTTTGAAAAATCAAATCTTTTTGCAGGATTTTTTATTAATTTCTGGTTGTTATATAGGTTGAATCCATTTTAAATCAGGCAAGCCGAATAACTTCAAGTCGTAAAATTATCTGTCGATGAAATATGTTATTTTATATGAAAAATAAAGAGACTAAATATACAATGCTGTCGAATTCAATTAACTTTTGTTTAAATTTCGTCCGCTATATTGGATCCGCCATTTTGAATTTCGAAAAATTAACATCATATTCATAATTATCTACCCTAAAAACCCCAAGATACCGATTGATGTAAAAATCCAACTTTATGAAAAATCAATGCATTTAGAAACATTTTCTTGGGGTTAAATTTATACACAGGGGGGTTAACAATGTGTAGAAATGAGTATCGCAAGGTTTTTTCTACTATTTGATCAATGCACAAAACAATAAAATTCATTTCAAGATTGTGCCTTGAATAGAAAAATTAAGTTTTCCAATACCTGAAAGTTTAAAAGTTCTAAAAATATGCCCATATATGACGTATTAAATATAATAATATTATGTTATGATGTGTTGCTAAATTGTTTATTGTTATGATTGCTGTTTATATTTAAATATATGAGGAGTGCAGCATATGAGATTTATTATTATTAGATATGATGTAAATAATTAATAATTATATAATTAATGTGAATGCAAAAGGGTTATGTTCGCTTGTTGTGATACATGCTTTCTATACATAGAGTATGTTTATATTTGTATTAGTGCAGTGCAGTGTTAGTGTTGTGATTCCAAATACACCATAGACTTTACAAGCTCTATGCTGAGCATGCGTAAAGATTCTGCCATGGACCAAGGGCTAAATGCTCCCTCACGAAATCAGTTCTGCTCTGGAGTTCCTTCGAAATGCACTTCAGAGTATTCCCAAAAATAACTATAACAATAACTCCGACTTGTTTAATGTTTGACTTTTATATAATAAATGTTTTGGGTTTACTCGTGAAGTTGGTTGGATTAATAATTAATTGATATTATTAATTATTAATTAATCCTTCATATTCACAAGGTTTTTCCCTCCGTTTTAACGGAAATTTACTTGTTTTATTTTAAATCTTTCCGCCTTCCTTTTCAAAGGATTAAACCAAGATTGAACATCGAATCAAATCGCGGATCTTACGCTTGCGCGTAAATAACACAACTCCGCTCGTAACAAATGTGGCAACGGCCACTCGTCTTCATGTTTTGCATAGAGCAAAAACGATTATAATATTCTTTAAAATATCAATTAAAATGATTGCAAAGTAATATAAAAAATCTGATATGTTCGTTAAGGTTTATATAAATAAAAGAAAATATAATTATAAAAGAACAATTTTTCGTTTGTTTATAATTATATGAAGATTTTATGATTTACAATAACATTTGATATTATGTACTTATAAGCATTAACGTGTAATTTTTTTCTTAAAAAGTGCAAACCGTCAAATTTAGACCAAAAAAATTTTTAAAATTATAACAATCTTATTAACAGAACGAAACACAGGTAGTGTACGTAATTGAAAAAAAAGATAAGAAGAAGCAGAGACATATGAATGAAAAATTGGACAAGTGCGAGTTGAACTCGCATTGCAATGTCGGGTTCCGTACACAAATATTAAAGAAATAAAAATTAAAAAGCAATTAAAACAAAAAAATTTTTCCTTAAAAAAATTTTTAAAATTTTTTTTTAGAATTTTTATTATATGTTTTGTGATCAGACTGTAAAAATATACTAGTAAAACAATTTTCAGCTCATTAAGTCCAAAAATGTGGAAATTAGAAAAAAATGTTTTTTATTTTTATTTTTTTAGATTTTTAAATATATTTTTTGTGATCAGACTGTAAAAATATACTAATAAACCAATTTAACAGCTAATTAGGTCAAAAATGTGAAAATTAAAAAAAATTTGTTTAAAAAATTTTTTTTTATTTTTATTTATTTTAGATTTTTTAATATATTTTTTGTGGTCAGACATAGCAAGTTCTCTATATTTTTTCTGTAATATTCGTGATAAAATACACCAGTATGCCAAATTTTAGTCCTTCATGTTAAATAGTTTAGAAGTTAAGGGGGGATGGTCACTTTTTGTGCAATTTCAGCCAAAAATCTTGTTATTTCCTGACAAAGCTATGGACATCCAATCACATTCTCTATATTTTTTCCTGTAATCTACATGTGAAAATACGTATCTGTACCAAATTTGAGCTCTCTAGGTCAAATTGTTCAGCCGCTAGGGGGGGACACAATTTGGAACTTAATCATAATTAACTATGATTAACAATTAATTATTATCAATTATTATATCAATCATCAGAACAATTATAGTATCTACCATGTTTAGTAATTCATTTGTTGATATTTCGATTTAAATCATCCTTGTCTTAATTGATATTTGTTTTGATTAATATTGATAGTTTTTATAATTTTACAGTGTGCGATTCATTATACAAATTATACGGTGCAGCCAACTATCAAAGAGGATAGATAAGATGTAATATTACAATTCGTTATTTAACCAGGTGTATTTGCGAGATTCTCTTTTTGCCCTTCTCATTGTATTAATATTTCTGTTTGGTATAGACATTGTGTAACGGGTTTCTACTAATCCTTCCCTTAAATGGTTTTTATTATATCTAATTTTTCTGACCCTTGCTTATCGCAAAACATGGTTTAGTGTTTCATATGTGTAAAAAACGAGGGATTTTGGATAAATTTTGGGTCATATGCCGTGTTTTGGTTTGTGAATTCAATTAGTGGGTTTTCTTGTTTTTTATCTAATTTTTCAAGTTATAAAATTATTTACAGTTTTTTAAATTATTTCTTCCAGGCGTGGTCTTTTTAATGTTCCTTTTTTATTATTAATGTCGGCTAAATATTTTGTTAGAACTGTAACAGTTAATTTACCATTTGAAATAAAGAAAATGATTTTATATTTCAAAATAATGCAAAACAAATTTAATAAAAGAGAATAAGTAAAATTCAAATATATATTTAATAATTTGTTGAAAAATAAAATACTCCACAAAATTATATGAATTGTATACAATCGATAATTGAAAACAAATCGCGACACTCAAACCCTTCATACACGAAAAGTAAAATTAAAATTATTCTTGCATAAATATAAACTTTGGTACCAATTATAACATCGATATAAAGAAAGCATGCCTTCAACGATATACGAAACTTATTACAAAAAAAGTATAACAAATACTTGTGTTAATCGAATCGTTATTTTTACCCCAAAATCAGAAAGAGCGACCCCATAAAACCCCCTACATCCCATTGCTGCTGAAATTTATTGTCTATAAATACTTTGTGTATAAATCGTGTATTAAAGTCCAAGTAAAAATTTTGGTCATTCGGGCGTTAATGAATTAAATCGACCGTCATTAGATAATAATTCTCCTTGTCATCCAAACCCAGCTCTAAAAATATGTCTTGTAGTTCAGAGTTAAAACTAGTTCTCACATCCCCTTGTGAATATCTACTTATTATAAAGAGATTTTTATTACTTTTTAGTTTTAATTTTTATTATAGATGATTCTAAGTTTTTTTATCTACTTTGACAAGATAAATTAAAAGTTTTAAAATTAATTGTTTTATTGATTACAATTACTGTGCCACCACCGTTTCCTGCAATTCTATCATAATTATATTATATTTTTTGAAAAAAATTTTATGTTTATTTTTTTATTTGGTTTCATTCACCAGAGCTATGTCTTCTTTGTTTTTCCATCGCGTGTAATAAATTATATCTACGAGCATTAGCCACGATGGAGTTCACATTGATAGTGTGGAAAACTTGGTAAGGATTTTACCAAAAGGAGATCGGTTCCCAAATAAACCGATAAATTAATTATTTGGTCAACTTCGATTATTAATTTAAGACACTTTATTTCTTTATAATTGGGGAAATAAAAATATCTCAATTTGAACTGAAAAAAATATTCACACTTTCATCTCATTACTCCATAGCACGAAGGTGGGGAGAACCTAAAGGCGAGTTCTCAAGGACTAAATGACAAAACTTCAGAGAACCGCCACAATAGCCATAATTTTTAATTCCTTAAACTCTGCTATTTTTTTATTTCTTACGGGATTATTATTGTCCATTATCAGTGTTAATAACACAGGCACAAAAAAAAGTTTTTTGGCCGAGACCCTACAATACACTGATCTCTATATATAACTGGATGGGCGACTGCTATATAAAAGTAGCTTCCGGTAGGAAAATAATTGAAACCATCGACGCCATGTTTTAGGTTAAGTCCACAATAGGCACTTTTCTTAAAGCGATGCATACCCTCTACATCGATTTCTATTGTTCGAACAATGGAAACCGATGTAGAGGGTATGTATCGCTTTAAGAAAAGTGCCTATTGTGGACTCAACCTTAGATGCCGGTGAAACAGCGTAGAGCGACTTGATTGTGTGAGTTGCCGTGTAAGTGTGCTTTGCATATAGTGGGTGTTTCCGACATTCGCTCTCTGAGCGCTCTGAAACTACGAAACATGATTGGTTGGATTAGGGGAATTGTGGATTTTGATTGGCTACAACTCTAACTCGACAGTTTCGTGCTCTGCTTTTTCGCTCCATGGAGATATACGGAGCGTGAGAGCAGAGTACGAAACTGGCGAGTTAGAGTTGTAGCCAATCAAAATCCACAATTCCCCTAATCCAACCAATAATGTTTCGTAGTTTCAGAGCGCTCAGAGAGCGAATGTCGGAAACACCCAGTGTGTGTTGTTCTATGTTTTGACACTTCTCTCGTACGTCTCAAGTAATTAAAATAAATAGTTTGTAACTTTTTTAAATATATAAATACCAATATGGTCTTAATTTGTTTATTTTGTGGGAAAAAGGAAGCGAAAGATGTTTCTTTTCACAAGCAGGTATATATTTTAAAAAATTTGTATATATTATTGAATTGTGTATTTTTAGGTTATATTTTGCTACTTTGCCGAGACGTAATATTTTACTCACTGTTGTTTTATTATAAACATTATATGTATAATGCTGAATAATTTCAGTTTTTTTACCAAATTAAATTAAGAAGCAAGTATTTTCGTGAAATGATTAATCTTACCAAATGAAAAAAATTAAACGAAACTTAAATTCAACTTGTCAAATATTTAATTATTTTTAAGTAAATTAAGTTAATTTTAATAATTTTTATTTATTTATTATTATTTATAGTTATTAATAATAATAAAATAATTTATTAATTATTAAAATAAGTTAAGTATTTTTTTTCATAGTTAAATGTATTTTAACCTCATTTGTAATTTTAAAATTCCCGCCTGCTTTTGTAAAGTAGGTATCTAAAATATGGCGCCTTCCGGGCTTCTAATTTTATCACAGTTTTAGACGTGTCGACCATCCAGTTATAATAGAGATCAGTGCTACAATAGTACATTCCCATGTATTTTGACCCGCTAAATCCTAATGCGAAGTCAGAATTTCCAAATTGTTTCTTTTTTTGAGTTATACTCGAATAATGACTCAAAAACCAAATCAAAATAAAAAAAATAAATTTTTTTATGACACCATAGTAGTATTTTTTCATGCATTTTTTCACGCTGAATCCTAATTTGACTTCTGATTTAATAGATTTGCTTAAAATTTTGAGATAAATTAAAAAAACCTAATTAAAATTTAAAAATTCAAAAAATTTGATTGCAACACTATAGTAGTATATTTCTATGTGGTTTTTTCTACTGAATCCGAATTTGAAGTCAATATTCAAAGAATTGCTAAAAATTTTGAGATGAACTCAATAAATGATTTAAAATAACCAACTTAAAATAAAAAAAATCCAAAATTGTTTTATGACACTACATTATACTATTTTTGCATGCATTTTTCCATGATGAATCCGAATTCGAAGTCAAAATTAACAGATTTGTTCAAAATTATGAGATAAACTCAAAAAACGACCCAAAAAACCGAATTAAAATTTAAAAAGATTTGATTTTAACACTACAGTAGTATATTTCTATGAAGTTTTTCCCGCTGAATCCGAATTTGAAGTCAATATTAAAACAATTGCTTACAATTTTTGAGATGAACTCAGAAAACGACTCAAAAAACCAAATTAAAAGGATACTATACTAATGTATTCTCATGTAGTATTTCACGTTAATTTCGAAGTCACATTCTCAAAGTGGATCAAAATGTTGAGTTCAATTTGTTTTTCTTAGTAGACTTTTTTGAATATCTCGAATTATGAGCCATTTTGAAATATCTAAATTTAAATTTGCATTCAGCGGAAAAAAATACATAGAAATATACTGCGGTAGCGTCATAATAAAATTTTGTATTGTTTTTATTTTACGTTCGTTTTTTGAGTCGTTTTTTGAGTTCATTTCAAAATTTTTAGCAATTCTTTCAATATAGACTTTAAATTCGGATTCATTGGGAAAAACCACATAGAAATATACTACTGTAGTGCTACAATCATATTTTTTTGAATTTTTTAATTTTAATTCGGGTTTTTGGGCGGTTTTTGTGTTTATCTCAAATTTTTTTGCAAATCTATAAAATCTGAAGTCAAATTCGGATTCAGCGTGAAAAAATGCATGGAAAAATACTACTACACTGAAAAAATTTAAAGCGCACTGCTGACTTCAATGCGAGACAGCAGCGCGCTTTGTCATAAGGGATAGCAGTTAACCTCAAAAAGCGAGCATCTCTCTTTTTCGGGGGCAGCAGTTACCCCTGAAAGAGTAACTGCTCGCTTTTTGCGGTTAACTGCGTTCTTTTATGATAGAGTGTGCTGCTGTCCTGCAAAAAAGAAAGCATCTATCTCTACAAAGACAGCAGCGTGCTTTTAATTTTTTCAGTGTATAGTGTCATAAAAAAATTTATTTTTTAAAATTTTGAATTAGTTTTTGAGTCGTTTTTTGAGTATAACTCAAAAAAGAACCAGATTGGCAATTCTGACTTCGCATTCGGATTTAGCGGGACAAAATACATGGGAATATTCTATTCTAGTGTCTCGGCCAAAAAACTATTTTTTGTGTGCCTGTGTAATGAAATGTGAATATAAAAACTCTATCCTCTGCGTGTTCTGCTGCACCGCATCCTTTACTTGGTTTCGTTGTACATCCATAAATGATTTTATTTGTAGCTGTTTCTATTTCAATTTATGCAGGGCGAATAGGTTGAAAATTCTAAATCAAGTTTAATGTGATTTTTCTTGTTTTTTAGGACAAATAAAGAGATACGTATTTTTTGGTTTGGCAAAAAAAAAATTTTTCGCAGAGTTATGAGTATTTGAAAATTTTAAGGCACATAGTGACTTTAGAGCTAATCAGCTGAAAAATTATTTTTAAATATTTCTAGTATTTACAAAAATTAAAATTTTTTGAAAATTAACAAAATGGAGGCCATTTTTTAAAAAAATCAAAAAAGTCAAGTTTCTCAAAAACATCATTTTTTAATTTTCTGCAAATTTTTTTGTGGATTCTAGATGGAAAAAGAAACTTTTTCCAAAAGGTGATCATCATTTTTAATAGTACTTTTGATTTTTTTTCTTTTGCAAATTTCAAAAATTTACAAAATGGCGGCCGTTTTTAAAAAAATATAAGATCTCAATTTTCTCCAAAACATAATTTTTTATTTTTCTAGAAATTTTTTTACCTTTTCAAAAAAGGTGACTTTTTCTTAGTAAAGTTGATAAATTTCAAAAATTAACTAAATGCTAGCCACTTTAAACATTTTTTTAAAATAACTATAGTTAATGGGTAAGGCCTTCTGAAGTGTACCGATGGTTTTTAAGCCTGTTCTTAATGAGATAATTAAATTATCTTTATAGCATTTTATTTTACATAGAATTTGAAAGTATTACAAAAAAAATTTTAGAGCCCGCATTTTAATTACAAAATACAGCTATTTTTGTTACGCGCTGTAACAAAGACATGGCTCTTGCAGTTTCGCGGGCGGCCGCACTGCCGCGTTTTATGCGTTGAATTGGTTTCAATTTGTTAGTTGGGGTCATTTCTAAAGCATTTAAGGCGGTGTCAAAGTCGATGCGATTTTCCCATTAAAGCTCAATGCAAAAACCCAATCGACTTTGACACCGCAATAAGGAGATCCCACATATCAACAATGCAGATCTAAATTGATAAAAACTCTGCAACCGCCTTTTCTTGAAAATTGTATAATATTATGCCCTATCAATTTAGGAAACTCATTTTCTATCAGAAATACATAGGATAAATAATTTATTTATTGTAATTATTAGAAAAAATTATTTTTCAAAAATTAAATATGAGCAGTTTCCAATAGTCCAAACCACCATAACCACATTTAACAGCTGTTTGGTGGTACATTATTTTGCAATGAAACCAATAGATGGCGCCAAATATACCAGAAATGATAAATTGTTGATTATTTTTAATTTTAAATTAAAAACAATTTAATATAATGTCTTGTTTGCAAGAGAAAATTGATTAATGGTAAAAAATATATAAAATAAGACAATTTCGCAGATATATTTAATTTTCGAAGTAAAAAATAAGTTTGTTTTGTTGTTTGTAAGGAAATTTAAAATTTAAAAACCTTTATTTTTTTTGTAACAATTACAAAAAAAGAAATATTCATCCTGTGTATTTTTGATAAAAAATTATATTCCCAAATGGATATGGCATGGTATTTTATATTTTTCAAGAAAAGGCGGTTGCAGTTTTTTTATCAATTTAGATCTGTATTGTCGATAAGTGGGATCCCCTTAATACATAATTTCGAAAATTAAAATTAATTGTAAAATGGCGGATCCAATATGGCGAATAATATAGCGCTTAAGAAAAATATAGCTTTATTTTGTCAATAAAATACGGACTCTAAAAATTTTGTTTGATAATAGTTCCACATTTTACGTAGAAGAAAGTGATGTAAAGAAAAAAAAAATTTTCAGAAAAATAAAAATAATGTTTTGGAGAAAATTGAGATCTTATATCTTTTTAAAAACGGCTGCTATTTTGTAAATTTTTGAAATTTGCAATTTGGAAAAGAAAAAGAGTCAAAAGAACTGCTATTAAAAAAGATGATCACTCTTGTATACATGAAAAATATATGTGACACGGGCAGTTAAAAGGGACCTACGACCCGAAAAAAAAAATTTCGAGAAAAACGACTTCGAAGTTTACCAAGTTAGTTTTTTTGTACTGTTTTTTGTCAAAGAACCTAAATTTGAAGTGAAATTGTGAGAAAACTAATTCAGCTAAAAAGCTGCGGTTTATTGCGTTGGAAAGAGCGGCTTATTTTCTATAAGAATAAATAAAAAAGTGAAAATCGATTTTTTCGGATCGTAGGTCCCTTTTAACTGACCGTGTCACATATATGTCGACACATTACTCAAAATAATAAGTTTTTTATTTTCTGAAAAAAATTATAACGACTTCCAGAAAGTTTTAGCGAACATGAGACCTTTTGGAAAAAGTTCTTTTTTCCATCTAGAATCCACAAAAAAATTTGTAAAAAATTAAAAATGATGTTTTTGAGAAAATTGACTTTTTTGATTTTTTAAAAAATGGCCGCCATTTTGTTGATTTTCAAAATTTTTCAAATTTTCAAGTTTGTAAAGAAAAAGTATCAAAAACACTACTAAAATTAAGAAACAGAATTAAAAAATATTAATTTTTGTAAAAACTAAAAAGATTTAAAAATAATTTTTCAGCTGTTTAGCTCTAAAATCACTATGTGCCTTAAAATTTTCAAATACTCATAACTCTGCAAAAAAAATTTTTTTCGCCAAACCGAAAAATACGTATCTCTTTATCTGTCCTAAAAAACAAGAAAAATCATATTAAACTTGATTTAGAATTTTAAAACTATTCGCCCTGCATGAATTGAAATTGAAACAGCCTTGTGCTATAGAAGTTAAAATATTTTCGAGGCCATTGCTTATCAGTTCCCAATTTGGTGTTATCATATTTTGTGAAATAGTTTTATTCGCATCTGATTTTTGATGTGTATTTAATTCTAAACTTTGCGCTGTATCCGATTAATTGTTTACTACCTTAGCATTGTGTAAGACTTCAGTCATTGTAATTACATTATTATTCGTATGTGTCATTTGTGTTTCTTTTATATTTATGTCATTAGTTTTATTGTCGCTTTTATTAATATCAAAATTTTTGTTATTAATACCATGAATTTCTCGAATGGTTTTATCAGTTATTTGGGTATAGGAGATGCCTGGGTAACTAGATTTTCGACTATAATCCTTTTTTTCTTGAATTAATTTAACATTTTTTTCAAACTAATTTCATTTTGGTATTCTAATAATGCAAGACATCCTCTATATGATGCTAGGTGACCATTATTTTTACAGTTTATACAATAGATTTTTTCGTTTGAATTGGTTTTCGACAATAATTAACACTCGCCAGAGCCATGATTGTTCTCGCATTTGACACACTGATAAACCCTGTTGCAGAATTTAGCGGTGTACCTATGCGCTGGCAATGGTAACATTGTATCGAATTTCTATGTTTGATTTTGTCCCACCAAATCATTTGTTTTGCAATTCTTGAAATTTTTATCAATTGTTTACAGTCACTTTCGGTGGTTATTGAGGAAGGCATTCCCGCCTCTCTGCGATTTAAAAAACTCTTTTAAGTTAATTTTTTTAACTTCTTTAAATACTACATTTTTGAAGTTCAAGTTTAATAGTTCAGCTAGGATATCTCCTTCATAAAATAATCATGAGTGTGATTTTCCTTGTGTGGGAGTTTTTGTATGAAATTATATTTTTTTAATTTTTAAACGCAAATTTAAAATCATTATATTCTTTAACGTAAATTGCTATTTTATTATTGGATAAATTTTTTAAAACAAAATTTTGTATACATATAAATTGTAATAATATACCAGTAAGTATATTTACTTTTGCGTTTGTTATAATAAAAGGTGGTTAAAGTGTTTTAAACTTATCTTGTATTAGTGTTTGTTAGTCTCTTGTTAGTGTGGATTGATCATTTTGTTGTTTCTTTTTCAGTTGAACGGAAACTTGGTCCTGGCGTTGACTTGAAATTTCTTCTTTACTGGGATTTACAATGCTGGCGTGTTCCACTGATTGATTTTGATCCTCGATATGGGTACTGTTTTTCTGTTGACTGGTAAACTTCTTGTATTTCATCTTCCAAATCCATGTCAAAGTGTTCTTCATTAAATATTTTAGATTCGTCCGTGATATTATATATTGGAGTAATTGTCCATAAATGGGTCTCATCCGAGGTTACAATATTGTTGTTGCTTGCAAGCTTTTGGTTAGGATCTTGAGTTGCGTTATGTATCATCGAGTTTTCTTTTTGTCGTTTCGAATTTTCGTTTATTATTTCGGCGTTTGTTGGAACGATGTTGGGTCTTTTGCCATCTGATCTTACAACATTTTTTCCCATTGGGGAAGTCATATGACTCCTTGCTTTTGTGGATGCTGTAATTCTTGTCTGGAGTTTTTGTCAATTGGTAATTTTCTGTTCTGAGGAATTTGCGACACTTTGGGTGCCTTGTCATTAGTTAAGTTCTTGATTATTGTATCCGTTTTGTCAGTTTTTATTAGCTGCGTGTGCTAGTTCTCTCAATCTCCTTATTAAATTTTGCTTTTCTTTTTTAGATGTTAGTCTTTTAGTTTTTGCATATTCAGATTATTAAACATTTCGTTAAATAATAATTCTTTAAAATATAACATCTGTTAAATAAAAAGTATATTAATGAAACAGTCTAAAAAATAAAAATCCGAGTAAATAGAAATTCGGTTAATTAGAAATAAAATTTTAATATTATTATAGGGAAGAGGGCCCCAAGGTGGTCACGGCCCTAAGGTGGTTACCCTAAGAAAATTTTTATATATTAGTTAGTATCTTCAAATGTTTTCTGTTATTGTTATTATTTGAGAAGACAAAGATTTTAGTAAAGTTTTGAGGTAAATAGTCGTATGAGTCTCTTCGTAACGTGAACGTTGTAAAATTTCTGTTTTTAAATGATCGAGAATTTTTTTTTCTCAGGGTGTTAAAATCATCGAAATTAACCATTTTAAATTAGTAAAAATCGTTATAATTATCTTTATATATCGTACAATAATATTCCAAATGAATATAATTAATACTGTGCTTTAAAAACTTTTTCATTAACGTTTAAAAAATTGTGTCTTGGCCCTAAGGTGGACACTTTTTTGGCCACAAGGTGGTCACTTTTGATTTTTTATGAAAATGTGTTTATACGCTATATTTATCAACATTTATCACTGTGAATATCAATTTTATCAATTTTTAAGTTTTATGATGAGTAATAATGAAATAGAATTATTTTCAAAATTTTACGTGTCTAATGCATACACAAAAAGTATCATTTTTGACGAAAGGACAAAGTGCAAAAAAAATATGTAAGATGTTTCTGTGATAATGAAAAATAATTAATATTAAATAAACAACTTAATAATACGTTTTTTACATTTTTTTATAATTTTTTTAGTGAATTTTCGTATGGTGACCACCTTAGGGCCACTTTTTCAAAAATCGAATTTTCAACTAACGCTTGGGTAATCTCTTTACGTTCCCCATAACAGCCCTTATATCCGAAGTCCTTTCCACAGCAGAAGGACTTCGGCCAGGTTTCTGATAGTAATAACAGTCTCCCCCAGAAAAAAGTAGCCCGTAATGTGTTCCCGCTCCTTCACAAGTGCGGGGCAGTGACACAACATGTGTATCGAGGTTTCGTGTTCCTCTGCACACCTACGGCACTTTGGGTCTTCTACAATCCCCATTTTGTGCCGATGATAGGAGCAGATCACCATGGCCAGTTAATAGCCCTGTTATGATCTTTGCCTCTATCCTATTTAATTTGCGGAATTACCCTTTCCTCATACGGTTAATACTAGTTCCCATGAGTACCATGGCTTATCTACAGCCCTTAGTTGCCCGCCACTCCCTCTGGTGTTCCGCAGCTATCCACTGTTTAATTCCCAGTGTCAGGCATTTATTGGAAACACCAATGGGCGGTTCGGGCCCAATAAGTTGTTTTCTAGCCTCTTCTTTGGCTAGCTCATCCGCCCTATCGTTTCCCACGAATCCACTGTGACCAGGGATCCACAGAAGGGTAACGCGGTTAGTTTCAGCTAGTTTGATAAGTGCCTCATGACAGTCACCGACCAGCCGTGATGTTGATACGTATCGTTTCAAGGAGAAAATAGCTGCCTTGCTATCCGAAAGAATAAAAATATCTTTGTCGTGACAATTTTTCAAGGCTTTAATAGCACCATAAAGTATCGCCATAATTTCGGCTTGTAACACAGTAACAGTGGTCTCTAACTTAAAAGAGTGTCCCACTTGAGAGGTTACATGATAGATTCCTGCACCAACTCCATTTCCGCCTTTTGATCCATCTGTGTACCAGACTTCACTGTCAGCTGGAATATTTGTCAGTCCATTTATCCAATCTTCTCTACTAGGTATATTAATCTTATACTTTTTGTCGAAGAGGTACAAAGGGACAGCTCTGTCCCTAATCATACTTAGAAGGGGGTTTCTCACCAATTTCTTTGGGAGATGCCATCTACCCACCTCCCTGCATCCCACAGGACCGCTCAACCTCAGGGCAGCCTTAACCGCCGCTGCTTTCATTGTAAGGTGTAAGGGTTCTAGCCCCAAGAGGGCACCAAGGGCAGCAGTAGGAGTTGTACGCACCGCCGTCGTTATTCCTCTAAGTACTATCCCCCTTACCCTTTCCAATTCTGCTTGTGATGTTTTTAATTCAACTCTACTCCACCAGACCACACAGGCATAGGTCAGCCTAGGGAGCAGAATCGCTTCATAGATCCACAATAGTGTATCCGGTTTAAGACCCCAGCTACTACATATGGCCCTTCTACATTGCCACAGAGCAGCTGTAAGTTTCCTGCACTTCTCCTCCAGGTGCTTTTTCCAAAGCAGTTTACTATCCAAGATTACTCCTAAATATTTTGCCTGTTCTGTATATTAGATCTCTTTCCCAGACAGCGTAAGTGAGCACGAGGCTTTCCTTTTATACCGTCTGGTAAAGATAACCGCTTCCGTTTTCCCCGGATTTACAGATGAACCCACCCTCTAACACCATTTGTCTACCTGGTTTAAAACCTTTTGGGCCACTTCGAGTACAACGTCAAGATGGGGACCGCGGACGATTAACAAGATGCCATTCGCATACCCAATCACATGGTATCCTGCTTCGGTCAGAGTTCTCAGTAGTTCATCCACCACTAAGGACCAGAGCAAGGGTGAAAGAACACCTCCTTAGGGGCATCCAGAGTTAACTGTCCCTTTCAGGACTGAATCTCCTTTAGTTGATACGAGGTTTCTGTTTTTAACATGTGACAGGTCCAATCAACCACTCCTGTAGCAATATTAAAAGCTGTCATAGCTCTACTTGTGGATTCCGGAGAGGCCTGACTAAAAGCTCCTTCTATGTCCATAAAAACATCTACAGCCAAACCCTGACTCTGCAGTTGCCCATCAATTAGGTCAACTGCTCTCGCCAGAGCTGACTCCGTAGAGCATCCTGCTCTATACGCATATTGATCCTTATGTAGCGGGAACCAAAAAAATCCAAAAACTTACTGCGAATATATCTATCCACCAACCTTTCAACTAGTTTTAGAATTAAGGATGTAAGGCTAATGGGACAGAAATCCTTCGGTGAGGTATAGCCGTTCTTGCCCGCTTTAGGTATGAATACGACTTTCGTACCCCTCCAAGCTGTCAGGACATATCCCAGAGTCAGACTCGCTCTCGCAAACCTTACCAATGGCCCAACAGCCTCGTCCATCGCTCTTTGCAAGAGGACAGGGTAGACGCCATCAGGACCGTGAGACTTGTAAGGACTAAAAGATTCTGCGGCCCATCTGATCCTCTCGGCATTCACGATCCTGTTAGCCAGCTGCCTTCGCGGCCGATAATCAGCCTGTGGAAGGTTTGTTAGCGACCCAGGGTCATGTCCGCCTTCCCCCGACCTTGAAAAGCCCGGAAAATGTGCCTGGACCGGATAAGCCAAGGTCTCATCGTCCGACTCAGAGAAAGTCCCATCCGGCAATAATAAAGTGCCCACACTTGCATTAGGATTTATGGCAAGCAGCTTATCCAATCTGGCTGCCTCTTTGCCTTTTTCGATGCTGGAAGAGAAAGCATTCCAACTGACTTGTTTTGATTTCCTTATTTCATTTTTATAGTCGTCTCTCATTTTTGTAAAGTCAGACCAACCATTAGTCGTGCGCCTTTTCTTGGCACGCTTAAAGAGTCTCCTAGTTTCTTTCCTGAGATATTCTAATCTCTCATTACACCAGCGCCTATGTAGAGTATACGTGCAGCACCTCCCAATACTGGTATAACCACACGGCTCGCATACGAGCGTAACTGGGAGAGATTACGCTCTCCAACGCCGATGGTCAACAAGTGACCATCTGCCGATCTCCGCAAAAGACCTTTCCAATCTCTGGTTACTCTGCAGGTAACCACCCGAGTTGGCACCACAACTCACATGTCGAAGCGCTAGTTACTAGGTCCATTACTCCGTTTTTGCGAAGCTCTGGTCCGTTCATAGCGCCCCTAGCCTCAAGCGATGTAGGCTATAACCACTGCCCCCATGAGTCCAACCCAATGACCGGAAGGAAACAAGCCTTTCGGAAAGTCCCCCGGGCTCGGACCAGTCCCCATGGTACCGTTTAGTACTCTGGTATGAGTACCGATTAAGAGTCTTACCACCCTTGCTTCGGCAAGTGAGGTCGACGGTCTATAATTAGACTTGCCGGGCCGTCACTGCACTGCCCATCATCATCGTATGCCACTGCTCTATAAGAAAGCCTGGGACGAACCGAGTACTAACCGCAAGCAGTGGCGCCACTCCGAGCCTCATATGATCGCCTCTTACGACCTGTAGCCGGTCACAGGGGGCCTATTCTACACCCGGGCACCCCACGGGTATCTCTCATTCCACCAGTACACCTCTTTTCCCGAAAATACTTTTGTCCGTTTGCAGCTACCTTTCTAAGCTGCCATAATAGCCTTTGTAAAATCATTGGCCGCCTCATCTAGGGTTTGACAATCTCTTATCTTACCCGGTAAACCAGAAAGTGTCCTTTGAAGTTCTGAGTTGTAGCTAGCCCATCCGTCTTTCAGAGATTACGAATCCACTTAGTTTCGGATCGGACCGCAGACTCTACCTCGAAGACTATCTGTGAATGGTCCGAAAGTGAAGGTTCATTAGTAACTCTCCATCTTCTTACCTTATTTACAATGCTTTTGGAGCAGATACTGATATCAATCACTTTCTGCCTAATCGCATTGCTAAAAGTCGGGGTCGAACCCCTATTAAGAATATCTAGATCTGTTCCGATTAAATATTCTAGAAGCTCCTGTCCTCTCTGATTGTCCTTTGAGCTCCCCCACCGTAACGCCCTTAGTAAGAATGCACGCCCTGGGTTTGGCAGCTCTACAGTCGCTGTAACAGATTACACCAGCCCCACCAAGCCCCCTAATGACACCTCTTACTAACCATGGTTCTTGGATTAGCGAGATGCCTGTGTACAACTTAGCCAAGCTCCTCATCAGTACTGCTGAGGCGCCTTTGCTATGATGCAAGTTAATCTGAGTAGTGGTGAGCTTACAAACAGTGAATTATGTTTGATCTTCACCCACCTCTACATTGTTTGAGCCATCACGATCTGAGACAGTGACCTTAAAGGTTATCCGCCCGAAGTGATAGTGAGGCCTAAATTCGAGGGCCTCTATAACCCTTACCTGACTTTCAGGGACTTGAGCAACGATGTCTTCAACGTGGGGTTGAAAGCCTCCAAATGTTACAAGATCGTCCGCGCGTCCGCCGTTTCTCCCGGGAACCACGCAGTAGCCTTTACCATTTTTTGGATCATTTCAACCCCACCAATCTTTAACTTCGCTCCTTCCCAGGGCTCATGGTCGGCCACACATTTCGTTAGCCATTCTTTAGCCACTGGGTTGGAAGCGATGAAGATAAAAACTCCTCCTCTGCAGAAGGAAGCCTCAAAGCGCGGCCACCTTTCGACCGGCTCTCTGCAGGTGAGCGTCACAATGGTCTTCCTAAGAAGTCCAAACTGCACATCTGTAAGCGCCACGTCTGGATAGCCCTCGCTACAAACCACCATCGTAAGAGGATTTGCCCTTTGAGCCATTGTTAGCCTAACATTGTACCCCTCTCTTGATACTCTGCTGGACCGACTTTGGTCTCTTTACCCCCTCTTTTTCCAGGGGTGACGCATTCTGACCACACTTTCTCTTCGAGCTAGTAGCAACATCCGAGGAAACAGAGTTGGTTACACCGGCTTTACGCCGTTCTTTCTTTAACCGTTTCTTCCTTTTGGTTAGGTGCCTTTCTACCGCCCCTGAGCCTCCACCCTCACCTTCTTAAGTGAGGGTTTCACATTATTATCAGATCTCGAAGGACCCGAAGAAACAGCCAAAGAGGAAGGGAAGGACTGATCCACAACCTCAGGGTTCGAGACCGTCACATCCACAGACTCCGAGGAGATTGTAGACGCAGCCACTGAGACACTTTGGTCACCCAAATTTAATTTATTAAATTGATTCTCCATTTGAAGTCCTACGAGTAGCAAGGGAAAAGAAAGTCCGCTCCTGCAGAGCCCCGCTTGCAGAAGTAAGGCTAGTACCACCGGAAGGACGCCCGGTGTTCCGGAGCCGTCGTTTAAGACACCTCTGTTCACATCACGCGAAGACCAGCCGCCCGCCCGCCGGAAACCCAGCCAGATCGCTCCCCCGAACCTTATGGAATCACTAACTGACCAGTACAATTCCGACAAACGGACGGGCAGCTAGTCCGTCGTGAGCGACAAATTTGGTAACCCTAGTGCCATTCATCCATCGACACGGCAGAAACATTTAGGATTGTGGGACCGTTTCTTAGTTGCGGCTCCGCAGACAGTACGCCCCTCCGCTTCCAGTGTTGATCATTTATGATCGCCCAAAGGTTGTTTCCTCACCATTCTCTTCCTTCTACTCCGTGGAGCTGGTCCATTGGGCGGTACCTCCCTTCTGAGGAGCAGGCCGCCGAAAACAACCAATGAGGGCAAGAACGGTGTCCAGGTGTTAGGTAATAAGACAAAGCTTCAAACGCCGTATTATTGACCTTTATATATAATTCCATTTGAAATCTACAGTCGTTCAAAAGCTAGGTGACCACCTTAGGGCCCTGTCCCCTACATAACTTCAGTTTAATTGATATTACGCTAAAAGGTGATTATGTCTAATAAAATTGTAACAACTAAAAACTCTAAAAAATAAAGTTTAATTTTTGCCTATTCAAAGTGTCAAAATCCGTTTAGAACAAAATCCTAGCTGGTCTGGTTTGCTAGATATTCAAGTTTAACTATATCAGCGCAAATAAAGTTTTTGTCAAGTTTCTGAGATAATAACACTGGGTAACAAAAATATGGTCATGTTGTGTTTATTGAAAGTTTGAGTGTTAGTAAATAAGAAAATAGCAAAAAAATGTTTAATTTATTCAAACCCCTAAAAAGGGGGGTTAAATTATTAAAAAATGGTGTTTTTGCACTTTTTGAAGTTCTGTAAAAAGAAAATGAGAAGATATAAAAAGCTCTAATATGGCTTAAAAGAAAGCTCAAACATTTATCGTTAAGAACAAAAACTAAAAAGTAATGTAAAAATTTGCAGGGGACGTGTATTTACCGAGTATCCCCCTCCCTAATCATTCATACGTCCTGGTAAAAATGACTGGGAATCTAAGCATTGGTGTATATCAATTTTTCATTATCGGATTGTCTTCAAATTTGATACTCGGCGTTTTTTGGAGTCGCAGATTATGAATCCAAAGTCAGCTTTTGAAAATTCAATATGTCGGATAAAATGTTTTTCAACACGTGCAAAAATGTTATAATAAAATTTTAATAATTTTAAGAAATAATGAAATTGTGTTTACTAGAAGGTTTAGAATTTTAGAACCCGTAGCCCAGAAATATCGAACTTTTTGCCCTTATAATGTAATATACTATTAGGAAAAAAGGCAATCGCGGTTTTGCATTAATCCACAGTAACTTCATTACAATGAACTTGCTGAGGATTAATGCAACACGGAGAGAAATTTATACACTGCAAAAATACAGTGCCGCTCAAAAACTTTTGACCACCCTACAGCGATTGAAGGCTTTACAAAAAGTTTTGTATTTTGTTTACTATTGAAGTTACAAGTCTCAAAAAAATATTGTTTGAAAGCTCATTTCCTCAGCTTTAACATAACATGAAATCGAAATTAAAAAAATAATTTTGTTAATGAGTAAATAATGTTATTGCAAAATAAAATTATCCGTTTTTTTGTTTTCTTTAATGTGATACAGTTTCATTAGAAATCATAAGAATTTAATGCCAGACATATAACTTAAAAGCTAGTTTTATCACCTTTAAGGGGATCCCACTTATCGACAATACAATACATTGATAAAAAGAACTGCAACCGCCTTTTCTTGAAAAATATAAAATACCATGCCATATCCATTTGGGAATCTCATTTTTTATCAAAAATACATAGGATGAATATTTCTTTTTTTGTAATTGTTACAAAAAAATAAAGGTTTTTAAATTTAAAATTTCCTTACAAATAACAAAACAAACTTATTTTTTACTTGGAAAATTAAATATATCTGCGAAATTGTCTTATTTTATATATTTTTTACCATTAATCAATTTTCTCTTGCAAACAAGACATTATATGAAATTGTTTTTAATTTAAAATTAAAAATAATCAACAATTTATCATTTCTGGTACATTTGTCGCCATCTATTGGTTTCATTGCAAAATAATGTACCACCGAACAGCTGTTAAATGTGGTTATGGTGGTTTTGACTATTGGAAACTGCTCATATTTAATTTTTGAAAAATAATTTTTTCTAATAATTACAACAAATAAAATATTCATTCTATGTATTTATGATAGAAAATGAGTTTCCTAAATTGATAGGGCATAATATTATACAATTTTCAAGAAAAGGCGGTTGCAGAGTTTTTATCAATTTAGATCTGCATTGTTGATATGTGGGATCTCCTTATTGCGGTGTCAAAGTCGATTGGGTTTTTGCATTGAGCTTTAATGGGAAAATCGCATCGACTTTGACACCGCCTTAAAACGCATTTTTTAAAATTATTATACGATAATTTTTCAGAAAAATATGATCCTTTCTTTAAAAAATCAGCCAATTTTTTCAATTATTGATATCTCAAAAACAATTACTTTAGGAAAAAAATTTTAAGAACATAAATTGTTCCTTTCTGTGTATAGAATTAAAAAAAATTATTAATAAAATTTTGTTTAATAAAAGTTTTTTTTATTATTTTTTGAAAAATTTTTTATTACGTTTTTCAGATTTTTAAGTTTTTTGTGTAGAAATTCACTTTTTACACTCATTATAACAAGCAAACATATTTTGCTTCGTATTTATTCAATTTTTCCAAATATTTTAACTCGCTAATCTATTAAATAATTCTTATACATTTATTTATTTGGCTATTTAAAAACGGAAATTATATCAAATCTTCAAATGATTTGGTGAGTTAAAATATTTGGAAAAATTGAATCAATACGAAGAAAAATGGGTTTGCTTTTTATAATGAGTGTAAAAAGCGAGATTCTACACAAAAAACTTAAAAATCTAAAAAATGTAAAAAAAATTTTCAAAAAATAATAAAATATTTTTTAAAAAAATTTTTTTAATAATTTTTTTAAATTCTATACACAGAAAGGAACAATTTATGTTCTTAAAATTTTTTTCCTAAAGTAATTGTTTTTGAGATATCAACAATTGAAAAAATGGCTGATTTTTTAAACAAAGGATCATATTTTTCTTAAAAATTATAGTATAAAAATTTTAAAAAATGCGTTTTAAAGGTGGTAAAACTAGCTTTTAAATTATATGTCTGGCATTAAATTCTTATGATTTCTAATGAAACTGTACCACATTAAGAAAAACAAAAAAAACGGATAATTTTATTTTGCAATAACATTATTTACTCATTAACAAAATTATTTTTTTAATTTCGATTTTATGTTATGTTAAAGCTGAGGAAATGAGCTTTCAAACAATATTTTTTTGAGACTTGTAACTTCAATAGTAAACAAAATACAAAACTTTTTGTAAAGCCTTCAATCGCTGTAGGGTGGTCAAAAGTTTTTGAGCGGCACTGTAGGTGTCTTTTTGATATCTTAAAGTAAGTTGTAAAATGGAAAAATGGTATCTTACATCTTAAAATAAGATGTTTTTA
Source organism: Leptopilina drosophilae (assembly GCA_032873175.1). Lineage (NCBI taxonomy): Eukaryota > Metazoa > Arthropoda > Insecta > Hymenoptera > Figitidae > Leptopilina > Leptopilina drosophilae. The sequence continues at coordinate 26,327,374 of CM065484.1, forward strand.
AAGCATCTTACTGATATTTAAGATGCCTTATACGTTTTAGCAATGACGAAGATATTTCTTCCATCTTAGAAAAGTATGATACTTTTGTAAGTTCTTTAAAGTATCTTAAATTAAGATGTTTGTGTTGCAATAAGATGTTTAGCAATAAGTTACTTGAGAATCGTAAGATGCGCCATAAGTGTAAGTTACTGAAAACTAAGAAACGTAAAGTGTTTTCATAAGAGCCCATAGTTAACTTTAAAACTTTTTGTCCCAAAAATACCACAGAAAATGGGTTCGAAGATACTTTTATCATCTTAAATTAAGATGTTTCATGTAACTAAAAAGTGTATACCAAAACATCTTAAATTAAGATACTTCTTTTTGCAGTGTAGTAGTGAGTAACATAATGATGGTTATAGTGAATATCTTTAATACTACATATACAGACAGCTATCTACCCGAGTCGAAATTTAGAGTCGAATCAAAGTCTGCTAAGGCCTACTTTATGAAGGGTCTAGAAGAACCTAAAGAGGCTTTAGTTATGTTGTTACAGGTTCGATTTTAAATCGTTTAGGGTCTACATAAGACCGTTTTCGCTATCTATAAGGCTTAAAGAGGTCTTAATTTAAGGTCTCTTTAGAGCATACTAACTACTACGGACTACAGCGTTTAGAATTCGCGCTGGCGCAAACAAGAAAAGAAGTACTGTTAATATTGAACAAAGAATCCAATTTCGTTATTATGATCAGTTTTTCGGTCTCTTGACAATTAGAATGTTTTGTAAACACAAAATTTTGTTGAATCTTAATTTTATAACAAAACTAATAGCCAGGACCACAAAAAACTGATCATAACAACGAAATTGGATTATTAATTCAGCATAAACAATTATTTTTTTAAATGAGAAGAAGCTATCAATTTTCCGAATCAAATGTAACAAATAATTAAGTCTTAAATAAATCTCTATAAGCTCATGGGCTTCATATGTATCGACAGCACAGCTGCCCTAATACAGAAACCTGCTTAATCAGAAAAATATTTTCAAAATTAATTAATAATTTCAAAATTATCAAAGTACTTAGAAAAAAGTATCAAGTATCAAGTTCCTTGATATATACTATCAGGTTTCTGTATTAGGGCAGCTGTGCTGTCGATACATATGAAGCCCATGAGCTTATAGAGATTTATTTAAGACTTAATTATTTGTTACATTTTATTCGGAAAATTGATAGCTTCTTCTCATTTAATATTTGTAAACCGAATGATAAATTCACTTTCTGTCAATTATTTTTTTAATTATATGATATAGTTAATATACGTTACCTGATTTTCTTATTAATAACTACTACAACACAACAAAACCAATTAAACAACATTGAACACGGATCAAATATATATATATATATATATATATATAATTATTAACACAAAAGGTTTTTACTATATACATGAAGTTTTTTAAACAAATTCAAACCGCACTTTGAGTAACATTTCGCTTTAACACAAGAATTAATTCGGAACACAAGATAAAAACAGGAATTTATATTTTTTAGATAAAACAAAAACAATAACAATTTTTTTTATTACTACAATAAACACAAAGAATATTTAAAATGAAAGAAGGTAAACAATTGTTTATTTATTACAATTTAAAATATTATTGTCCTGGCGAGGGCGGTTTTAGTGTACATCTCTCAAATGCTAAAATGCAACTGACGCTTCAAGGCATTTCTTTGAAAATTTCCCTGAAAATTAAAAAAATTCTTAAATATTTCTCATAGAAATGTTTGTAAATTTCTTTCTTACTAAGTATAGGGGAGAGGGCCCCAAAGTGGTCGCGGCCCTAAGGTGGTCACCCTAAGAAAATTTTTGTAGATTAGTTAGTATCTTCAAATGTTTTCTGTTAATGTTATTATTTGAGAAGACAAAGATTTTAGTAAAGTTTTCAGGTAAATAGTCGTTTGAGTCTCTTTGTAACGTGAACGTTGTAAAATTTCTGTTTTTAAATGATCGAGAAATTTTTTTCTTAGGGTGTTAAAATCATCGAAATTAACCATTTTAAATTAGTAAAAATCGTTATAATTATCTTTATATATCGTACAATAATATTCCAAATGAATATAATTAATATTGTGCTAAAAAAATTTGTTTCATTAACGTTTAAAAAATTGTGTCTTGGCCCTAAGGTGGACACTTTTTTGTCTACAAGGTGGTCACTTTTGATTTTTTATGAAAATGTGTTTATACGCTATATTTATCAACATTTATCACTGTGAATGTAAATTTTATCAATTTTTAAGTTTTATGATGATTAATAATGAAATAGAATTATTTTCAAAATTTTACTTGTCTTATGCATACACAAAAAGTATCATTTTTGACGAAAGGACAAAGTGCAAAAAAATATATAATGTGTTTCTGTGTTCCTGAAAAATAATTAATATTATATAAACAACTTAATAATACGTTTTTTAAATTTTTTGATAACCTTTTTAGTGAATTTTCGTATGGTGACCACCTTGGGGCCACTTTTTTAAAAGTCGAATTTTCAACTTTTTTAAAAAAATGACATAACTTTTTTTTAATAATGAAATGAAAAAAACTTTATGATAAGAAGTTAGGTAATAAGACAAAGCTTCAAAAGCCGTCTTATTGACCTTTATATATAATTCCTTTTAAAATCTACAGTCGTTCAAAAGAACGGTGACCACCTTAGGGCCCTCTCCCCTATATAAAAAAACTTGTACAGAAAAATGCACAAAATAGTCGAGAAACTATATTAATCTATACCTTAAGAATATAGCAATCAAAACTGTGATTGTCTTTGCTTTTCGTTATTTAATGTTTTCAATTTTCAATTTAATAACCTACTGATAAGTTAACATAAGAAAGACGAATATGGAAAAAAATATTAAGGAGGATTATACTAATATCTTGAAAAGTTTAAAGGTATGTTAAATCAATATTTTGATTTATTTAAGGGCTCTAAAACTCCCAAGTACCAAGTGTTGAGCGAGTCCGAACAATTTTTAACATTTTATCCGCCATGTTGAAGCCGCCATTTTGAATTTTTGAAAGCTGATTTAGGATTTGTAATCAGCGATCCCAAAAAACCCCAAGTATCAAGTTTCGAGCGAATCCGAACGATTTTTAACATTTTATCCGCCATTTTGAAAGCCAAGTTACAAATTTCAAGCCAATCCGATGATGAAAAATTGATATGCGCCAATGCTTAGATTCCCAGGCATTTTTACCAGGACGTATGACTCCTCTTTGACTCTTCATTCTTCTTCAATTCCTTTACCTTATTTTCTTCCGATGTTGTTTCATTCTATTCCACTGTCATTCGCTTCATCTTTTCTTCTTCTTCTACTTTCTTTGATGCATCTTCTTTCTTGTTTTGAACTCTTTTTTCTAATTTCTTCCTTTCTCCTTCAAGATGTCTCCTATAGCTAGCACGTGCATTTCTCGCAAGACTCAGCAGATTTTCGCTCGGTGACATCAGCTCCAGTTTGTTTGAATATCTTTTTTAACCGCTTTTTACAGTCATTGCTGTGTTTAATGTTCGTTCGTTCATTGACGCTTTTTCTTCTGTAAGATATTTGGTAGAATGCTAAACCCCCTTTCTACTTCAGCATTATCATGGGATAAGGATAAGACTGGTTTTATAACACGAGTTACTGTTGGATACTTAAATTCACCAAGAGCTGTTTTTAAGTCAAAAAACTGTTACCAATATTTGTCTATACGAACATTAATGACCTTATCCTTTTCTTCTTGAAGAAATTTCCATTCATCCTGAAGCAAATCAATGACTATGTCCAATGGAAGGACTTGAGCAAGTTTCGATATCTGTTTAATTTTATATGACAACTTTCGTTGCTCTGGTTGTAAGCACTGACAATATTCCACGACATCATTATTGATTGCGCTTTTTTGTAACAAATGTTTACAGGCGACAACGAAATGCTTTTGGGCTCAAATTTTGAATTCTAACTGAATTGTTTCATCCAACTAAAAATAACAGAAAAGAAGCATTAATATACTTTCTATTTAAAATATAATATTTATTAAAAAATCCATATTAGATCCGCCATTTTAAATTCTTAAAAACTGATACCAAATTCGAAATAAGCAACCCCAAAAACCTCCGAGTAACGATTTTTAAACGAATTCAGCCCATATTAAATTTGATGTCCGACATTTTAAATTATTCAAAACTGATACCAGATTTCTAATCAGCGACCTCAAAAATCCCCGAGTAAAAAGGATTCCCGTACATTCCCCCAAATCCAATCACCCGTATAGACAAACCGAATCAATTCCCTCGAATTCAATTACCCGAAACTATAATGCCCGAAAAATTTTATATAATAAAAACACGTTATTTTAAACAAATATATTCTTGTATATATAAATAAGGTTAATGAAAATAAACAATTCTAGACAGTGAATTATAATTGAACATTATAAGATAAATTTTCCAGAAATTTAATTATATCGTTTTTTTCTTTAAAATCTTCATATTTCTCGGTTATTGTCCTTAAACGCTGTTGTAATTGAGCCGCCGGATCGTAGAAGGGCACGTAAATTTTTCTCGGCCGAAATCGAAGTCCCCTGGACATCCAAAATTCGACTTTCGAATTTAAATATCTCATGTACATATCCTTATAGGAAATTTCATTGCGCATCTTTTTTTCTTATGAAATTTTTTTGTATCTATTACCGTTTTCGAAATATAAGGGAAAAATTGTTTTTTTAAAAAACGAAATTTTAATTGTTTTTTTCACTTCAACTCGCGATTACTCAGTCAATTTTACGAAATTTTTAATGAAACAAAAACGAAATTACGCGTTATTTTATCCTACGAGTGACTAAAGAAGAAAAATGATGTTTTAATTATAAATAAAAAAGTTATTAATTTTTTATTAAGATATTGCAAAATTCGTAAACTGAAATTTTCACTAAGCGGGGAAGTTGAGCAAATTTTGAGCAACAAAAAACTTCCAGCGAGAAAGTTGTTCATTTAGGTCTAAACAAGTTTTTTCCGAAAGTTACAGTTCAATTAAACAATTAGTTAACAAATGGCGAATGTTAAAAGTCGTTGGCGGCTGAACGCCCAGCGCGCGTTTCTCACCTTATAGTAAGCTGGAGTTTTATTCTGCGTATACATATAATACGGGTGAGAAACGCGCGCTGGGCGTTCAGCCGCCAACGACTTTTAACATTCGCCATTTGTTAACTAATTGTTTAATTGAACTGTAACTTTCGGAAAAAACTTGTTTAGACCTAAATGAACAACTTTCTCGCTAGAAGTTTTTTGTTGCATTAAAAATTTCGTAAAATTGACTGAGTAATCGCGAGTTGAAGTGAAAAAAACAATTAAAATTTCGTTTTTTAAAAAAACAATTTTTCCCTTATATTTCGAAAACGGTAATAGATACAAAAAAATTTCATAAGAAAAAAAGATGCGCAATGAAATTTCCTATAAGGATATGTACATGAGATATTTAAATTCGAAAGTCGAATTTTGGATGTCCAGGGGACTTCGATTTCGGCCGAGAAAAATTTACGTGCCCTTCTACGATCCGGCGGCTCAATTATATCCACTTTCTGCGTAGAGATGACTTTACTGCACGCCCAAGACTGAGGTCCACTAAACAAATTTCTGTGTCTCGCTACTCTTTTGATTTGGTCTAAGAATGAATATAGGTCTGGATGATCCTTATTGACTAGAATCCTGAACTAGTTATGCCAGCCTTCGCTAACGTTGTTAGTTCTATGGAGACCTTGCAAAGTTGATTCATGTTGGTTCCACAATTCTACAGGGTATCGGGGTAGCACAGCGCAACGTCCACCACGTCCTGCCAGGGATACCAGCAGGCGGCGGAAATTCTACCCCACCACGCCGTCAATTCTTCCCCCCCTATACCTACCGGCGGAGGAAACGGAGAATACACGGCAATGCTTGCTTTTTTCTTTTTCACAATATAACAACGAAAACTAACCTATACTGGGCGAAATCGGCGCGAAATTCAAACTCTTGTTTGAAATCATTCTGGTATTTATTATTATAATATTTAATTTTAATTGATTAAATGCATAGAATTTAATGAAAATAGTACTTAATTATTAGTATTACTAAAAAATGTTGTAAAATATTAAAAAATTTCACGCGAACAATTATTAAAAACCAATATTACGTTTTTTAATTATTAATACTATTTCTTATTGATTAATTTTTTTATTTAACTATAATAATTTTTTCAGACTATCTAATATTATAATATTACAAAATAATATTACAAAATAATATTAAATATTATTCAAAAAATTATTGTTTAACTTTCACAATGATGAAAATTGTAATTTGTAACATTTAAAAAACACTAATTTATTTTCATACATATTTCAGAATAAATAAAAAATTCTGCTAAATCAGAAAAATTAATTTCTTTGAAATGTAATTCAAAATTGATTAAATCTTTTAAATTTTATCATTTTTTATTATTTTCATTCTCATTTTTTAAATAATATTATTATTTTTGACGATTGATTGTATTAAACTTAATTTTCACATAAAATATTATTATAAATTAATATTAATTCAATTAATTTTTCAAATAAAACTACATTATGAAATTATTGAATATTTTTATTTTTTCCGAAATGATAATTTTTCGGTAACATTTTACATAAACAATTCGTATATAATTATAATTTAAGAAAAAACTTGTCTTGCGATTTCAATAATTCAACCAGCAATATTTTTGTCTGGAATCTAACTTTCAAATAAAAATTATTTCGTTTAAAGAAATTAAATTTTAAAGAACAAAAAATTGTTTATTTATAAAAAATATTTTTAAAAAACACTTTATCCGTGAAATTTTAATTCGAAAAAATTATACTCATTTTTTAAACCTTATTAAGAAGTGTTTTTTAATAAATAAACCATTTTTTTGTTCATTAAAATTTAATTTCTTTATACGAAATAAGTTTTATTTGAAAGTTAGATTCATGACAAAAATATTGCTGATTCAACCATTGAAATCGTCCGACAAGTTTTTCTGAAATTAATTTTTAAAAAGTAATAAAATTTTTGAATTGTTAATAACGAGATATGACTAAACATTTTTTTGCAAAATCCTTTTACATGATAATTTTCAATGTAAAATGCTATGAAAAATTAACATTTTAGAAAAAATAAAAATAACTAAGTTTTAGGAGTCACATTTCAGAAATTCATATTAAATTATTATTAACAATTTATTCAAAATTTTGTGTAATAATTACGCTTTAGGAAAAAGTAGTAAAAGGGGGCGGTAGCGATTCTACGCAATTAAATTTTACAAATGAAAATTCAACACAGTAAACTCTACACGAGAAAACTCTCACTTTATATTTAGACAAGTAATAACAATTCTACGCAAATTAATTCTACATAACGAAACTCTACGCATTCTAATTAAATAAAATATAATTTAATTAATTTTTTAAAATTCTTCACGATTAAATACTACACCAATAAATTCTACAAAGTTTAATTCTACGCATGATAAAATATATTTTTTATTATTCTTTATAAGTTGTTAACTCTACGCAGTTAAATTCAACACCAGATAATTCTACAAAAATAAATGTATTTTAATAAATAGATTTTTTAAAAATTCTACGCAATTAAATTCTACAAATTTTAACTTTTTTGGTAATAAATTTTTAGAAGATTAAACTCTACACAAGGAAATTCTACAAATATAATTCTACGAGAAAAATGTCTACAGATAGCAATTGTAATATTTATTTTAATTAAATTATTAACTCTACGCCGTTAAATTCAATACCAGATAATTCTACGAAAATAAATACATTTTTTAAAAATTCTACGCAATTAAACACTACAATTCAAAATTCTACACAAATTTAAATTGGATTTTTTTTCTTTTTTTCAAAGTCAATTAATAATAATTCTACGCCATTCAATTCAACATTAAATAATTCTACGCAAACAAACAAACTTGTGCTGAGTTTTACCGTGTAGAGTTTATTTGCGTAGAATTATTTAATGTTGAATTGAACGGCGTAGAATTATTATTAATTGACTTTGAAAAAAAAAATCCAATTTAAATTTGTGTAGAATTTTGAATTGTAGTGTTTAATTGCGGAGAATTTTTAAAAAATGTATTTATTTTCGTAGAATTATCTGGTATTGAATTTAACGGCGTAGAGTTAATAATTTAATTAAATTAAATATTACAATTGCTATCTGTAGACATTTTTCTCGTAGAATTATATTTGTTGAATTTCCTTATGTAGAATTTAATCTTCTAAAAATTTATTATCAAAAAAGTTAAAATTTGTAAAATTATTTTTTGTAGAATTTAATTGCGTAGAATTTTAAAAAAATCTATTTATTAAAATACATTTATTTTTGTTGAATTATCTGGTGTTGAATTTAACTGCGTAGAGTTAACAACTTATAAAGAATAATAAAAAATATATTTTATCATGCGTAGAATTAAACTTTGTAGAATTTATTGGTGTAGTATTTAATCGTGAAGAATTTAAAAAAAATTAATTAAATTATATTTTATTTAATTAGAATGCGTAGAGTTTCGTTATGTAGAATTAATTTGCGTTGAATTATTATTACTTGTCTAAATATAAAGTAAGAGTTTTCTCGTGTAGAGTTTACTGTGTTGAATTTTCATTTGTAAAATTTAATTGCGTAGAATCGCTACCGCCCCTAGTAAAAGTTGTGCTTAACCTTTGAAGTCTTAAAATTATTATTTTCTGAAATTGGTTAATACTAAACTTTAAAAAATTTATAGGTATTAAATAATATTAAAATAAAATCATGTCTTTTATTATTATAACTTTTTATTATTATTAATATAAAAGTATTATTTACTATGTAAACAAAAGACTTCACATAAATTACAAAATAAATTTATATAACTGTTAAAGACTAAAATTATGACAATCTTTTAAATTATAAATTTAAGACTTCAAAAACAAAGCAAGACTTTTTACTTTTTTAGTACCTATTGTAATTATTAACAAATTTTTTTTATTAAATAGTTACTAAAAACATTAATAGAATCAAATACGACTTTTTACTAAAGCGTAATCATTATACAAAATTTAAAAAAAATGTTAATAATAATAATTAGATTTATAAATTTGATATCTTATTTGATATTTTAATATCTTATTAGACTGATAATAGACAAAAGTATTTTACATCTACAAATTAATAATAGTAGAATTTAATTGTACATACTTTAGAAATTAAATATCGAAAATATTAAAATAATGATTTAATATTTATAATATTGAATAATAAAAACTTGTAATAATAGAATAAATCATTTTTTTATTAATGTTATTTAATACTTATAATTTTCTTACGTTCAGTATTGTCTAGTTAAATTAAAATTTAAGCACAATATTTTACTAACGTAATATAAAAAAATGTATTATACAGTGAATTAAAAAATGAATAGAATTGAACCGCCGGCGACCAAAAGGGCGTGCGCACGGTTTTCGTTGGCCCCTCGCGCAGCCGTAGAATCGCTGTACGCGGGGCCAACGAAAGTCATGCGTATGCCCTTTTGGTCGCCGGCGGTTCAATTAAGTACGGCATTTACTAAGAGTACAATTACTCAACCATTTTTGAATAAATATTTAATATCAATTTTTAATAATATTTTATGTAACAATCAGTTAAGTTAAAATTTAATATCTTTAAACAAAATAATGTTTATTTGAAAGTTGGATTGAAGACAAAAATAATTATGGTTGAGTCATTGAAATCGTCCGACAAATTTTTAAAAAAGTAATTATAATGTTGCCAATAATTATCATTTCAGAAAAAATAAAAATATTCAAGTTTTAGGTGGTTAATTTATAATAATATTTTATGTGAAAATTAAGTTTAATACAATTAATTGTCAAAAATAATAATATTATTTAAAAAATGAGAATGAAAATAATAAAAAATGACAAAATTTAAAAGATTTAATCAATTTTGAATTACATTTCAAAGAAATTAATTTTTATGATTTAGCAGAATTTTTTATTTATTCTGAAATATGTATGAAAATAAATTAGTGTTTTTAAATTATACAAATTACAATTTTCATCATTGTGAAAGTTAAACAATAATTTTTTGAATAATATTTAATATTATTTTGTAATATTATAATATTAGATAGTCTGAAAAAATTATTATAGTTAAATAAAAAAATTAATCAATAAGAAATAGTATTAATAATTAAAAAACGTAATATTGGTTTTTAATAATTGTTCGCGTGAAATTTTTTAATATTTTACAACATTTTTTAGTAATACTAATAATTAAGTACTATTTTCATTAAATTGTATGCATTTAATCAATTAAAATTTGTGATGCATTCAATCGATAAAGTCGAGAAAAAAACAAGATCAATAATTTGTATTGAACTTCAAGAATAATTGTCAACCTATTCTTGACAAATGAATCCCTAAAGTCAATAATTAAGCGATATAATTCAATATTATTGATTATTGTTCTTTTAAATATGAAATGTATTAAATAAAATACGTATATTAATAAGTAATTGAAATAAAAATTATGGTTATTATTATTTTGTATAATAATAAAATAAAAATTAATTTCTATATTTAATAAAGAAATTATTCATAAGTAATATAAGTAATTTTTTAAAATTAATCAATAAAAATTGTAATCAATAAACTGTTGTCTATACAGGCTTTTATATATAAATATATATGAAGATTATAACAATAAAGTGTAGGTGGTCACTTTTTCTAAAAAATATTTTCCAATCCTTTTTGTCTAAAAAAGCGATTTCTAATGAAATCTGTTTTCTAAAAAGAAGTTTTTCTAACAAGTATTCATTCCTAAAAAAAGTTGTTCTAAAAACTTATGATTTCTAATATTCATTTTCCTAAAATTTGTAAAATTCCATAATTTTGAGAAAAGTTAGAATATTGTAAAAAATTAACATTAAAAAATAGAAACTATTTTGCATTTTTACTGTATCTGAAATATTATTACAATTTTGTTTCTAATATTATATAAGTTTCTTTTTTAAAAAGTAGACATTTTTTTATAAAATTACTATTTCTTATCACAATTTGTTAACAAAATTCTGTTCATTTAAAAAAAATAATTAAATCATTTTTATACCAACATTTCTAAAATTAATTTATTTATAAAACATTTTTTTTTAATTTTAACAATATTTTTAGGAAAAATTACCTATAATTTCTATTTGTTAATTATGATTTTTAACTAGATTATTTTAAAATTTTGTTATAAAATTTGCATAATTTTTATCTTTTATTATAATTTTTATCGAAATTCTAAGTATTGTTAGAAATTTTTTTTTAATTACCTTTATTAGAAAAATAATTTTTTAGAAAATTACCTCTATTAGAAAAAAGAAAATTATAAAATCACCTTCATCAGAAAACAGTTTTTTAGAAATTCAACTTTAGTAGAAAAAAAATTTTTAGAAAATAAAAAATTAGGAAATACGTTTTAGAAAAACTGTACCCAACCTAATAATGATTTAGAGCAGAAGGGAAAGTGTTCAATCTTTATAATAATTTTTATTAAATTAACATAATCTACAATTAACATATTTAGCAAACAGGTTTTTGTTTAATTAAACAACTCAGATAGTCAGATCTGAAATTCTAAGAACGGTTAAGCTTTTCTTTAATATTTGAATGTAAACTACATGTCATCCAGGAATTGAGACAGATAGAGATTCTGGCTGATTCATTATTCAATTGATTCCGGTGTTTTCTCATAATTAATCCAGCTTTCGAAAATAGGCGTTCTGCCGGTACAGAAGTTGCTTGAATGCTGAAGAGATCTCTGGCCATGCGACTTAAATTGTGATACCTATTTTGATTTTGCTTCCACCAGAGACCGATATCCGTATTCCTATCAGCGAGTGGTGCTTTTAAATATGCATCAATTTCTTCACGCCATGCAGGTACAGAAACTTGGTCAAAAAACGTGAGAATATTGAATTCATCATCATCTTCATTAGCTCGTTCTGCTCCGTTTCCTGATGACAATGGAAAGTTATCTTCTGGTTGATTTTCAGATTGTTTGGGTGTGTACAAGTCTTCGAACATCTTTTCAATTTTTTTTAAAGACTCAGAAGCCATTTCCCGACCCCATTCTGTCTTTTGAAACATTTCATATTTAAATCTAGGATCAAGAATCAAAATTGCACTGTATATCCAATTGAATTTTCGGTAATGTTTTAAAATTTTGTCCACAGCACTCTGGAGAGCATCTCGAAATTTAATGTCAATTAACGTTCTTTTTTTATTTTGATTTATGCGTGTTATATCATGTTCCAATTTGTCCAAAAGTAAATTAAGCCCTAATACGACCAGAGGTAGAGTGATATATTTTTCACCGCAAAGTGTTGTTGACAATGATTTAAAACATTGCAGAGGTTTGCGAATATTTGTTAAAAGTGTCCACTCTGTTTCCGTGAGGACGCAGGATTTCAATTTTGAATCACTGCTACTGCAAAGAAAATCCAAAGCCGGTCTCATCTGCAGAGCTCTCTCAATCATTTCATATGATGAATTCCACCTTGTTGCAACGTCTAAAATTGGAGACAACATTTTCACTCCCATTACATCGCAAGCTGACTTTAATTTTTCTCGAATTTGTTCGGAGTATTTCAGTTTTTTGAAAAGATTTCTTAGTCGAACCATGACTTTTGACCCTCGAGTTATTTCTGCGTTCTCTACATCATCGTTCTCTAATCCATTAACAGATTCACCGTCGTCATCCTCAATTTCTTCAGAATCTTCATCAATTTCCAGTTCGCGCATCAAATCTTGAGCACCTAAGTTGACTACGTGTGCAAGACAACGAAAATGCAAATCTGTGGCATTCAAATTCATACCAAAAGTCGTATTTAGTTGTTTCACAAGCTGTTCCATAAAAGTCGTATTCACTGACGCGTTGTCCACAGTTATTGCTTGTAACTTCTCTTGTAAACCCTTTTCTTTTAAAACTTCTAAAAATAAATCGGCGATGTCTTTGCCTGTGTGTTTCCCATTTGATGGTACGAAATCAATTACCAAAGACCTCAAAATCCAATTTTCATCGATAAAGTGTCCAGTAATGCCGTAGTACGATTTCCCCCGTATTGACGTCCATCCATCAACAGTGTATGACATTTTCGAAGTATTATTTTGTAAAATTGCTAATACAATTTTTTAGTCTCTTCATAATGAGATAAAAATAGCGATTTCAATTTATTGCGTTGAGGTAATTGAGCTGCATTATTCAAATACTCAAAAACACTTCTGGATTCAGCGTCGTCGAAAAAGTTAAATGGGAGGCACTTTTTTGCACACATCGTCACCAATAATTGTTCGAAGGTTTCTTGATTGAAAGTTATCTATAAAATTAGAAAATTGTTTGTAATTAAAAAAAAAATTTCTTGGTACAAAATAAAAATTTATATTTACTGTAATTTTAATATTATTTTTTGCTCATTTATTAATTAAAATAAAACTCAAACGATATCTAGTTTCAAAAAGATTTATTAAAATTGTTAATTGCTTTAATGATTAGCTATATAGTAAGAGAAATTAATTGATTTTTAAGAGGAAGGACCAGTGAAATTTTAATCCATCGTAATTTATATAATTTATAATTTTTATTTCTTTCTGATGATATTTAGAATTTAATTATAATCTATTATGAAAACTTAAAAAACAAATCATTTATTAATAATTCTTTTAACTTTTTGGGGACCAGTGTTGCTTTCAGGCAACATGAACATATTTTTATTAACTCGTGCATAAATTTCCTAATTTTCAAAACTAAACATTGAAACAATAATTGTCACATATTCTGAAAAATTTCGTATGACAGACGTAAGTCTTCAAATAAAAAACTTCAATAACTGTCCCTGAAAAGTTTGCTTAAAAATCAAAAATCGCGATTTTTTATATAACAATTTGGTACTCAAAGGGTTAATAACAATCAAATTTAAAAAAAATAAAAATTAAAAAGAAATTAAATTGATAATATTTAATTATTGATATTTAATTAAATTAATATTTAGAATTTAATTATAATCTACCATGAAATCTTTAAAAACAAGTAATTTATCAATAATTCTTTTAATAACAATCAAAATTTTCGAAAAATAAAAATTAAAAAAAAAATTAAATTGATAATATTTAATTATTGATATTTAATTAAATTGATATTTAGAATTTAATTTTAATCTACCATGAAAACTTAAGAAACAAGTAATTAATTAATAATTCTTTTAATAACAATAAAAATTTTAAACAACAATAAATTGGAAAAATAAAAAATGTTATTTTAGAATTTCTATTATTTCTCATTTAAATCTTTAATAATGCTAAAAAAAAGTTTATGCATGTCTGATTCCTCCCCTTAATTATCAAATTAATTTTAGAAATTATACTATTTAAATAATGAAAAATATTGTAAAAGATAACTAAAAATTTTAAACCATATTTCAGCTTTATTAGGCAGTAAAAAAATCTAATTGTTTTTAATTATTATTTATTAGATTCAAGAAATTATTATTCTGAGTCATGGAAATTAAAATTAAAAGAATTTTAACATTAATTAGATAAAAAATAACTATTGGGAAATAAGTGTTGGAGAAACATGATTTTATATTATTAACCTTTTTTCCTGCAGAACCCGATGAGTTGCAACCATAAATATCTTTAAATACATCGCTGTGATGATTTTCTAAATGACGCATCAAACCAGAAGTGTTACAATTCTTCATCTTAATTATCCTTTCTACATTTTCTTCGCGGTAAAGTTTGCAAATTCCTTTCTTATTTCGTATATCGACATTTTTAATTTCAAAATTCGTTTTCAGTCTCTTACTGCGTTCACTTTTGCTTTCCGTTCCACTGCTTTTAAAATTATATTTGTTAATCATAGAGCAATAAAACTTTAAATAATTTTATTGATAAATTAAAAATGAACAGAATTTTTATAGGTTAATAAACAAAAAGAAATTGTTTACCTATCTGACAACAAATCAGCTTTTCTTTTATCGGAATTCAATTCTTACATTTTTGGAGTCGAATAAATATTTTCGATGATAGAAATTCAATATATTATAAAATTATCTTCTAAAAATAAAAAAAAGTTTCATCTGTCAAAGTGACAATTTTCAAAATCGATATTGTTCAATATATCGCTGGTCTCAATCGACAAAACAAGGCAATACAGTTTATTGAAAAACAAAAGAAAATTCAATATTTTGTTGACAAGATCATTTCAATAACAATCGATAACACTCAATAATCAAGAATATTGCATCTTGACATTCATCACTAATTAAAATTAAATATTATAATAATAAATACTAGAATGATTTCAAACAAGAGTTTGAATTTCGCGCCGATTTCGACCAGTATAGGTTAGTTTTCGCTATTACATTGTGAAAAAGAAAAAAGCAAGCATTGCCGTGTATTCTCCGTTTCCTCCGCCGGTAGGTATAGTGGGGGAAGAATTGGCGGCGTGGTGGAGTAGAATTTCCGCCGCCTGCTGGCATCCCTGCGTCCTGCTCTTTCGCGAATATACGTGTTGTCAAAATAATCCATTATATCCAATAAGTTCTCAGAAACTACTTCTGAAAGTTCATTGAAGACGTCAATGACATCACATATAGGAAAAAATGCCAGGTTTAGAATCATATGCGTTCCCTTCCTTATGGTATCATCTGCAGGGTTATTATAAGCTACTTGCAAACCTTCTGATTGTATTCTTCTGTATAATGACTATTCCAGATGAAAGAAGCATCAACTTAACGGAATATTGGGATATTCAGAGCGACAAGCATTAATAATTGCATCTTCAAAGTCACTAACGATTCTCTGGAATCGACAATGGTGGATACCATACGTTGCAGCCATAGAAGCAATTGATCCAAGAACAGCCTCATACTAATCAGTTTTCTTCGATGATAGGAGAGCATATACAAATGGAAAAGCAATCACAGTAGGTTCATTTCCTCTAACATTGGGTTTTATAACCTTGCCCATGACGGTGAACAGCTGCGTAAAAAGTGAAGGCAAAACTTTAAAGTACCATCAACATACCAGGTATCACTATCAGCTAAACGTTCCAAATTATTGCGTGTAGAGAAAGCCACTACGCGACCCTCTCCGAAAGCAATATCATCTTGAGAATCGTACATAAGAAAGCGTTCGTTTGAAAATGTTTTTTTATAAGATTCAGGCAGTTCACACACAGAGAACTCAGTGTTGTTTTTGATGCGGGTAAATTTCGGTAGGGTAATTTTAGTGAGGATAAATTTTCTATAACAGAAAATTTACCTTATTTTCGGTAAAAAAACAACACTTCCGAGCTAAAGTTTGATGCAGACACTTTCAACACTGATTTCAGGTTAAAACAACACCCATTTTTCTCTGTGCATTTAAGTTTTCCAAACTTTTTGGATTTGGAGGCAGTTTGCGTCTCCTTTCTGTTCTCATTGTCTTTTTTAAGTTCTCTCTTTTCTGAAGTTGTCCTAACACTGCAGGACTCAAATCATACAGATTGTCGCGTATGATATATTGCAGGAAAACAATAAAATTTGTATAAATTTTAAATGGATGACATTTTTGATTAAGCATGTTAAGAGAAATTCAATTTTTATTTTGTTTATTTTTATTTTATTTTAAATACCTGTTTTGGAGGACATTCAGAGTGCATCTCAGCCTCCCGTTTTAAGTTTTCCATCACAACTTGTGCTTTTGCTTTATCGTAATTAGTCGTGTTCGCTTAATGCGGTGATCTCTCTGGACCTTTTAACACATTTAAGCCTTTTTTGTGACTTTCTTGCGTGATAGCACGCGCTCTATGCTCTTTTCGTCGGACGTATTCGCAATCCCAATATTTAATGTTGTTTTTACCTGATTTCGATTTAATGTAAATATAACCTTCTAATAATAATTTCCCTCCTACAATTCGAGGCTGTGACATATTTGAATCCATTTTTAATTGAACTGGTGGCTGTTTATAAAAACTGAAAAATTATACTTAAATTTACTGCGTGATTAGTTTTACACTTTCAAAAATTTGACGTTCGATAAACAAATGATTTTCAATTGTTTCACATATACATTAACTTTTATTTCTGCTTTTGTTCCGAGCTTCAAGTCGAATAAAAATTTAAATTCGGGGAATTGTATATTAGGGCGTTTGGATTCGGGGAAATGTATGCGGGAGAATAGATTTGGGGGAATGTCCATTCGGAAAAATATCTATTCGGGCGTTTGGATTTGGGGGATTGGTCATGTACCGTAAAAAGTTTTAAGTAAATTAAGAAAAAAATGTGTGACTTAAAGGGTTAACTTTAATATTTTGTTAATCCATCGACAAGGTTTAATTCTACTTTAAACAGAATATTGGATTATGCAATTTAATTAAAAAATGTTAATTACTATAGGATTAAGGGCAGTACATATTGGTACATATGATTCTTTACATCCTTACAAGCTATAATATAATTAACTATTTTTCAGATGATAAATTCTATTGGCTGCATTTTATTAGAACCAGTAATGTATTTGGAAATTGTTACTGATGAAGAATCATCATCATCAATTTTAGGAGATTTGGGTCGTAGAAGATCTGAAATAAAACATATTGATGTCCGAGGAAAAAATAAGGTCTTACTGATATAATAATTTTTTAAAATATGTAACATAAATAGAATTTATATTTAAGCAAGTATATCATATTATATGTGGACGTTCACACGAAAAGGGCTCATTTTAGCACTATTAAACTTATATATATGGGCGAATTCCTTGCAAAATTTTCCAAATTTTGAGTAGTCTTAGAACTTTTTCAGTGAAAAATTCGATAAGTTACAAAATTTTAGAGTTTAGAATGCCAAAAATCTCATTTCGAGAAAAACGGAATTTAAAGATGTGATATGAATTACTGTTAATATTTTTGTTTCTTCAGAGAAGTTATTCAGATAAGAATTGTTTCTAGTTCAGGGCATCTTAAATATCAATTTCTATCAATTTCTACAGAACATGTACATGCGTTGAATGGTTCTAGTTCACGATTGCTCAAGTATGATTTTAAGAATGCTAACTTGGAAGGATTTTAATCATTTTTCAGTAACATTGATTGGAATATGTGTTTGGATAAAGTCGATGTAAATATTGCTTTGAGTACTTTTTATGAAAATATTTATACTGCTTTTGAGTTTTTTGTTCCTATTAAAGTGATATTTCCTTCGAAATATCCATTTTGGTTCAATAACACTGTCCGACAAAAATAACTTTTTTTTCTGCCCCTTGAATAATTCTGGTCACTTTCGATAGATTTTTTCACGCTGATTACGAATCTGAAAAGAAAAATGCTCTAGCACGTCAATTTTTTGAGAAAATTAGTGTTAAAAAATCAAAAAAGCATGTTTTTGTCTATCTTTGAAAATCATTAAAAAATAAACAAGAGGTGCAAGAATTTTGTTTTTGGTTTTAAATGAAAGCTTGAATCACAACCAACAATTTCATTAAGAAAGAATTCGAAGGCATTTCCTGTAAGACAATTAAAAATAATTTTTTCCTATACATTAAATTTTGTTAAAATTTATATTTTTCTGGCACCATGTATAACCTCAGCATTATAAAACAAGTGATAAACAAATGAATTTTTTATTTTTCAAATTAATAACATTTTATATTATTTTCAGGTGACTTATTTTCTTCGAAAAAAATGTTGCAATTAATCTTGACGTATATGAATACTCAATAAAATAAGTAAACAATTTGAAAATTTAATTGATGCCTTTGAAATAAAATTTCTGTAATATAATTTTTACAAATATGTTGTACTTAAAACCTTTACAGAAATTTTAATTAAAACTTTATTTAAACGTTCAATAATAAATAAATCCTGCTCTACGCTAATTATATTTATTTATAGCACATAATTTTAAATAAATTAAATTAATATTAAAGAATTCTTCTAATAAAAATTAAATTACTCACTAATAAAAGAAAATGATATGTATTAAATTGAATATTCAGTGTTCATACAAATTAAATTATTTGATATATTTAAACACATATTTAATTTATAAAATTAATGATAACTCAATTTTTTATTGTAAAAATTATTTTCTGATTTTTAAATGTTGAAATTTATTTAATATTTCATTTTGTCTGCTTGTATCCTATATTAGAGCAAAACAACTATGTACTGAAAGCAATGTTATAATTTTGCAAAAACAAATAGTGTTAAATTCATAATAGGTATTCTTTATTTTAAATACATGAATTTTCTTTTTAAAATGAACTTTTCCTATGTTAAGTATATACATCAAGATTAACTAAAAAAAATTTTTAATTAAAATAAATAACCTGAAAATAATATAAAATGTTATTAATTTGGAAAGTAAAAAATTAATTTGTTTATCACTTGTTTTATAATACTGAGGTTATACATGGTGCCAGAAAAATATAAATTTTAACAAAATTTAATGCATAGGAAAAAATTATTTTTAATTGTCTTACAGGAAATGCCTTCGAATTCTTTCTCAATGAAATTGTTGGTTGTGATTCAAGCTTTCATTTAAAACCAAAAACAAAATTCTTGCACCTCTTGTTTATTTTTTAATTATTTTCAAAGATAGACAAAAACATGCTTTTTTGACTTTTTAACACTAATTTTCTCAAAAACTTGATGTGCTTGAGCATTTTTCTTTTCAGATTCGTTATCAGTGTGAAAAAATCTATCAAAAGTGATCAGAATTATTCAAGGGGTAAAATCAGTGTCGGACAGTGTAATGAACTAAAGCGTTGTATATGTTTTAAGAACATAGCGCATCGTAGATTCAAACAAACCGGAAGTAGAAGAGATTATAATTATTTCTCCTTTTTAAGATCTGAATGCAATAGGTTATCTAAGAATTGTTATAAATCGTATATTGAGAATATTAAACGTTCTATTTCTACTTGCCCAAAGAAATTTTGGAATTTTATTAATAATTTTCGTAGCTCTTCCGGTTTGCCTGAAATGATGAAACTTTGCAATATTGAGGCAAGTAATGATAAAGATATTGCCAACATGTTTGCGCGTTATTTTAAGAATGTTTATGAACTTCACATACTACTTCAACAAGTGTTAATCAGCATTCCGATTTTTCAAATTTTAATAATCTTCACATACCGGTAATTGATACCCGTGGGGATCCCGGGCGCAGAATAGGCCCCCTGCGATCGGCTGCATGTCGTAAGAGGCGACTAAATAAGGCTCGGAGTGGTGACACTGCTTGCGGTTAGTACTCGGATCGTCCCCGGCTTTCCTATAGAGCAGTGGCTTACGATGATGATGGGCAGTGCTGTGACAGCCCGGCAGGTCTAATATAGACCGTCAGCCTAACTTGCCGAAGCAAGGGTGGTAAGATTCTTAATCGGTACTCATACCAGAGTACTAAACGGTACCATGGGGACTGGACCGAGCCCGGGGGACTTGCCGAAAGGCTTGTTTCCTTCCGGTCATTGGGTTAGACTCGTTGGGGCAGTTGGTTATAGCCTACATTGCTTGAGGCTAGGGGCGCTATGAACGGACCGAGGCTTCGGCAACGGACCTAGTAACTAGCGCCTCGACATGTGAGTTGTGGTGCCAACTCGGGTTGTTACCTGCAGAGTAACCAGGGATTGGAAAGGTCCCGTCATTCTACCGAAGGGCCGCAAATGTTTTTACCAGATTTTAGTAATACATCATTTTTCAATTTTCTGCAAATTTTTTTGTGAATTCTAGATGGAAAAAGGAACTTTTTCGAAAAGGTCTTATGTTCGCTAAAACTTTCTGGAAGTCGCTATAATTTTTTCAGAAAATAAAAAACTTATTATTTTGAGTAATGTGTCGACATATGAGGCATTTTACGTGTAATGTCCTAAGTTGAAATTTCAACTTCTTGAAAAAATTGAAACTCGGGGAATTTGTTGTTCTATCAAGTAGAAATGTGCCCCAAAAAATATTTTTGACTTTTTCGAAAATTTGAAGGAGCTAGAGGGGGCCAATTTGACCAATTTTGCTAACACCGGCTACTTTGTGAATTTTTTTTAACATACTTTTAATGGGAAAAATTTTTTAGAATATGTTTCGGAAGGGTTTTTTCGTCCTCTTTTCAATGGTGAATTTTATTTTTTAATATTCTAAAAATTTATCCCCATTTTTGATAATTAATATTTAAATTTAAATTTCCCAAAAAGGGTCCGTTTTATTTGAAAATAAATTATTGCAAACGAAAGCTGAGGTTTTTTCTTATGCGCATGTAAATTTTCAGAATGCCTTTTTTTTGTTTTTGAGTTATTAAATTTCAAAGAATAAATTCCTGGGCGCTGCGTCGCGGTGGCACTGAGCCACGTGTTACCCAGCGAGAAAATGCAATTGTAAAGGCAGAGAGACTCGTGACTCGGTAGTGGACGGACGTCTGTGAATGGAATTGTAATTATTGAGACTGATTGTTTCTTAAAGTAATAAAATCTTTATTCGAGTTAATTTAAGTAGTGTTTATTTCTTGACTTATGAAGAACATGCTCAGGGAACTATGGAGATCACTTTTTAATTAATTGTCTGACTATTTCTACACAAATTAACATAACCTCAACCTCACCACGAGGTCCAAAGACTCCATACTGGTGACGCCGAAATTCTTGAGAAATAAGTGCAAGATATCCATCAGCATCACAAACATCTTACTTAAGAGAAGAAACTCTATATAATAATCAACCAACAAAATTTTTCTCAATAATGTGCAACTTAAACGTGTTGTAAAAAACATTCCACCCAAGCAGCATCAACGAAAAGCAGGCTCGTTCACAGAAAATTATAAAGATAAGTACAATTTTTCACGACACAAAATAGTAATTTAATTCGTGATTTTAAAAATATTTTATTTATCAATTTCAAAAGTATTTTATTTATCAATTTTGATTTAATCTTCAAGTTCAAATTACAATTTTCGAATATTTATTCATGTAATTTTTGTCGAGAAATTAAATTAGACTGAAAAGAATTCAAGGTTAAGAATATTTACATTTTATAAGAAACATAAAATTTTGTCTTTCCTTTATTTTCTTTCTTCGCCAAATTAATTGATTTCATGCAAAATAAATCATCAATCAAACAAATCATTTTAAAACTTAAAATTTTCTTTCATCGACTTTATTGGAACTAACAAAAAAACATAGCAAATTGTATCAACAACATCGAGAAGTCTACGAATGAAAGGCTGAGCCGTATACGTCCATCAACCACGCTCGAATAAAGTAGATAGAAAAATTAAAATTTTTTCCTTGTAACAAAAAAAGTAGTTTTAGCATTTTTACAAAAATTTTTTATTTGCTCGATCTTGTCTCTCTCTCAACTCTGGTTTGTCCAAGTCGAAAGACTACTCGCGCGAAAACAAATGTCGGAAGCAGAAAAAGCTGACGTCCTTATTTTTAATTTAAATTCCGAAATTTTATCATGCGAAAAAAATATCGCGATAGCTTCACCGAGCCCCGAAGACATTTTCCAGAAAATAAAAAAGGGAATCATGGCGAATTTCGGAGTTTTAAACGAAGTGCGCTTACGTCAACTCTTAAATGTCGACATACTAAACGGAAAACCCTCGCATATTTTAAGCCAATTACGTAATATAGCTGGCGAAAGCTGTAATGACGAAATAATCCGAAGACTTTTTATGGAACACTTACCGGAAGAACATCGCATTATCCTTGCCCCATGTACTGTACAGAATTTAACCGAACTCGCGACAATGAAGACAAAATTTCGGAACAAGTCAAATCAGACCCCACAGCAATTCTCGCGAAAAAAAGCGATAAATGTTGGTACCATAGAAAATGCGGGAAAGATGCCCGCAAGTCCGGCCAAAACGGATGCACAATGAAAATAACTGCATCCTCGGGAAAACACCGCACCATTTAAATGCCATTGGCACGGAAAAGAAATCAAAGCGCCTCCATATACGCGATTCTAAAACCGGTATAATTTTCCTTGTCGACACCGGGTCGGACATATCAATTTTACCCCAAAGAAATAACGAACGAGGTGAACCATCCGAATTTGTTCTGTACGCGGCAAATAATTCGCGAATTTCGGCTCAAAAAAACTACAACTTAACTTAGGATTGCGTGGGACTTCCACATCGCAACAGTTTTTATATCCAATTCTGGGGGCGGATTTTTTGTCACATTACGGCATAGCCGTAGATTTAAAAACACAAAAGTTGATCGACTCAATTACCGGTATAAATTCCAAAGGAACAGTAAAATCAGTTTCATTAGCGAATATTAACAACGTGAACCAAACGTCCACATTTGCACATTTATTCGCAAAGTTTCCGGAAATTACAAATCCTACAGCACCTTCGTTTTTCAAAAACAGCCAAGTTTCACACCGAATAATCATAATCGGGCAACCCATAGTCCAGCGTGCCCGTAGATTACGTCCTGAAAAGAGCAAAGTAGCCAAGGACTACTTTCAACTCATGTAAGAATCGGGCCGTTGCCGACCGTCCAATATAAATGGCGATAAATGTCAATTGGGCGTCGAGGAAATCGAATTCCTCGCTCACATAATTAACGCGAAAGGTTCGAAATCATCACCCGAGAAAATTAGAGCCATAACGGAATTTCCCAAATCGGAAACAGTATTAGCAATGCGTAAATTGCTAGGTATAACAAATTTCTACCGCCAGGTAATTAAAAATACAGCCCAGATCCAAGCCCCTCTGAATGCATTTCTTGAAGACTCGCGGAAAAACGAAAAAAGGGTTATAAAATGGAACCATGAAGATGAAAAAGCTTTTATTGAACTTAAAGACGAACTCGCCAAACAAACATTGCTCGCCCGCCCTTCGGAAACCGTACTGATGCGACTAATCACGGACGCATCCGACTTCAATATCGGAGCGGTTCTAGAACAGAAAATCGACGAACAAGGGACCCCTTAGGTTTCTTTTCGCGCAAACTGAGACCCACTCAAAAAATATATGGCACATACGACCGCGAGCTTACTGCAATACACGAGGCAGTCAAATATTTTAAACATTAACTCGAAAGAGGAGGAACGACAGTCCTCACCGACCACAAACCCTTATTTATTCACTATCTCAAAACTCCGATAAAGCGTCCGACCACCAACGGCGACAAATCTCCTTTATTTCACAGTATATAAAAAATATAGCATATCGCAAGAAACCGATCGGAATTAAAAAATATTCTGGAATTAAAAAACACATCGTTGAAAATGAAGAAACTAAAATTCGGTCCGGATCATCTTAACATTCAGTGCCATATTTCGGGCGATAACGTACGTTCCTTTGTTACAATCGCATTTAGAAAGAAAATATTCGACATTTTGTACTCACCGGCACATCCGAGCGCTAAAATAACAAGTAAAATCATTTGACGAAGATACATGTGGCCCTGAATCGACAAAGACATAACCCAGAGGGCGAAATCATGCCTGGACTGTCAACGCGCGAAAGTAGCAAGACATACACGATTAAAACCAGCAAGTTTCGTTCCCCCTGACGCGAGATTTAAACATGTCCACATGGATTTAGTAGGTCCCTTGCAGCGAATCGACGGATTTCAATACTGTCTGACCATGATGGATAGATTCACCCGTTGGCCAGAAGCCATTCCGATACCAGATATCACTGCACAAACAGTTTGTCGAGCAGTAGTAGATCACTGGATCTGAAGATTCGGAACCCCCGAAACAATCACGACTGACCAAGGGACCCAATTCGAATCCCTTTTGTTTAAAGAACTATTGAACGTATCCGGTTGCAACCAGATCTGTACAACCCCGTATCACCCCGCGACGAATGGCCTAACCAACCGTTTTCATAGAACTTTAAAAGGTGCAATAATGTGCCAGACAATGACTGGACTCGCGTATTATTAACGGTACTACTCGGACTACTTGTGAATGTTATGGAGTGCGCGTCTTCCCCAGTAGAATACATGTACGGAACCACACTCCGCGTGCCTGGCGACTGGTGCTGAAGTAGGAGGATCAGACCAACCGTGAAGAATTCATATTTGAATTTCAACAACACATGAGAGAAATCAAGCCCGTTTCCGTCGAGCATCATGATCGTCGGAAAACATTTATAAGCAAAGATCTGAACGATTGCACACACGTATTAATATGCGTAGGTGCATCGCGACGTTCATTGCAGTGCCCCTACACTGGGCCCCATAAAATAGTCGAACTAGTTTCGAATCGAACAATGAAAATCGATGTTAACAGTAAACGAAAAACAGTTTCGTTAGAAAATGTGAAACCGGCAATATATGTGACGCTCCACAATAATTTTATACTTATTATTTTATCTTATTAATTAAACTTTGATGTTATTAATGCTTTCAGGAATTTCAGAGACCCACTTTTAATAATAATAATAATATAAAAAAGGCAATTACTATTTTATCAATAAAAGATTTTTCGATTACATCTATATTCTCAACCAAATTTTTAATACAGTCTATTTAAAAAAATTACATTTTTATTAACCCATTTAGTCCCAAATGTCCGTTTTTTTAGTACAAATTCGAGCTTCCCGTTCTAAGGGTTCCGGTTTCAAAAAAAATCGAGACAAAGGTTTTCTTATGGATTTGAGTGTCCTCTTTCAGAATCTGGAAAAAAATTATAATTTCGACTTAATGATAAAAAGTTATAATTGTTTAAACAAAAAAAACCCGTTTTTTAGTGTTTTTTTCTTTAAATGCAGATTATTTAATTGAAATCGGCTTGGGAAAAATCTGGAACATAAAAATATCGCGTCCAAAATGTTAGGACTATCAAATAGACATACTGCCAAAAACAATTTTTTACAAATTTCAAAATGGCGCCTCAATAATGACCGCCAAAATATACAAATATGGAAAAATAATTTAAAAAAATTTTAACACTACATTTTTTTTACTTTTACGCTTCATTTAAATAAAATAATGCTGCTTCAATAAAAAATATTGTTATTTGATGTTATTTAACAATATTATAAACAATTATTATAAACAATTTGAAAACTATGAGCCAAAGTGAATGTAAAAAATTTATTTTCATCAATTCTCTTTTTTGGGGAAGGTAATTTTTTAAATTTTATTATGCTCTCTGGTTATCAAAATGTTGCATAAGGATTAAACTTTCATTTAACATTATTTAGCAATATTTAAAAATGTTATAAACAATTTTGCAAAAAATGAAATAGATTGGTAGAAATTTTATTTTTTTAATTTTATTATGCTCTCTGGTTCACTTGATTTGTCATTAGAATAGATATTTAAAAGACAAATCTTTGTCTGTAATTATTTAAGATTTTTTTACAATGTTATAAACAATTTTTATAAAAAAAGATGTTCAGAGTGGACAAAAATATTCTTTTCTTCACTACTAACTTTCTTTTGTCATTTAAAGTGGAAACTAAAGTATCTATTGTTTATAAAAAATTTGTAAACAATGTATAAAAATAGTTACTAAACACTGAATTTAACGATCATTCCGAGTCAGGTGTACACCTGACTCGGAATGATCGTTAAATTCAGTGTTTAGTAACTATTTAAAACAACCGAGTGATAATATCATATAATAATTTAATGTATAAAAATGTTGTAAACAATTCTTATAAACAATTTGCTAAATATGAAGTACCATCATTGAAAAAAAGCATTTTTTTTATTATATAATACCTTCTTGTAATCAAATTCTTTGTTATAGATATAATCTTTCATTTAACATTATTCAGCAATTTTTAACAATGTTATAAACAATTTTTATAAACAATTTTAAAAATTGTTTATAAATTTTTGATAAACGATTGAATCATCAGTTTTCATTTTCATGTTAGAATAGGTTAGTAGGGTAAGTGTGTCAATTGTGGCGGGTGCTCCTATTATGGCGAGTTTTTAATAAATGGATTAATATAATTATTTAAAGTATCTTTAAAATTACCAAAAAAATACCAAAATTATTTAAACATATTAATTATTAAAATCAAACAAAAAGAATACACGAAAACTTTATATTTACCTATTATATTTTAATTTAAAATTAACGAGTTTATGAAATTGTGAGTGCTGCTCTAACAATTTGCTGACGGATCAAAAACACCAATTATTAAATAACCTGTATTTTCGTTTTTATACCTAAAATACAGTTTATTATGTTTGTTTTGAATAAAGTAAAGCTCATTCTTTCCAGAAAATGGGGGTGGTAGCGATTCTACGCAAATAAACCCTACAAAATAAAATCCTACTCAATTAACTCTACACCAGGAAATTGTACACAATACATTTAATAAATTTGATTAAATTAACTTTTAAAAAATTCTAAATAAATAAATTCTACAAATAAATATTCTACACAATAATAATACTAAATAAAATGTAACTTTAAATAAAATTTATTTAATTTTGCACGGTTAAATACTACATTAAAAAATTCTACACAATGTATTTTTAAACGACGAAAAATACAAATTATTTTTTCAATTTAATTTTTAATTCTCCACACTTAAATTGGACCCAAGAAAACTACACATTGGAAAAAGATGGATTAAATTAAGATTAAAAAAATTCTAAATAAAGAAATTCTACAAATAAATACTCTACACATTAGAACTAAATAAAATGTAACTTTAAATAAAATTTATTTAATTTTGCACGGTTAAATACTACATAAAAAAATTCTACGCAATATAACGAAAAAAATAACAATTATTTTTTAAATTAAATTTTTAATATTCTGCACAGTTAAATTGAAAACCAAAAAACTTGACACAATGAAATAATTTTTTTAAGAAATTTTAAAACTTGTCAAATATATTCTTCAAAAAAAACTCTACACATTAAAATAAAATAAATATAAAGTTTTAATCTAATTTGTTTAATTCTACACAATTAAATTCTATATCAGAAAATTGTACACAAATTATTTTTAAGCAAGGAAAAATATTTTCTTTATTTTTTTAATTTAATTTTTAACCCTATACATTTTAATTCAACTCTGGAAAACTCTACAAAATAAAACTCAACACAAAAATTTTTGGCAACAAATATATAATATTATATTATATTATATTATATTATATTATATTATATTATTATATTATATTATATTATATTATATTATATTATATTATATTATATTATATTATATTATATTATATTATATTATATTAAATTATTTAAATATTATATTATATTATATTATATTATATTATATTATAATTTATTATATTATATATATATTATTATTATTATTATTATATTATATTATATTATTATTATTATTATATTATATTATATTATATTATATTATATTATATTATATTATTATTATTATTATTATTATTATTATATATTATTATTATTAATTAAATGAATTCATTTGTAGAGTTTCTTTGTGTTTAATTTAATTGCGTAGAGGTAAAAAAATAATTTCATCTTATCTAAAAATAATATGCGAAGACTTTAAAGCTCATTTGTGTAGAGTTTTCCAGAGTTGAATTAAAATGTATAGGGTTAAAAATTAAATTAAAAAAATAAAGAAAATATTTTTCCTTGCTTAAAAATAATTTGTGTACAATTTTCTGATATAGAATTTAATTGTGTAGAATTAAACAAATTAGATTAAAACTTTATATTTATTTTATTTTAATGTGTAGAGTTTTTTTTGAAGAATATATTTGACAAGTTTTAAAATTTCTTAAAAAAATTATTTCATTGTGTCAAGTTTTTTGGTTTTCAATTTAACTGTGCAGAATATTAAAAATTTAATTTAAAAAATAATTGTTATTTTTTTCGTTATATTGCGTAGAATTTTTTTATGTAGTATTTAACCGTGCAAAATTAAATAAATTTTATTTAAAGTTACATTTTATTTAGTTCTAATGTGTAGAGTATTTATTTGTAGAATTTCTTTATTTAGAATTTTTTTAATCTTAATTTAATCCATCTTTTTCCAATGTGTAGTTTTCTTGGGTCCAATTTAAGTGTGGAGAATTAAAAATTAAATTGAAAAAATAATTCGTATTTTTCTTCGTTTAAAAATACATTGTGTAGAATTTTTTAATGTAGTATTTAACCGTGCAAAATTAAATAAATTTTATTTAAAGTTACATTTTATTTAGTATTATTATTGTGTAGAATATTTATTTGTAAAATTTATTTATTTAGAATTTTTTAAAAGTTAATTTAATCAATATTTTTCAAATGTGTAGAGTTTTCTGGTGTACAATTTGACTGCGTAGAATCATAATTTAAAATAAAAAAATTATTATTAGAATTTTATTTTAATTAAAATAAACTGTGTCAAATTTTCTGATGTAGTATTTAATGGGGCGGTATTAATCCTACACAAATAAACACTACACAAGAAAATTCTACACCGCTAACTGTACATTTGAAAACCCTCAACTGAATTTTAAAAAAAATATACTACACAAGTAAATACTACATTCTAATACCCTACACAGTAAACTGAAAATTGAGAAACTCTCACCGTAAACTGCACAAGAGTAAACTCTACACATTTATGTAAAAATGAAAATGCCATTTTCAAATAATTCTACATAAATAAATTCTACAGTATTAAACTCCACACAACTATAAAAATTAATTAATGGATTCTTATTATAAATCTACACAATTAAATTCTACACATGAAAATTGGGCGGTATTAATCCTACATAAATAAACTCTACACAAGAAAATTCTACACCGCTAACTGTACATTTGAAAACTGTCAACAGAATTTGAAAAAAAATATACTACACAAGTAAATACTACATCCTAAAACCCTACACAATAAACTGAAAATTGAAAAACTCTCACCGTAAACTGCACAAGAGTAAACTTTACACATTCATGTAAAACTGAGAATGACATTTTCAAATAATTCCACACATATAAATCCTACATTAGTAAACTCTACACAGCTATAAAAATTAATTAATGGATTCTTATTATAATACTACACAATTAAATTCTACACATAAGAATTGTCATTAACCATTTTGGTTTATTTTTATATTTCTACAGAATTAAACTAAACATTTGTAAATTCTACACATAAAATAAAAATAAATAAACCCTACACAAGTCAATTCAACACACTATATGAAAATTAAACTCCATACGAGGAAACTGTACACATGTGTCATTTTTTGTTATGAAAACATTTCTCTGTTGTTTCCTTAGTAACGACATTTAATTGTTCAAAAAATTAGTTGTTAACGAATTTAATTGTTTGTTTGAATTTTAATTGTTTCAGTTTTTTAAACTATTTTTAAGACTGATTGTAAAAATTAAAAACTATATTTTGTAATACATTTACAGTCAGGTCTCGCTAAGTGTCGTCACTGGGAATTTTTTTGGTAACGTCGGTCTCAGTAAGTGTAATTGGCCTAAATCACGCCCTTCAGTAAAAGTAATCATTTCATTGGTTTATGTTGCACACCGGTTTTGTGAAATCGACTTTTGCATGGGAGAGAGTAAAAATAGTGGGAATAGTGACACTTGTCGGGTCTCGAACGAAAACACTTTGTGAGTCATGACACTTACTGAAAACGATACTTTGCGAGACCTGACTGTAAATGAATTACAAAAAAATAGTTTTTAATTTTTACAATCAGTCTTAAAAATAGTTTAAAAAAACTGAAACAATTGAAATTCAAACAAACAATTAAATTCGTAACAACTAATTTTTTGAACAATTAAATGTCGTTACTAAGAAAACAACAGAGAAACGTTTTCATAACAACAAATGACACATGTGTACAGTTTCCTCGTATGGAGTTTAATTTTCATATAGTGTGTTGAATTGACTTGTGTAGGGTTTATTTATTTTTATTTTATGTGTAGAATTTACAAATGTTGAGTTTAATTCTGTAGAAATATAAAAATAAACCAAAATGGTTAATGACAATTCTTATGTGTAGAATTTAATTGTGTAGTATTATAATAAGAATCCATTAATTAATTTTTATAGCTGTGTAGAGTTTACTAATGTAGGATTTATATGTGTGGAATTATTTGAAAATGGCATTTTCATTTTTACATAAATGTGTAGAGTTTACTCTTGTGCAGTTTACGGTGAGAGTTTCTCAATTTTCAGTTTACTGTGTAGGGTATTAGAATGTAGTATTTATTTGTGTAGTATATTTTTTTTTAAATTCTGTTGAGAGTTTTCAAATGTACAGTTAGCGGTGTAGAATTTTCTTGTGTAGAGTTTATTTGTGTAGGATTAATACCGCCCCGTATTTAATCGTGTAGAATTAAAAGATTTTAATGATATATTTTGTTCTATTTAATTCTAATGTGTAGGACTTTTTTCTGTAGAATTTATTTACGTAGAATTAATCAAATTTATTAAATGTATTGTGTAAAATTTCCTGGTGTAGAGTTAATTGTGTAGAATTTTATTTTGTAGGGTTTATTTGCGTAGAATCGCTACCACCCCAAGAAAATGAAGCTTTACTTTGTTTTTATGTTTTATTTAATAATAATTAAGAGCGCCATATTTAGAACAATATTTACCGCTTGCTTTAGTTATGGCGCTTAAGGAATTCATCTACCTTTTTGAATGGAAAATTAACCTTAATTAAACTCTGATTATTACGTCCTTTCACACCTGTCACATATGGATATTTTTAGGTTCTTCTTATATTATGGTAAATTCACAGTTCTGTGGTTGCCTTACAGGAGTTACCATGAGAGTTATCGAAGGAGAAAAAATTACTTTGAATTTACTCTCTCTCTCTCACTCCCATTTATTAAGAGAACAAGCTATAATAGAACAGAAAATTAGAAAAATGCAAGAAAAAATCATTTCCATGGAAGAAAAACAAAAAAAGTTAAATAATTTTTACGCAGGAAAAATACTGAAATATAAAGTTGTTAAATATTAAAAATTAGAAAATATTTTTTTACACATTTTGTTATTATATAATAAATATTTATGTTTAGTTAAGTTTTATATCAGTTAAGAAGAGTGTTTAATATGTAGAAAAACAAATAGTTCGATTTAATTTAAAAAAATGCAGTGTTTTAACAATAATAATTAATCATGCGCTATAATTGGCTCGCCATAATTGGATCCGCGCAATAACTGGCGCGCAGAAACTTGCTCAAGCGCGCCACAATACACGCATTCGATATTAGTTTTAATTTCTTAAATTTGTTTAAATAATTGGTTTTTATAAAGTTTTAAGTATTGTTATATTATTTAAATTATATTAGGTTTCAGTTAAATAAATAATAAGTTTAATTCATTCAATAAAATTGTCTTATTTTCTACTTCAAATGCGGAGAAACCAAAACCCCGCCATAATTGGCACACTTACCCTAGTAAAGAAAAAATTTGTTCCTTCTCTGAACATCTTTTTTTATAAAAATTGTTTATAACATTGTAAAAATTTTTTTAAATAATTACAGACAAAGATTTGTCTTTTAAATATCTATTCTAATGACAAACAAACAAATAAAGAAAATCAAATTTTTTTTTCCACCCTAAACTGATTTTTCTATGCCAATTGTTTATAACATTGTTAAAAAAAATTGCTGAATAATGTTAAATGAAAGAATATATCTAAAACAAAGAATTTGATTACAAGAAGGTATTATATAATAAAAAAATGCTTTTTTTCCATGATGGTACTTCATATTTAGCAAATTGTTTATAAGAATTGTTTACAACATTTTTATACATTGTTTACAAATTTTTTATAAACAATAGATACTTTAGTTTTCACTTTTAATGACAAAAGAAAGTTAGTAGTAAAGAAAATAATATTTTTGTCCACTCTAAACATCTTTTTTTATAACAATTGTTTATAAAAATTGTTTATAACATTGTAAACAAATTTAAATAATTACAGACAAAGATTTGTCTTTTAAATATCTATTCTATTGACAAACCAAGTGAATAGTGAAAAAAATATTTCTTTTCACTCTAAACTTCTTTTTCTATAAAAATTGTTTATAAAAATTGTTTATAACATTTTTAAATATTGCTAAATAATGTTAAATGGAAGTTTAATCCTTATGCAACATTTTGATAACCAGAGAGCATAATAAAATTAAAAAAATAAAATTTCTACCATTCTATTTCATTTTTTGCAAAATTGTTTCTAAAAATTGTTTATAACTTTCTTAAACATTGCAAAATAATTTTGAGTTAAATTGTTTACTTTCAATATCCATTTTTACCTTCTCCAAAAAAGAGAATTGATGAAAATAAATTTTTTACATTCACTTTGGCTCATAGTTTTCAAATTGTTTATAATAATTGTTTATAATATTGTTAAATAACATCAAATAACAATATTTTTTATTGAAGCAGCATTATTTTATTTAAATGAAGCAGAAAAGTAAAAAAAATGTAGAGTTAAAATTTTTTAAAATTATTTTTCCATATTTGTATATTTTGGCGGTCATTATTGAGGCGCCATTTTGAAATTTGTAAAAAATTGTTTTTGGCAGTATGTCTATTTGATAGTCCTAACATTTTGGACGCGATATTTTTATGTTCCAGATTTTTCCCAAGCCGATTTCAATTAAATAATCTGCATTTAAAGAAAAAAAACACTAAAAAACGGGTTTTTTTTGTTTAAACAATTATAACTTTTTATCATTAAGTCGAAATTAAAATTTTTTTTCCAGATTTTGAAAGAGGACACTCAAATCCATAAGAAAACCTTTGTCCCGATTTTTTTTAAAACCGGAACTCGTAGAACGAGAAGCTCGAACTTGTACTAAACAAAACGGACATTTGGGACTAAATGAGTTAATGTAATAAAACACGAAATGGAAAGGTAATTAATTAAATTAATTATATTTAATAATATTATAAATACAATGAATTATACATTGAAATATACATAATTATTATATTATCTTTCCATTATACAAAAAAGTTTCAGTATCATTTTCATTATTTATTATTGTTATATGAAATGTATATTATGTGGAAAATTTTTTAAAATAATACATCCATTTTTCATTGTTTTATGATTTTTAAACATTGTTTTGAACTTTTTTCGCTATCAACAGTAGCATTGTTTTGACTGTGTGTTTACTAACTCAAAACAAAACATTCCGCTGCCGCGAATTATGTGCAGTAGAAAAATACGTGGTTTTAACTAATAAGTTAAAATAATGGAATTCGATTTAAAATTTAATAATTTAGTGGAAGCAGGTTATTGTTCTCCAAGCATTAACGAGGAAAATAATGATGTTGAAATTGTGGTAAGTATAACTGGTAAAAATAAAAATCTTTTTAATTATAAATAAAAATTATATAATTTTTTAAAAAATATTGTGTTTTTATTTCTTTTTGGTCAATTTAAAAATAAATTGAAAAAATTGTGGCATTTACTTTTTCTTAGTAACAATTACAACACTTATTATTAATTTTTATATTAGTATACAAGCTATTTAAACGATTTTTTTTAAACAAGTATTTCTTTTCTTTGTAAGAAACTCTCAAAAAAGTAGTCAATAACAGACTTCGCACTGGATAATGAATTTTGAAAAAGTATCAAAAAGTATCTTTCAAACTAAAAAACGTAGGTATCGAAAAACTAAACGAATTTTATTATTATTCATGAAAGAATTTTAATAAATATAAAAAGCAGTTTAATTCTTAAGACAAATTTTATTACAATTTTTAAATAACTGATTTTTTTCGACTAATTTTATGCAAATTCTAATTTGAATAGTTTAATTCCTGAAAAAATTTTATTATTCATGAAAATTATTTAATTCTTACCAAGATTTTTATAAAAAAAATTTTAAGTAATTCAATTGTTTGGAAATTTTATGAAAATAGTAGATATTAAAAATAATCGAACTGCGAAAGTTTTTAAAAATAATTCAATTCTCAAGAAATAATTTATTACTTTTAGAAATAATTGAATTTTGTGATGATTATTATTTATGAAGATAACTTAATTTTTCAAATAATTTTAATAAAATGCATCGAAATAATTACATTTTTGGGAATAATTTTGTTATTAATTAATAGAATTGAAATTTTTTGAAGAATTATTTATGTAAATAATTGAATTCTTGTGAATGATTTTATTAAAATCTAAAAGAATAAATAAAATATTTCAAAAAAAAATTAATTAAAATTGTTTTTAAAATAATTGATTTCTTGGTTACAGGTGTTACGTCAAAACAAGAAACCTTTTTAAATATACCTAACGTTCCTGGTTTTAAATTAGCTTCATACATGAATCTAATTTGGGATGAGGATAAGTCAATGAGCCTACTAAATGTTGTGAGAGAATAATTTATTTAAAAACCAACAAGAAAGAAAAGAGTTGACAAAAATACAATAAGTAAAAAGTTATGAATCTTACTTAAAGAATAACGATTACTTGTGGTGTGATGATTATCTTGTAATCCAATCTTGAGTGGTGATGAGCACTAGACGAAAAGGGACCGCCTAATTGTTGTCCTTAATGGTGGAGTATTTGCGCTGGTGTTTACAGTAATGAGATAGTGTATTGTATTCCGAAAAATATCTGCTAGTCCCAGACAGTTGTCGCCTCTTAAGCAAATTTCAATGTTTCGTAATTTGGAATGTGATACTTCAATATTAGAGTTTTGTAGATACTCGAAAGAGTTTCCAAATTTATATTTTTGGAAATTGATAAAAGTTATATTTCGAAGATCGATGAATGAGGTGTTGATTTGAAACTGATTTCAAATAAATACTTGGGGAATAATTCACTTGTAATGAAGTATGTTTAAATTAATACTTGGACGACACTTTTAAATAATGTTAAAAGGTATACTAGGAGACTTTTCACTTATAATAATGTCTAAAGGTTTACTGGGAGTTCACTTTTGAATAATGTTAAAAGGTGTACTGGGAGACTGTTCACTTGTTGACGATTAGATGAATACTGCTGATTTCCAAAAAATTACTCTCTGATCTCTGCTTAATTTCTTTACCTTTTTTATACGAAACTGTTCCATTGTTTATAATCATATACGTGTAGTTATTGAGAGTGGGAGAGCAAGGTGACTATGAACACCTGTGCACTTGTTTATCTTTTCTCTCTTTCTAATTTTCATGTCTCCTCAAAATAGTGGTAAGGATGATCATAGCCTGTTTACTTTTTTATGCTCGATGCTGCTGTGGACTAATCTTTTCTCTTTTTCTAATTTTTGCGTCTCTTCAAGCCCTCTCTTTGTGTATAGATGTTTTTTCTTCCTTCCTGTGGCGAAGTTGTTTGAAGGTTGTTGATCTGATGCACTATCGTTATTCTTTTTACATGATTTAAAATATTATTCTCTTTTCTTAGAATTATTATGATTTGTAATTTATTCAGATACGTATAAGACATATAATATCAATTGCCATATATTCAAAAATATTATACTTATAATGGAATAATATGAAATACATAAAATATAATTATAAAATATTTACAAAAAATACAATATCGAAAACAAAATACATACATAAGTATTGTACTTAATTTAGGTACGTTAATTAGAAGTTACGGACGTAACACCTACCCCCTTAGATTCAGCATGGGAGAGAATCGAAACATGCTCAAACTTTTCAAACACTTATTTTTATAGAGGAGATGTTATTACTGCTCATACATACATTATGTCCATTCTTTGTATTAAAAAAAAATTTATTTAAACTTATATTATTTCACTCATCTTTTATCCGAATTTTAATAATTCTTTCAGTTATTAATTAACGATTTTTAATCATTTATACAAAGAATTTATGTGTCACAGTTTTAGTAATTATTTGTGTTACAATTTGATGCGTAAAATTTTTTAAAGAACAAATTTTTTTTTACAAGTGATTGAGTTTGCGTAGAATTTTTTTTATCGAAGTTTACGATTTGAAAATTTTTTAGTTTGCTTGGAAATTATTAAAGAAAATTTTTTTTAATAGTTCTATGAATTTGAGAATTTGAAAATATACTACTTTAAATTTTACAAACAGAAAATATTTCTTTCTTTCTGAAGCATATAAATTTTTAACCCTATTTTTATTACTTATATTCCATTTTTAGTTTTATTCATACAAATTTCTTTCACTCTCAAGTAATATTTTTACATGAATCTTCTGAAGTAATTTTATAATTATACAATTCAGTCAATAATAGGGTACAATTTGTATGTAGAAATGTTTGTTATTAGAAATTTGAACAATGCCTTTTTAGAGTCTTCTTTAATAAAATCATATTGAACAATTTATAGGGTTTATTTTAATGTATGATAAGAATTAGGTTCTATTTCTTTTAGTTTTAAACAATCATATAGAATAATGTTTAAGATTTAAGATAAAATCATTACAAAATAAAAAATTGCCAAAATCTAAAAATATAATTCAAACTTGTGAACATTTAAATGAAATAATTTTTCAAATTACATTATTGTTATAGTGAAAAAAACTTAATAAAAATTTGTATATATAGAAAAGTTTAATACATTGAAAAGAATTTAATTCTTTTTTTCTATTAAAAGTCCCTAATTGCAATATTATACCATATGTATTATTGAAATTATTCTATTATTCTTGTTTAATTCGCGATAGTTTTAATCTGTTTGTATGTACTATTTTTTATTTATTTTTAACTTGTATTTTAATGCTTCTTTGTTTAAAATTTCTAATATTTTGTGTGGGCCTGTATATCAATTAGCAAATTTATGAATTTTTCCCTCGTGTGGTAAAAATACTTCGTCTCCGAGTTTAAGATTTTGTGGGTTGCAATTTCTATCATAATAGACTTTTGATTTTTCTTTTGCTTATATTAAATTTTCTCTAGCTATGTTTCTCATTTCATAAAGTCTTAATATTAAGTCTGTTAAATATTGGTCGTAAGTTTCTAATTTTTATGTTCAAGTGGCGGATCGCTTGACGGTAATCGTGCTAATTTTCCAAAAATTAATTCGTATGGAGTACACTTTGTTCCTTCATGAATACTTGTATTATACGAAAACATAGCTAATTCTAACCAATCGTCCCATTCTTCATTTTTATTTATAAATTGTTTTAAATATTCTCCTAAAACGTGGTGAGATCTTTCGATTGATCCGTTCGATTGAGGGTGGAATGCAGTTGTTTTAAATTGTCGAATTGTAAATATTTTTGCTAATCTTCTCATTAAATTACTTAAAAAGTCTGTTCCTTGATCTGTTAAAACTCCTTTGGGTGATCCAAAAATACAAATAAATCTTTTAATAAATGCATCAGCTATTGAACTTGCTTGATGATTTGGAAGTGCGATTGCTAATGAATATTTAGTTAAATTGTCCTGTATTGTTAATATATATTCACTTCCCTTTTTAGCTTTTGGTAATGGACCAACAATGTCCATTGCGATTTTTTCAAATGCTGTTCCTGTTGTTTCTGTTATAACCATTGGATCTTTTGTTTACACTCTAATTAATTTTTTGAACTGACATTGAAGACAACCTTCAATATATTTTCGAATATTATTTTTTATGTTTTCCCAATAATAATTTTGACGTATTCGACCATAAGTTTTGGTTACACCTTTATGTCCTCCTACTGAGTTTGAATGCGCTTCTTTTATTAACTGCATATATTCTTCTTTAGTAGGATATTTTGTATATCCATTACATGTAACAACTTTTACAAATGAATTTTCAAAAATTGATTTAATCATTGATAGGATTTCGTCCCAAGTTATATCTTCTTCATTAGATGATTCTTCAGAGTTAGAATTTTCGTAGCCTTGATCAATTTCTTCGTTTTTCTTCAATTTTGATTTTTGTTTAATATACTCAGGATCTGGCTCTATTTCATCAGTTTTGGTCTTCCTCTTCTCTTCTTTGAAAAGGAGGTATTCAAACGTGTGCTTTGTTTCTTCGGTCTACCTCGTTTCTTTGTTTTGTGAACTTTTATTTCTTCATTTTTAGTTTCTTGGATTTCTTCATTTTTCTTTTCTTGTATTTATTATCTCCGAATTCATATAGGATTCATTGTCCTTAAATACTTTTTCAATAGATTGGAGACCTTTATTTATCTCCGAATTTTCATAGCATTTTGTTCATAAACATTTTTTTCATATCATGGAGGTTTCTTTTTACCTCCGAATTCAAGTAATATTTTTTTCATTTAACACAGTGTAAATATTCATTAAATTTTTCTTCAATTTTTTCTTGCACACATTTATTAATATATTTTTGAGTAATATTTTCTTGAATTTCCTGAGTTTCTTCAATTTTTTCTTCTTTTATTCCTTGTACTTTTTCTTCAATAATATCTTCAACTGGATTTCTGGATAAGGCATCAGCATTAACATTTGTTTTTTCCAGCTTTGTAGACCACATTAAAATCATATTCTGCTAATTTGAGTTTCCATCTTGTTACTCTTGAACAAGGATCCTTAGAATTTTGGAACCAAACTAGTGGTTTGTGATCCGTGACTAAGGTAAATTTTATTCCATAAAGACAAGCTCGAAAATGTTGCACACTGTATACAATCGCCAATGCTTCTTTTTCGTAAGTGTCATATTTTCTTTCACATTCGCTTAAAGTTCTTGAAGTGTAAGCAACTGGTTGATCCTTACCAATTACTCCTTGTGATAAAATTCCTCCTATTGTAAAACCTGAAGCGTCCGTTGTTAAAATAAATGGTTGAGAAAAGTCTGGTCTTTTTAAAAGAGGTTCCTCACAGAGTTTATTTTTTAAAGTATCAAAGCAGCTTGTTGTTTATCGGTCCAAAGGAAAGGTGTATCCTTTCGTAAAAGTTGATTTAAACGATTTGCTATTTTTGAAAATCCGTC
Organism: Leptopilina drosophilae; assembly: GCA_032873175.1. NCBI lineage: Eukaryota > Metazoa > Arthropoda > Insecta > Hymenoptera > Figitidae > Leptopilina > Leptopilina drosophilae. Next base: position 26,367,250 of record CM065484.1, read on the forward strand.
TATAAATTTTCAATAATAACCCGCTAGTCCTAAGAATTGTTTAATATTTTTAATATTTTTTGGTTTTGGAAATTTCTTTACAGCTTCTACTTTTTTCGGGTCGGGTCGTACACCATTTTTATCAATTATATGCCCTAAGTATCCTACTTCTAACCTCAAAAATTCACATTTATCTGGTTGTAGTTTTAAATTAGCAAAACGGAGTCGTTCCATGAGTTTCGAAAATTTTTCTTCGTGTTCTTCTAAGGTATCTGCATAAATTAGAATATCGTCTAAATAAACAAATAATTCTAATCCTTGTAAACCCAATAATACCTGATCAATAAGTTTTTAAAATGTGCTTGGTGAATTTTTTAATCCAAAAGGCATTCTATCAAATTCGTACTGCCCAAATGGCGTTGAAAATGCCGTCTTATAAGAATCTCTAGGATCCATTTTGATTTGATGAAAACCGGATGCTAAATCAAAGACTGAAAAATATTGAGCGTTTCCTAATTGATCCAACAGGTCCGTAATATTGGGGAGGGGGTAAAATTGATCTACCTTGCGTGCATTTAGCTTTCTGAAGTCTAAAACTAATCGCCATTTTTTATTTCTCTGTGAGTCACCTTTTTTTGGTACTATCCATATTGGTGTATTGAAAGGTGAATCAGAATGTTTAATATTTTTTTGTTTTAATAATTCGTTTACTTGACGAGTCATTTCTTCTTTGCGAACAGGGGGAAATCTGTATTGTTTAGCAATAACCGGTGTGTCATCTGTAGTTATTATTCTACGTTTTATAAAATCAGTGCCTCCTAAATATTCTCCTGGTATATGAAATAGATCTGAATAGATTTTACTAAAATCATGATTTGTTCTAATCCTTCTTTATTTAAATATTCAAGACGAAGTAATTTTTTTAATTTCTTTAACTCCATCGTTGCCTGTAATGTTGAAAATATTTTCTGATTTAATATTTTTTGAAAATACATCATTAATTTCTTTAATTGATGAGTCTTCATTTTTAATATCAAATTAGATTTCTTGTTTTATTCCATCAAAATATTCTAAATTACTTAAAAAATTGGGATATCTATTGATTCATTTAATATGTTGATTGCCTTTAAATAAGCCAAGCCTTCTATAGTTTGAAACTACTGCATCAGCTATGTAAACATCATCTTTTATTTCTAATCTTGGAATATAACCTACTTTTTAATTTTTATTTAAAATTTTTACATGAATATTGTAAATTGATCTTGCTGGTATTGTAAAATGATTTTCCGAATCAAAATTAAATTTTTGTTTATTGATTTCTGGATGTCTTTCTTCGTAATTAATTTTCACTTTATTTGATATGAAAAATTCTGTTCCTAATATTCCATCATGTTAAATTGGAACATCATTTGATAAAAGATTAAAAGTTGTTAGAATTCCAAAAAATATGAATCTCAACTTGACCTAAAGTATAAACAGCGTGATCGTTTATTCCTGTTAATTTTAGACATTTATTTTCATCAATTTTTATATCAGATTTTAACGCGCGAATGTTTTTAATAAATTTGGTCCTGCATCTGTATCAATCATCATTGTGATTGGAATTTTTAATTCTTGAGAGTCAATTCGAATATATGGTATAGTGTTGATTTTTGCTAAATTAATGTTCCTGGATGCATAGTAATTTCTTTTTAATTCTTCCTCAGAGCATCCTACTGAAGAGGAATTTTGGAGTTTCCCTGATTTTGAGTTTGCGAAATTGTTTGTTGTTGTTTATTATTTTCATCCCACATTCTTTTTCTACAATTAGTGGAAATGTGTCCTAAATTTTTGCAATAATTGCATGTTATATTTTGATTTCTATTTGTAAAGTTTGATATATTGTTAGTTCGTGATTCTTGAGAAAAATTTCGTTGTTGGTTAGGGAAAAAATTTCGTTGTTGATTTTGTCGTTGGTATGAAGTATGAAATTGATTTTGTGGCGTGTTTCTAAACTGATTTTGTCTTTGATTCTGTTGTGGATTTCGATAAGTATTTTGAATTTGAAATTTATTAAATGCATGATTTTGATTGTTAAATCGATGTTGATTTGAAAAATTTTGGCGTGATCCTGGAGAAAAGGAGTTTTCTCGTCTTGCTCCTATCAATTTATTAAGTTGAAAACAATTTACTGCAAAGTGACCCTTTTTTCCACAACCTAAACAAGTTATTACATTATCTTGAGCGATATTAGTTTTGGTTGTTTTTGCAAATTCTTTATTATTTTTAGGATGAGAATTATACTCAGTATTATGCTCACTTTTTCTTAATTCATGGTGAGATAATAATTTTCTTTCTATTTCTACTGCTTTATTAACTATTTCTTGAAATGTGTCTGCTGTACCTATTCGTATTTCAATTTCTGGTCTAAGTCCTCGTGAGAAACAATCTACAGTTGTTTTATCTAAATTTGTTTTAAATGCTTCATCTACTGCATTTTCATTGCTAAGCCTATGCGCGTCTAATATTCTTTCTGCTGCTTCCGCGATTCTTGAACCGTAAAAAATTACATTTTCGTGTTCTCACATATATATTGCTCCTAATTCTCCTTGTAATTGATAAACAGATTTTGCTGGCGCGTAAATTTGTTTTAATCTTTCTGTTAATTGTTCTACTGTAATAAAATTATTTCCTATAATAATTCTTCGCGCTTCACCCGAAATTCGGCCTCTAATTAATTTGACTAAATTTGTTTGTACTTGTGCATTTTCAGGAAGCATAGATTTTGCTTCTAAACAACTTTCAATAAATATAGATAATAAAATATTTTTTCCGTCAAACATTGGTATGGTTTCTAATGCATCGCGTAAAGACACTTGCTGAATTATTTGGAAGCGCCATGTTTTCTTCAAAATCGTTACTGTCTCTAGTGCCATCAAAAGAATCGTTTTCAGAGTGTTCGCTTGTTTCAACTTCGTCAACTAATGGATTATTTGAACCTAAATTTGCTTGAGACTGATTTCCTGAATTTTGTTCTACTACAGTTTCTTCTAATATAGAATCTTTGCTGTCGTTATCGTCAGTTCCAGAAGTATTATCGTCAGTGTCAAAAAGTTAAGAAATAATACCTGAGTCAAGCTGTCTATATTTTTCTTCGGGATTAGGATTTTCTCTAGAATATCTGGGTGTACTTGTGTGTGGATTTTCATTATAATATGGAATTCCCGAATGCAATAACAATTCTGTATTTTTTTTATTTTAGAGCGAGTTAAATGTTAGGCATCGGCATTATTTTCATTCGAAGAAGACATTAAAAGATTGCATAGTATCAAAATTTGAAGGGTGGCATGACAAAAGGGGTCAAGCAACAATTTCATGATTTTACAGGAAACAAAAATAAAACATTTAAAAATTTTTCTGGTCATTTAAGAAAAATCTAAAAAAAACCGTTTCGAGATATTATTTCGCTTTACTAGTGGAAATACAATTTATGGAGATAAACGTACAGATTAGTGAGAAAAATAAGTAAAAGTGGATCATTTTGGGGTTACGTCAAATGCCCATATTTTCTTTTAAAATTAATTGTTTAAAAAAATATACAGTTTAAAGAAAAACTGAAAAATTAGTTTGTTAATTTTGAATTGATGAATTAAATGCAAATCAGTTTGATTCAAAAAGTTGTTCGTTTTCAAGAAAAATATAAATTAAATACTTATTTTTAAAAGTAAACAGTAACGAAATTTTCAAATGCAATCTACAATCAGGAATATTTAAAAATTAACTAAAGAATAATATTTAGGTTGTTGAAAATTAAATGATGGATAAAACTATTTCTAAATAGACATAAAATCTTCTAGCAAAATTTAATATTATATTTAATAATATTAAAAATAAGGAATATTTTTAACCATATTAACCTATTCAAAATAGTATTCATTTCTTTTGTTTTTTAACTGAATTGCATTGTAAGTAGAAATTTAGGCTATTTTTTTAGTCTTATTTTCATTAAAAACGAGTTTAAAAAGACAATTTACAAGAAAAAATCCTTTTACAGAAATGTGTAAAAGAATTTACTTGATTTGTTTATAAAAAAATCTCAATTTCGAAAAAATTGTGGCTTGACCCCTTTTGTCATGCCACCCTTCATTTATAATATACACAATAATTGTAAAATTGTCAATCTTGTTTCTTGAATATAAAATATACTTTTCTTTTACAGTTAATTTTTTTTAGCTTCAGGACGATAAAAATTTTTTGAAACAAATAACAACAAATCACAATTTAAAGAATGAAACAAAATTTGGTTTAGCAAAACCTAAATATTAAAATGATTCATATACGAGACAAAAAATTCCATAAGTCAACAGGACTCGAACATCAATATAATATATAATATATCAATATAATATCATCAATATAATACTGGATTTATTTTAAGAATGCACCTTGTAACTTTAAAAATTATAAGTTAAGAGGACTCGAACCCCTATTCATTAAAACCAATATAAAATATATTTATGAATGAACCTTGCGACTTAAATCTTGTATAATGTTATCAATCAATATAAATTGTACCAATTTAAATGAAAATATGAAATGTCATTAATTATTTTTTAATATTGTATGATGATATTATTTGTTTAGTATTATTTATTAAAAAAAATTTCACCTTTTTTTAACAAATGGTATACTCATTGATTTATTAAAAATGTTTAGTAAATTAAAAAAATAAATTCTTTAAAATTTTCGAATTTTATTAAAATTTTGACAAAATAATGGCTGATCGACTTTATATGTTTTCCCGGGCCGATGAACCAAAATTGAAAAGGGCTTTTGTTACGTCAAAACAAGAAACCTTTTTAAATATACCTAACGCTCCTGGTTTTAAATTAGCTTCATACATGAATCTAATTTGGGATAAGAATAAGTCAATGAGCCTACTAAATGTTGTGAGAGAATAATTTATTTAAAAACCAACAAGAAAGAAAAGTGTTGACAAAAATTATATATATTAATCCCGTATTCTTTCATTCATTCTGTCCGCAAGAATTCCGTCCGCCCTCCTGCTGTGCTTTTGATGACAGAGAAGAGTTGGAGAGAGAAGTTTGTCAGAGTATATAAGAGAGAAATCATGATACAGAGAAGGAGTGGGAAGTATCGTCTTTTCTTTCAGTTTAGAGTAGAAGCGAGAGAGAGGCGAACAGTTAGGAAAGTAACGCCTACTTTTTTTGGTTTGAGCATCATGGTTTTCTGTATTCTCAGTGACAGATATTAGAATAAATAAATGAAATGAATTCAATATCAATTTTTTTTTAATTGAGAGATAAAATATTATCAATCTATCCAAGTCAGGTTCAAATAAAAAACAATCTGTTTACGTTTCAACGACACAGTCGTCCTCTTCAGAAACGAAAAAAATGTCACAAAATTTGTTCAATCAAATGAACGTGTACATTGCTGGACGAAGACAAGATTGATAATATTTCATCTCTCAATTAAACAATTTTAACCAAGTGATAAATTCAACATCATTATAAATTTTTTTTATTTCATAATCATATTTTTAAAGAAATATAATTTGATAATAACTGCAAAAATAGTAAATTATATATTTCTTGATTACAAATTTTAAACAAGTTTTTTTTAAATGTAAAAATATGTGTGCAAATTTCAAATATTCTATCCTGTCAATGAGAATTAATAATTATGAAGAAATGATTTGATTCCAATTTCGAGTTTACGCAAAATTGAAGTATCTGCAAAACTCTAATTTATACATTTTTTTCCTTTTTCTTATCTTATTTTTGATAAATAATTTACATTTTATTCCCAAAAAAGTGCATTTTTGAGTTTCATTTCCAAATTAAAAAATACATAATTTCCAATATTTTTTATTTATTAATTTAATATTTTAAGTCGAGTGTATTTTTTATTTATTTTTTAAAATTACTATATTTTGAAATTACATTTTAAACTTGAACATAAATTGATTCCATGTAACTTCATTGTGTATAGATTTTTAGGTCTTAAAACAATAAACAATATTATTATATTTTCATGCTTATTTACTTATAATTGATTTTTATTTCTCGTGAAAAAGTTATGTAGTCCTTTAAATAATAAAATTTTCTAGAATGTATTAAACAATTTGTGTATCTGTTTATAGATCTTGCTTTCGTGTGAACATGATACCTTCCATAGTTTTTCTTGAATTCGGATGAAATTTTGAGGGTTTATTTATCATATTAATCTTTCAAAATGGACAAAAGGAATATAGAATATATCCCACACAAAAAATTTTACAGTTGTTTTTTTCAAAAACTTGTACAAGTAAAAAAAATTTTTTTAGCCAAATCTAAATTTATATATAATAAAATTGAAATTTTTATGTCAAGACGAATCGATAAGTATATACAAAGTATAAATATTTAAATATTTTTAAATAAGCTTAGGACCATTAAAAAGCGTTTATTTGTTAACCCTCACGGGCTCGAGGAAAGTTTTCTGGAGGAAAGTTTTTTTTCTACTTCCGGTTAAGAAAATATTATTAGAAAATCAACTTCACATTAGACTTAAGGGCGTAAAAACACACATTTTTCTTTTTTGTAAAGAATTTTTAATTCATAAAATACTCTGGAAAATTCCCTTTTAACTTACGTAAAGACTCAAGCAGGGTCCGAGGGACCCGGGTTATAATTGCGTATAAAAAGTTAGTAATTTTTCTGCAATATTGCATTATTTTGTAATGTTCATCATCACCTACTGTAATAAGTGTAAACATATCCCAAATGATTTCGGAAGTGACGTGGTGCGAAAAATATAGTGCGTGTTGTACGTTTTTTGGAAAATTCCATTCCTAAAAGTTAAAGAACAGAAAATCGATCAGATTTTCTTTAAAATCGGTACTCGGGGGTTTTTAGGGTCGCTGATTACAAATTTGATGTCAAAATTAAAAAATGCAATATGGCGGTCGTTAAAAATTTTTTTTTAGTTTTACGTCTAAATAAAGATAATTATTATTAGGTAATTTAGCTAAAGATTTTTTTCAGATGTTTTATATTTCTACCATTATTTTATATTACTATTTTTTAAACTATTATATATATATATATGTGACGTGCCGCGACAAAAGGGACCTTAGCTGTTTTTGACAGAACTAAAATTAGAAGTATAAATAAATAAAAATGACCAATTTTCTTTACAAACTATTAATATTTATTTCATTATTATGTACAATATTTTCAGAAAAATATGCTTTTGATGTTAAATAATCAATAATAAATTTTTAATGAAGTTAAAAGTACTCTAAACATAATCAAAATTCTAAGCAGCTAAGGTCCCTTTTGTCGCGGCACGTCACATATATATATATATATATATATATATATATATATATATATATATATATATATATATATATATATATATATATATATACGTAACATACATATAATATATAAAATGTTTATATAATTATTTATACATTATACGGTGATTTGTATGAAAATATTTTTTCGTTCTTTATATTTTTTTATATTATTTTTTATTATAAATAATGTTGTTTTTAAAACTATTTTTTAAAATAATTTCTCTAAAATGATACAATTATATGTTAGATAAAAAATATTAACAATTTTGCTATCAAATTTGTTATTTCTATTGATTTTAAATACCGGGTCCCTCGGACCTGGCTTGTGCGCGCAGGCGGAAAGACGAACTCGAGCCCGTGAGGGTTAATAATTTATTAATATTTTTGTTAAACGTTAGAAATGAGGTTTCTATCAAAATATCTGAATAAAATGTTAGCCAAATCACTTCTATAAGAACTTATTCTTTTCACAATTTTATAATTTTTTAATAATTAAATAAAAAAAATTCAGTTTTTATTAATTTTTTTTTGTTTTCCATTCACCAAATAATGGATAGTTTCTCACTTCTGACCGTGTTAAGTATATGTTTTATCCAAAATTATTAGAACTTTTCTTAAGGAAAAATCAAACAGACAGTCGGAACCAAATTTAGTCCGATTACGTATTATTGTAGGGGAGACCGGGGATAAACCGGACAAGTCAAATATTTCCGAAACCGTGAAGAATTTCAAACCGTGTAAATAACCTATGTACGCACAATTTCGTGATGCAAATGCTGCATGAGGTTTTAGGGACGTGTCATTTTTCTTGTAATAATAGTTGCCGTTAATATGTGAAAATGTCATTTTTTAGGTAAAAGTAAAAAAAATTTTTCTCATTTTTTAGGGTTTTTATCGTTAAAATTAAAGTCCAAATATCCCACAGCAATTTTTCTTTTAGCTAATGGTGTACTGAGTTTAGTAGAAAAAGAGTTTTAATGAAAAACGTTAAGAAGAAAAAAATATATTGCAGTTTAATTATTAGATGACGGTGTGGGGCTTAATCGGACATCGTGATAAAAAACAACCAAATCTTTGAATACTTTAATTTATTTTATATTAATTAACTATTTTATATTATTTTCTTTGCATAGAACCACTTTAAAAGCTAAATAAATAAAGAATTTATTTTAAAACTCGAATTTGCAAGCGAGTTGCTGCAAATAGACAAGTCTGAAAACTGTAATTCATTTTATATTATATTAATTACCGATTTTACATTTTATATTATATTCTTTGTATAGAACTACCTACATTTAAATAAGAGAAGAATTGATTTGACTTTTCTACAAAAAAACGAAAATTTGTGTCTTATTCTTTAATTAATTAGCCGTGTCTGATTTATCCCCATGGGGTGTCCGGTTTAGCCCCACCAATTTTCGGATTTTTGTTTTTGAGGTAGTCATCTTCGAAGCAACATATCTCCAAAGCTACTGTAGTTTTTTTACATCGAACAAGTGCGATTTGTAGGTGAAGGTACAAGCTTCAAAACGGTATATTACTCTTTAGCAAAAAAAATTTTTTGGATGAGTTTTTTGGCCAAAGAACAAATCCGTCCAGTTTGGCCCCGGTCTCCCCTATTTTTAAAGAAAAAGCCCAATGAACACGTTCTATAATTATTCTATAACAAGAAAAGAATATAGGTCTTGAAAATTTGTACCAATAAATAATACACAATCTTATTTTAACAATTATTATAAAGCATATTTTGTTATCAATATAAATAATACTTTATGCGAAAAGTAAATTTATATTTATTTAATAATTCTTTAAATAATTTTATGTGGTTTGGTAAAGTAATAAATTAGTTGTAACTGTTTTGTTGCAAACAACAAAAATCTCTATTCTAGATCTGTGTTTCGAGACGGCTAATAGATCTTTCATTTCTTACTGGATTTAGAAGCAAGAGATTTTTACTTGTCCAAATGTAAAGAAATTTCACGCGCGTCAAGGCGCGCGTAGACATCTAGTACAATAAGTAAAAAGTTATGAATCTTACTTAAAGAATAACGATTACTTGTGGTGTGATGATTATCTTGTAATCCAATCTTGAGTGGTGATGAGCACTAGACGAAAAGGGACCGCCTAATTGTTGTCCTTAAGGGTGGAGTATTTGCGCTGGTGTTTACAGTAATGAGATAGTGTATTGTATTCCGAAAAATATCTGCTAGTCCCAGACAGTTTGTCGCCTCTTAAGCAAATTTCAATGTTTCGTAATTTAGAATGTGATACTTCAATATTAGAGTTTTGTAGATACTCGAAAGAGTTTCCAAATTTATATTTTTGGAAATTGATAAAAAGTTATATTTTCGAAGATCAATGAATGAGGTGTTGATTTGAAACTGATTTCAAATAAATACTTGGGGAATAATTCACTTGTAATGAAGTATGTTTAAATTAATACTTGGACGACACTTTTAAATAATGTTAAAAGGTATACTGGGAGACTTTTCACTTTTTAATAATGTTTAAAGGTTTACTGGGAGTTCACTTTTAAATAATGTTCAAAGGTATACTGGGAGACTGTTCACTTGTTGACGATTAGATGAATACTGCTATTTTCCAAAAAAATTACTCTCTGATCTCTGCTTAATTTCTCTCCCTTTTTATACGAAAACTATTCCATTGTTTAGAATCATATACGTGTAGTTATTGAGAGTGGGAGAGCAAGGTAACTATGAACACCTGTGCACTTGTTTATCTTTTCTCTCTTTCTAGTTTTCGTGTCTCTTTCAAATTAGTGGTGGGGATGATCATAGCCTGTTTACTTTTTTATGCTCGATGCTGCTGTGGACTAATCTTTTCTCTCTTTCTAATTTTTGTGTCTCTTTAAGCTTGTGTCTCTTCTCTTTGTGTGTAGATGTTTTTTCTTCCTTGCTGTGTCGAAGTTGTTTGAAGGTTGTTGAACTGATGCACTATCGTTATTCTTTTTACATGATTTAAAATATTATTCTCTTTTCTTAGAATTATTATGATTTTTAATTTATTCAGATACATATAAGACATATAATATCAATTGCCATATATTAAAAAATATTATAATTATAATGCAATAATATGAAATACATAAAATACAATTATAAAATATATACGAAAAATACAATATCGAATACAAAATACATACATAAGTGTTGTACTTAATTTAGGTACGTTTAATAAGAAGTTACGAACGTAACACAGGACAAAAAATCCATACCGAAGAATCTAAGAAAATAAGTCCAAAGTACAAAAAATCAAAAAAGTAAGTCCAAAGTGAAACTTTTTTTTACTTTGTTGGATTTCATTTATTTGGAATTTTTGTTTGGACTTTTTATCTCAGATTTCTTGTTCCGGATACCGAATCTTTTGAACAATTTTATGAAAATATTTAAAAGTAATTGAATTCCTGTGAAAAATTCTAATATTTTTGAAAATAATTGAATCAATCAAAAGAATTTTAAAGAAGCATTTTTTCAAATAATTGATTTTTTCGAGGAATTGAAATAAAATTTTTAAGAATGATTACATTTCTCGATCAATTTCTATAAAGTTGTATTAAAAATAATTGAAATCTTGCCATGAATTTTATTATTTATGAAATAATTAAATGGTTTCTAAGAATTTTATTAAAATTTTCAAAAATAATCAAATGGTTTCTAAGAATTTTATTAAAATTTTCAAGAAATAATTGAATTTCTGAAAAGAATTTTATTTATAAAAATAAATGAATTATTCCAAAAAATTTGATTAAAATGTTTAAAAAGAATTGAATTTCTGTGAAAAATTTTGTTACTTTTGAAAATAATTAAATTCTTCATAAGAACTTTATAAACATTGTATTAAATAATTAATTTTTTTGAAATATATTAAATATTATCAAAATTTTATTTTAAATAATTAAATTTTTGTGGAAAACTTTATTTGTGAAAATAATTAAATTTGTTGGTTAAATCATTTTAAAAAATTATTGTCCTTCTTAATGTATGTGATTAAAATTAGCTGTAGAGTCTTGTAATAAAAAATAGGTTTCTTAATTCATCTAAACGTTTCGGCATCAGAAAAAAATATTATTTGTAAAACAAATACATATTCTTTAAAATTTTTCGAGAGTTTATACTATTTTTTCGAGTTTATAATATTATAATAAAATTAATTATTGTTATTGTCAAAAATAGGACGAAAGTATTGAAAACGACGAGTTTTTAGAAAAACGAGATGAGGATAAAAAACGATGAATTGAAAGTGACAACATTTTTTGCCAAGAATTGTTGCAATGACACCTGCAACAAGCGAATACCGAAAGATGTCATCATGAAGCACAGGTTCACATTATCTTAAATAATTTGTTGCACTTGCTGCTCGGAAAACAATTATTTTAATGAATAAAATAATTGTCTCAAAAGCAATATTTTTAAAAGATAGAGTTTTAATTCGTTAACTAATTAATTTTAAATTCTTTTTTATTTAAAGAAAAATAAGTTACGTATATAAAATTAATATTTTCTTCAGTAAAACGAACTGTTTTATTTTTTATTTAAGAATAATTTATATGTTACTTCAGCAATGTTTTGTACTAAATAATAAATTTTAAAAATTAAATTTAAATCGTTAACAGGTTTCTTTTAATTACACAAATTTATTTTTAAACTAAAAATCTTTTTTTAAACGTATTAATGAAAGTTTAATTTTCAGATTGAATTTTATGAATTTAGACAAGAAGGAGCAAGATCTGGTGATTTTATGCGCATTTGGAACAACATCGCCGTATTCCTGATTTAAAAAACGAGTACATTATTTTGGAAAATAAAAGAGTTTTTAAATCAAAATTAGAAAAGGATACATTAGATCGCCAATGCATCAAATATTATTTTCCTGACTTGCAAATCTGCCGCAATATGTATCTTTTTTATACATACACAGCCACACAAAAAAAGAAAAGTGTCTTGATCTGGGGTCGAGACATAAATATTCCGATGTATTTCGATGCGCTAAATCCGAATCCGCCATCAGAATTTGGCCAATGGGTCCTGGTTTCGCCCTAACCTCAAAAAAATACCTTAAAATCGCAAAAATGGTCACTTTTTAAATGATCAAACTTGAATCTAAGCGCATATTAGTAAGTTTCTAAGGTCCTTTATTTTTAATAAACTATTCTATAAGCTTTTCAATTGAAAATTCATGTAATAAATTAAATCTATCAAACATAACCTCAAAAATGCATCTATGCTTCCAAATAAACAAATTATATCATATACAGCGCAAAAAAAAATTTGTAAGCTCATGAAATTTAATATTCAGATCTTTCTGTGATTACTGATTACGGACCCTATGTCCAGTTTCCAAAATCCAAAATGGCGGATCCAATATGGCGGACACTATTATGAAAATTTTGTTCGGATTTGCTTGAAAATCGTTACTCCGGGGGTTTCCGGAGTCGCTGATGACAAATTCCATGTCCGTTTTTAAAAATTCAAAATGTCGGATCCAATACGGCAGTCTTTATTATTTTAACAATTTTTTTTAGATTTATTACTTGCGGTTTTTTGGGAACATCTCTTCAGTCCATTGTCTTGCTACTATACAGTGTTCTTTTTTCTTCAAATGACCGATGTAAAGGGTTTCGCTTACGTTGTTTTTCCTTTGCTACTCGTTTCTTTCTTCAACATCCAACAAAAGTCAGTCATCATTACCTAATCCCATCTTCCCTGATATCGTTCTTCCATCAATTTGATATCTTGATGAAATCGCTCTCCTTGTTCTTCGCTGTAATGTCCGCAATTTTCGGGAAACTTATTCAGATGCGAATCGAGGATGTGTAGTTTTTAAAACTCATTAAACATCCTAATTTTTTGAAAGTTTTTTAAGCATTTGGGCTACAATTTGTTTAGATTCGGAACTCTTATTGTATCCTAGAACATTTGTTGAAACTTCTTTGTAACTTTCCCAAGCTGCCCTTTCAGTGTCGGTCATTTGAGAAACGAAATTCATGTCTCTAAATAATGCTCGAATCTGTGGTCCATCAAATACCCCTTGTTTTTAATTTAGCATCAGAAACAGTTGGAATTTTTTTTCGCAATGTACTTAAAGCATGGACCGTCCTTATCTAACGCTTTCACGTATTGCTTAATCCCACCAAGCTTAATGTGAAGAAATGGAAATTTAATTTTATCGGGGTCTACCAAACTTTGATGAATGACGTTGTGAGAACCTGGTTTAAACGAATCTCTTGAAGGCCAATTTTTTTCTTATAATGATTAGCACGATCTCTGCTATTCAATAGACACAAGAAACATGGCTCTCTCGTTCGTGAAACCCGATTGCTGACACAGTAATATTGTTATAATTTTAAAATCACCACAAATTAACCATTGTGTTTTTTGGAAATTTTCCTTTCTCTAGAAGCATTTTTTATTATTATATTCTTTCTTTGATTTGTGTAGAATGAGCTATTGAAACAGGAGCGTAGACATTTGTATTGTATAGTAAAACGGCTTTTATACTACGTTTTGGAGGAATCGATAAAAAGTCTCCAGTCTTCATCTCTATACACATTTTCTTTTAAAATTGTCCCATCAAACCTATTATGTCAGTACAATACACCAAAGATGTCTCTTCATCTTTCTTAAAATATTTTCGGAACTCTTTATCTCTATATCTATAAAATGACACTTTCGTATTCGGATGCAAGAAGTTTCTTTTCTTCATAAATAAAGCAGCAAATTCTGCACCATCTTTTGGTAAACCTAGATCTCTAATAAAATCGTTTAGCTCCGGTTGCGATACTAATATTGGATTTTTTTCTTTATTGTAATACGCGGTGAACTTATTTTTCTGATCATCATTGTCATTTTTATCACTGTCACTACTAAATGCTTCTGTTTCATTGTCGACTTCTACTTTTTCGACATATTTTTTTAAAGTAACATCAAGTTTTCCCGCTTTTCGATCAATTTCAGTAGGTCTGATTACTGTTGAACACATTTATATATGTAATGGAACTCTTATTTATTGAGGTAATTCCTTTGATGCAATTAATACAGAAATAGCAGTCTATTAAATTTCGTGGTTTCTTCCATATCGTGGGTGTAGAGAACTTTAGATATTTTTCATCTTTCGAATTTTTTGAACGATACAACATAAGTCTACAGGAGTTACAAACAATATGAGGAACCCAATTTGTTTCTTGGTGTACTAATTTACGACCAAAACAATTTCCGTACAGATCTTCTACTTCTTTATCTATTCTTTTCCGCAGGGAGCTGACTTCATATTTTGCTACAAATGTAACAAAAGGAATCGGGACTTTTGTTACAATTATGTAGTTCGAGAAGTCACTTTTCTTGTAGCATCGGACTCTTTATCAACCAAGTTACCCATCAATGAAAAGCTACGGTAGCCGGATGACGACGTCGGAGGGCCCGCTTTCCCACCCTGGACCAGGACGCCGATACTGGGGTTCCTAATCCCTGCATCGTAAAACATTTTTTTCCTGTATCTGCCATGGACGGGCATGAACGCCGTTAACACCAGGGACATCAGCCAGTATGGATCCGTTTTCCCACCGTCACCACGTTGGAAGGTGCCCTGGTTACAGATACAGGCAAAAAATGCTAACAAGGAGAGATTCTGAACCATGAAGTAGCAATAGCATACATTTAAAGATTGAAATACACACAATAAATTTATCGACATGAAATTAATTACTTGAAATATTTAAGGGTGAACAATTAAAAATTTAATGTCAGATTCGTCATCAGCGACCCCGAAAAAAACCCCCTGAGATAACGATTTTCAAGCAAATCTAAACAAATTTTTATAATTGTGTCCGCCATATTGGATCCGCCATTTTTTGATTTTGGAAACTTGACATAGGGTCCGTAATCAGTAATCACAGAAAGACCTAAATATTAAATTTCATGAGCTTACAAATTTTTTATTGCCCAGTGTATGATATAATTTGTTTGTTTGGAAGCTTAGTTATAATTTTGAGGTTATGTTTCGATAGATTTAATTTATTATATGAATTTTCAATTGAAAAGCTTATAGAATAGTTTATTAAAAAATGAAGGACCTTAGAAACTTACTAATATGTGCTTTAGATTCAAGTTTGATCACTCAAAAGCGACCATTTTTATCGATTTTTAAGGTATTTTTTTGAGGTTAGGGCGAAACCAGGGACCCATTGGCCAAATTCTGAATGACGGATTCGGATTCAGCGCATCGAAATACATCGGAATATACATGTCTCGACCCCAGATCAAGACACTTTTCCTTTTTTTGTGTGGCTGTGTAATTTAGGACTGAAAAGATTAAAAAAAGTGATGCAAAGCTATGACGAAGACGGTATCAGTATAAGAGATCACAAGCTTACAAATAAAAGCCTCTACAAATAAAAACGTCATCACAGAATCCGATAAACAAAATATTGTTGCCTTTTTGAAATCTTACGCATCGCGCGTGGCAATTCCTTTGCCGGGTCGACTACCCCAATTTAGGAATTACGAGAAAGTCGTAAAAATTGCCATCGGTGTGATAACCAAGGCAGCAATGTATCGGAAGTTTTTAGATGTAGAAAAAAGATTATTAGGAATTAAAAAAAAAAGATTGTTGATTGATTTTTTTCTTCGCCTTTAAAAATAATTGAACCACAAGGATTGTCCACGCAAAGGGCTTGGTAGTTCGAGGAAGTTCGTCCCCTTTGTACCAAAGAAGAATCTAAAGATCTCTTAGCTCCAAAACCAAATGTGCCGAAACCGAAAAAAACTAAAAAATAACCAAAGTGAAAGTAAGAATTTTATTTCAGAGATTTAGCGCAAAAGGCGAAGCTTTAATAATTATAAAAAATGTATGATAATTTTTTGAATTTATTATAATTTGTTCGAAATGAGACGACAATTTCGAATATCTCGTATCCAAAATTATAGGGCGAATTATTGTTTTTTCTAGTCTTCGAAAACATTGTTAATTTTCTCCTTCATTTTAGTTTAAATTGTTTAATTTAATTTTAATTTTTAAAGTAATTATGAAAAAATGTATAAAAATAAGTTGAACTTATTTACAATTAGTTAAAAATGAGACTAATTATTGTTTTTTCTAGTCTTAAAAATACAGTGTTAATTTTCTCTTTTATTTTTATTTAAATTGTGTAATTAAATTCTAATTTTTATAGTAATTTTAAAAAATGGATGCTAATGAGTTGAACTTATTGTTTATTAGCTCCGAAATGCCACAACAATTTTAAATATCTCGTATCTTAATTGTAGGGCGAATTATTGTGTTTATAGTCTTGAGAAACCGTGTTAATTTTTCTCATTTATTTTATTTAAAATTCTTTAATTTAATTTTAATTTATATAGTAATTATAAAAAATAGATGATAATGATTTGATATTATTACAATTAATTCGAAATGAATTTGATCATTTTAAATATTTCGACTGAAAATTGTAAAGCGAATTATTGTTTTTCTAGTTTTGAAAAAACATTGTGTAATTTTCTTTCATTTTATTTAAAATTGTTTAATTTAATTTTTATAGTAATATTAAAAAATGTATTATGATAAGTTAAACTTATTATATTTAGTTCGATAATGAGACGATAATTTTTAAATATCTCGAATCGAAAATTGCAGGGAGAATTATTGTTTTGTCTAGTCTTGAAGAAAACCATTGTTAAATTTTCTGCTTTAATTGTCATAATTTTTTTAAGCCATTTTGAGAGAATAATAATAATTTAATTGTTACTATTTTATATTCATGAATTGAGAATTCTTACAGTTTCTGTTTTCTGTTATAACTTATGCGATTTTGGAAGAGCAAAAAGTAATTTGCTTTCTTCCTAAAAATTTTCCCGAATAATATAAGTTATTTAAAAAATGTTTCATACATGTAAATAAAAACATACTATATAAAAAATATTGCATTAATCTACCATTAAAAATGCGTCATTTTATTTAAATAACAAATTTATTAAAATTAAAGAACAAGTTGATGTTACAATTACAAATATTTGACCCTTACGGGATTTAAAAATTAGTTTTAAAAAGGACTGTTTACCTTTCATTAATTATTTTTAAATTTATAACATAATAAAAAAATTAGTAATAAATTTATAATTCTCCGTTTTATTAGGGATTACCTATTTTCATTTTTCCTATGTCAATAAACTCGAAAAGAAAAAAAAGTATTGAATAGTTTGTTTATGATGGAATTTTAGGTTAGATTTCAGACAGTTTTAAAAAAGAGACAAGGAATGGTATATAAAAAGGCACATCGGCGCATGATCCAAACGAAGTACGAAAGGTACACGAAGTGACGCAACTCAAGTATACGACAATGTATTAATTGGAAGTGAGGTGGTGGGGATGGTTTTCATGGAGCAGAAAAATCCGACGCGAAAAAACACTAATATTTGCTCAATGTTTAAAGCTTTATTACACAAGAAGTATATGTTATAGAATTTTTTTAATTTATCGCATATAGAAACGAGGCAATTCACAATCATATAAATTGGCATTAAAAACTCGTAAATCCATATTTTGTCACGTTAGGTCCCATTTCACCGTGGAGCGTCACATATACTCCCGATGACAGACGAGCAACCCAAGCATAAAAAAAGTTAAATTAAACGACGCCGATTTTTCCTAGTCCAGACTTGCCGAATCGACCCCAGGAACCAATTTTAGAAAAGTCTCAATGTAAAACAATTATCAATACCACCGACGAATGATGTAAAACGTATCCAAACGAGATCTAGTTCGCAACCCGGGTTCGGAAAAATCAATATAAATGGAAAAATGTAAAACACACAAATTATCAACCACGATTAAAACAGAACGTAGGAAAAAGAAAATAAAAACCTCTTAACATTAACGGACTCGCAAAAAACGATGCTTTCTGCTCGTCAAAATCGAAAAGAGCACTAAATCCAAATGCGAAAAACGAGGTAAAGACGCTCACACCACCTCTGCATGCATGCCCATGCATGTCAATAGTTGTCATGGTAACACATGGAGAGTAAATAAATCAGAAAATTTCAAATTTCATGTTTTTTTTCTCTCTTCACTCTAATGCAGACAGTAGAGGTGTGCGAGCGCCTTAAGATTCCTACCCGCAATATTTACGAAAAGGGGCGCGGAAAACTAAATAATTAAAATCAAAGATAAACAATATAATTTTTTATTTTTTGTTTCTTAAAAGTAAGTAAAGTCTTTATTCGAGTTAATTTATATTAGTAGTTTATTGTGTTTTGATCTTATAAAGACACACGCACAGGGAACTGTGGAGAATCCACTTTTCTAGTTTAATTGTCTGACCTATTTCTACACCAATTAACCATAAACCTCAACCTCACCACGGGGTCCAACAGACTCCATATATCTCATATCATCTCACTCATTATATCGCCCGCGCATTTGTCACAACAGAATGGCGGGACTGGCATTTGTACGCCGTTCTGTTGTTTTTTTTTTTTATCACATTCAAAACAAGAAATAGTGAAAAACAAACTTTTCAAAATGAATTTTAATTTATAAATCTAATTATAATTTATAAACACACAATTTTCAATCCCCCAAAAAGAAAAAATGAATTACTTAAAACAACATAAAAATAAAGTTGAAACTCCTCCTTCATTAAAGAAAGCTATTTTTCTATTTGTCGGTTAAGTTACACAAAATTGATAAACATTTTATATTTAAAAAATAAAACATAATAATGTCTCTAAACCCCCAAAAAAATGGATCATTTTAAACTAATAATTACAAATAAAACAAACTCAGTTCTACTTATATTTTTATTCTATTCCTAGGCGAACTTCTGACCTTCCTTTGCTTAAACTCAGTTCTCCATGCATATCCCAGCTTAGGGGGTTATTAGCGCACACCAACCTATAACATTTCCTATTTCCCTCCGATTCCCACTTCCTCTGTAAGACTTCTTCGAATGTTAGTCTCTGCTTGGATCTCTGCGTCCACTGTTTCACTTATGACTTATATAACTTTTTTACTTTTTTCTTTTTTTGTGGTTTTATATTTGTGTTCCGCTCCTCTTACACTTACGGAATTTTTTTGACACTGTTTCCTCCTGGTGTATTTTTGCTGCTAATTCCAGGCCTGTTACTTCACTCCTCCTTTGAGTTCCTTAATTTTTAATTCCTTTCCGAAACATCCCGCTTCGTTTGTTTTACTCTTTTAATTTTAACTTGTTATATTAACTGTAACTTTTGTTTCTTTCCTTAAACTTTTTTTTACGTGAGTTTCTTGGTCTCCTCCTACTGTTCAAAAAATCAAGTTTTCTATTTTGTTGATAAAGTTTACACAATAATAGAGAAAAACAATTAAATTTGAAAAATAAAACATGTAATTCCAAACCCCCCCCCAAAATAGATATTTTAGACCAATAGAAAAATAAACAAACTGGTAGACCAATAGAAAATAATACAAACTTTCCTAACTATCTCAAATATCAATTTTTTCTATTTTTTAAATCAATAAAAATAAAGCATGAACTCTGTACTACATGATATGATTAAATTAATTAATGAAAATAAGTATTAATTATTAAAAAATCAAGAATTACTGTACTTCGGAGTTGAAACAAAGAAAGAATTGGAATTTCTATTATTTTAACATAATTTCAATTCTTTGATAACATTTATGGGTCGTATTTATGGGGTCGTTTCTCTACTCTCTTTAGTACATATACTCGCCATATTGTTCTACGTCGATCGTAACGTAGATTTCCAATTAGTTATATAATGACGTAATAATCGGTATAATAATAAGGTTTTACAAACGTATAATTGTTTATTGTCGTTATTATCTATAACAATTATTTATAAATTATTAATTAATGGAACATAGTTAATAATAAGAATAATAAAATAATAATGTAAAATTTAAATAATAATAATTTTTGAATAACAATAATAGAATTAGTAAATTATTGTAACAATAATTACAAAATAACAAAATAATAATAATCAAATTGTAATAACAATAACAAAGTAGTAGTAAAAGTTAATCTAGTAGAGATAATAATATGTTTCGTTAGTGATTATTAACAATTTGGTAACTAATATAAGCAATTGTAATTATAATAACACAAACGTTAGTACACAAAAGTAACAACAT
This sequence comes from Leptopilina drosophilae, assembly GCA_032873175.1. Taxonomy (NCBI): domain Eukaryota; kingdom Metazoa; phylum Arthropoda; class Insecta; order Hymenoptera; family Figitidae; genus Leptopilina; species Leptopilina drosophilae. The sequence continues at coordinate 26,387,726 of CM065484.1, forward strand.
ATTGATTAAGTTTTGTATAACATGAGATAATAACAATTTATTGTAGCAATAAAATAATAATAATAAATAACTAATAATAATAATAATATTCAAAATAATAATAATTAATTGTAACATTAATAAACAAATAATAATAATATAATTGTAACAAATTAGTATAATATGAAAATGTATACAACAAAATAGTAATTAATAAGAATAAGTTAATAATAATTTGTAACAAACATATATAACAACAAACAATAGTTAATAATAACAAGATAATAATAAATTTGTATCAACAATACATAAATTAACTACAAGTTTCTTAATAATGTACTCTCCAATAATAATAACCAATTGTAATAACAAGTTAATAACAAATTGTTAATAACAAAATTATAATAACTACAAAATTTAATATCTATAAATAATTTAAGAAAATCAACATAAAAATATATTGTGAATAACAAAATTGAAAAAACATTTGATCTAACAGGATATGAACGTAATAACAGATATGAACACCGTGCGATCTAGAAACTGAGTAAACAACAAGTGTCTACTAACACAATACCTTCCCAAAAGCACTATGTTAAAAGACTTTTTCCAAAAGAGTGTATGCTTAATTCCAAAGAGTGTATGCTAAAAAAACCCAAAAATTTTTAGATATAAAATGGGCATACACTATCATACTAAAAGTCAGTCTAAAATTGAAAGTCCATCTAAAAGTAGTCACCGGACTACTAGCCTTAAAAACTGTAATCGTCAATAGAAGTCACCGGTAAATCAGTCTTAATAATTCTAATCTTCACAAGTGGTTTCTTTTCATATAAAGATGGTCCTCGTCCCACAGTAAAAGTAGTTGTCAGGATCTTACGTGAAAAGTCTAATTCAACAACATACATAAAGTCCTAATTTGGTGTTCGATGAAAAACATCGTTCGAGTTGTGACGAAAAGGGCTGAAAGATACATAATAACCCAATGAAACGAAGATAAATTTAACGAGTCATCGTAAAATCATTAACCTGCAGCCACTTAGCAGCCTAATTATTAACACCAGCCCCATTCTATGTACTCCTGCGACAACGAGCTGGACCAACCACCTGCCTGAGCAAAGGTAGAGAGAAACAAAACCACTTAGACTCATTTTAGAAAGTTCGTGTTCATTCCATGTTGGCATTAATTCTTCATCTTTTTCCAAATATATTGTGTTCAAATATAATTATTTCTTGATCTCATTTATCCCAACCTCGTCCCAAACTTTAAATTTCTCTACAAATTAATAGTTTAAATCGAGAAAAAAATAGGGAATATAATAATAAGGATAAGGACATAAACAATAAGATATACTTAAATGTATGGAAAACGAAATGAATGATTTCGAACGCGGAATTAAATTCAAATTTTAAAAATCACGTATCAACATTTACTCTCTTTCAACAACCCGACTCATTCCTTTGGCTGTTCTCGGATCTCGTCCGGACTGTAATAAAAATTTAATCTCCCGTTATTTTACAAATAAAAATCAGTGCAGAGAAGCAGGCGCAATGCGCCTACATCATAGGGTCTTCATGGCCTAAAATGGACAAAAAAAATGATGTTAATGATATTGAAATGAATAAATAAACAACTCATTACCAACAGTAACGGTTGCCATGGCAACGGTTGTTCTATGGTAAACATCATACATAGCAATGACTTCCATGGCAACGACTATTATGACACAACATTAACATAGCAACGGTTGCTATGACAACGCCTTTGCCATTGGAGCAACGGTTTGATATGGCAACGTTGCCATAGACAACGGTTGCTATGATAAACGGTTGCCATGGCAACGGTTGAATTTAGGCAACAGCTTGCCAAAAACTACGGACCGCGACACCGGAGTCTCGCTATAAGGGTTTTGGCCCTTGGTCCACTAAAACCCTAATAAATTTACAATTTCATGACAACTGAAAATAATACCCCGGGTTGAATTCTTAGGAAATTAAACCCCCAATTACAGCGCGCGGATGGAAACTAGGGTCGTGCATCGGCTAGGTCGGAACTTTAAGAAAATTACCGAAAAGAACTAGAACATATCGAACTACGGTCGATATTCTTGCCCCGTCGCGAAATTAGTTGGTAAGATTCTTGTATGTTCTGGACATCCTGAACCTGATTAGACTCCTCTAAGAGGCCAGAGTTGTCCAGGTGTATGTGTCATATTCTGTTGAACGATCACAGGCTTCCCAGTTCAACAGGGGAAAATTTAATGTAAAATGTATGTGTGTAACAAGGATGGTAAAAAATAACAGGATCTCTCAACGGTCCCGGTTTTAGCGTTCCCACGATTCAGCTTGAGGACATAAGGTGGCGAAAGAGTACAAAAGCACTATCATGGTGGAATCCACCACACGGTCTACACTTGCACCTCTATAGTGGTTTTTTAATAAATTATTATTGAGAAAGTTGAAGGGTGTTTTACAGGCGACTACGTTTAGCTCCCGAGGTCTCATATAAAATCTCCTTCTTAAGGAAATATGGAGAGCCGTTGTGAACCAGATTAAGCTCCTCATGTTCTCCCAGCTTTACCAGAAAGGTAATCATCCCTTGGTGCACAGGTCATTAGCTACCTCTCTGTCCAAGAAATAGATACGAGGATAAGGAAAAGAAGACTGTGAGCTGCTGTCGGTCGGGCCTCGGAGGCAAGCACCGAGTCCCGGTCGTAGGACAGACTGAAGTGAATCGAAATGTGCAACCAAGTTATTAACGACCGCTGGTGGACTCCTCAGGTATGACGAGTGGTTAAGAGCGACCTACCCGTCATGCGGCCAGGCAGTGCGTACGCCATCGGTACTGTCTCTCCTCGCCAGCCAGGCAGTTGAGCACAGCAAATATACCATAGTGTTTACGTCATACGTAAACGTCCTATTTTCAATATTAATATATAATAATAATTATTATAATAATGAGGAATAACAAATAATTGTTATTAACATATTGATTAACAGGTTTATATTATAAATTATTAATTAATGAAAATAGTAAATAATAAAGAATAACAAAATAATAATAATAAGCAACAATTAACAAGAGTAATAAATGTAAACATCAATAATTAATTTAATTTATAACAAATTAATAACTCTCTATTTGTAACAATAAATAATAGATGATTAATTGTGACAATAATAATCAATAAAAATTAATAATATTCTAATTTGTAACAATAATAACACAACATCAATAATAATTAATTGTAACAACAATAACAAAAAATATTTAGATAATTAATTGTAACAACAATAACAAATTATAACAAAAAACAACAAGATAGTAATAAAATGTAAACAACAAAATAATAATAACAACGTCAAACAATAATTTGTAATCAACCGAAACAATAAATAAATAATTAATTTCATAATACAAAAGAATAATAATAAAAATGTAAACAAATAATAATTTTTAAAAATAACAAGTTATAATAATGTAAACAATAATAACCAAATTGTAATAACAAGTTAATAACAAATTGTATATAACAAGTTAATAAACAAATTTGTAAAATAACAAGTTTAATAACAAATTGTATAATAACAAGTTTAAATAACAAATTGTAACATACTACAAAATAATATTAAGAAACAATATTAAAAATATAAAATTAATCTCTAACGAAAAATTGTACATTAATGAAACATATGGACTAAACAGGATGTATGAAACACACGTGCGATCTAAATACTGAGTTAAACCACAAGTGTCCTACCAACAATAGTTTTCAAAGGCTCTATGTCTTAGAAAACCTTTTCCGAAGAGACCTCTCTGGCAATGCCTCTCAAGAAGACCTAAGGAGTCTAGTTTAAAAAGGGCCACATCTATCATCTAAAATTCAAGTCTAAAAATTAGAAGTCATCAAAAAGATTAGTCACCCGGAACGTACAGCCTTAAAAATATACTCTATCGTCAATAGAAGTCACCGGGTATATCAGTCCTAAAAAATTTTAAATCATCACAAGTGGTTCTCTTCACGTATAAGTGGTCTCAATCTCCCCAGTTATAGTAGTTGTCACCGATCTTATTACGTGAAAATTCTAATTCAACTCATCTTGAAGTCTAATTTGGTGTACTACTCAAAACATCGTTCTGAGTTGTGACAAAAAGCTGAAAAAAACAAAATACCCATTGAACGAAGATAATTTACGAGTCTCGTAAATCAGTTAACCTGCAGCCCAACTTAGAGCCTTTCAATTATCAAACCAGCCCCATTGTACTCCCTGCGACACATCGAGCTAAGACCACTTACCTGATGAGCGAGAGGATAAAGAGAGACAAAACACCACTTAGACTCATTTTAGAAAAAACCTTGTGTTCATCTCCCATGTTTGACATAATTTTGATCTTTTTTCAAATATATTGTGTTCAAATATAAATTTTAATTCTTTGTCATTTATCCAACCTCGTGTCCCAACTTTAATTTTTTCTAAATTAAAGTTAAATCCCGAGAATAAATAGGGAAATATAGTAATAAGGGTAAGACTTTAAACACCATTTATAGTTTAGTGAAGAGGACTCTTTAGCTCGTCATTACTCCTTCAAATAAAAAGACTATACAGTATTTCAATTCTAAATAAGGTATATTTAAAAACAGCATAGTTTTTGTCCCACAAGTTTTATTCTCTTAAAACCAGATCTCGAAAATATAAACAATAATTACAATCGAGGTTTATGATTTAATATTCGTTATGAAAAGAAATTGACATAATTTGGAAAACGATACTGTTTAGTTACTTACGGTAGTATATGTCCTTATTTTCTACCGCACTTTAAAAATACAGGAAGAAAAGGTCATGTAGAAGCCGGTCTTCCCTCTTTTTTAGAATACGGGCAACACTATTTGTTTGTTTTATTACAGGTTGTTCCACAATTAACAACTTTTAATTGGGTCAAATTTGAAGCACTCAATTTAATCCATTTTATTTTGTCCTTACTCGTCTTTGATTCTTTAAACCTTTACGGGGTCGACTATCTAATCCGAATATCTATTGTTTTTTAACTTGTTCTTATGAATCCTATGTCAATAAAGTTAAAAACAATTCTAAGTATGACGAAAGGATCGCCAAAATTATGGAATATAAGAAACGAGAGACAATTGACAATATTGATTTTATTTTCATGAGGTGGTATAAATTGTTCCATTATTTTAGTTTAGTGTTCAACGTATTAATTCTCAAGTCCAAGCTAATTTTCTATAACACTTCACGATTTTAGATTTTAAAACGTCTACCCGCAATTCGATTGTCCCGGTTCTGGCGAATCCTTGAACCGGTCGAGTTTCGCAGACGGTCACTCCCTCGCGATGAAACCTGTCTCCAGGAGTTAACTGTTGATGCGAAAGAAGCAAACATTACATTGGAGGTAACATTAGTTTTAAATACGCTGATCAATTGAGGTTTTGGGCGACGTGACAGAATTTAGTTAGAGGAGGGTTAAAGGATTGTGAAATATTCAATTATTGGCCAAGATATTTATTCTAGAAACTTGGAATAAATTTGATGTCATTGCAACCTCTTATTGCGCGAAAAATGATTTAGCTTGCATACTGTGGTTGCAACATATGAATTTGCAACAGTACTTGATGTCTCCAAAGGCCTTTTTAGAAAACGCTTGAAGTATTCTGTTTTAACCAACAGACTACATTTTGGCCATTAACACCTAAAGGAGTCTTTGTTACTTTTAGCTTATTTAGACTAACCCAAAACAGTTGTGATATAATTCCTTTGTTTCTTTACTTGGAGCAATTATTTTTGTTCGATTTAAGATTTTTGGTTCAAAGAAGAATATGGAATTTGGATTCCTCAAAGTTTGCTAAAAAAAAAAGATCGCACGGCGCAATGCAAATTCCTTATAATTTGTTTGACACGGTTGCAAAACTCTACCTTTTTACAATATATTCGGGTTCTAATTAATACACTAACATTATTGATGTGAATTTTAATGATTAAAATAGTTTATAAATTGTCTTGGAGGAAATGTTATAGAATAGGAACTTTACCAAGAATTAAAAAATTACTTAAAGTGTCTTTCTAAAGTAAGAGAAAGAGAGTTCATATTTCGATGGCTTGTATGACCCTTTCATTATTCTTTAATTTCGGTTTCACTGTATATTATCAAACCAATATAATTAAATATAATAAGATAAATATATACTACTTAGAATTATCGTCAATCGTGGATTATCAATTAATAAAAACCTTGATCTAAGAAATAAAAAATCAGGCAGGAAAAAAAAGCAGGAGGAGTGATTTAAATATATATTATCAAAAAGATATAACCTTAACAAATGAAGAATCTTAATAATTTATTTTTATCTAATAATACAAAAATTGTAGAACTATTGTAAATCCCCCCCCATTACCATTACACCTAACAACAGTTGTTATGACAACCATCTACCATGAGTAACTGGTTTGACAACCGTTGGCAACGGTTGTTATGTCAAACATTTAAAATTGCAATGGTTGTCATGGCAACGGCTTTTTATGACGACCATTACCATAGCAACGGTTGCCATGGCAACGGTTGATTAAGAACGTAATTACTTAAGACTAAGGACTTAAGGACCTTCTTATACCGAAGTTGCCATGCCAAACGGTTGTTAAGCACGTAAGACTTAAGACTCAGAACTTAAGACCTTCTGTATACCGAAAGTTAAGTCTTAAGTCTTATGACGACCTAAGAAACTTAAGAAAAACTTAAGACTTAAGATTGATTACTTAAGAACTATAAGATCGGTAAAAAACTACGGCACCGGACACCAGAAGTCTCGCTATAAGGGTTTTGGCCCTTGGCAACAAAACCCTACAAAACGATACGGCTTGTAACGTTACAACACCTCCTTCATTACCTCTAGAACACCTATTTTTTTATATTGCTGGTTAAGATTAACACAAAATTAGAAATCAAAAATTTATATTTTAAAAATAAAACATATAAAAGAAAAAATGGAATGACTTGTAAGTCATTAATTTTTTCTTTGGGAGGTGTAAATTATATGTCTTTTATTTTTCAAAATCTACAACCTTTTTTTTTCCATTTTAATTCAATCTGAACCAACAAATATGAACAAATTAATTTTTAAAGTAAGAGGAGTTTGATTTATTTTTTTATACTGGTTCTAAAGTATGCATTATTGGGAGGGGTTGGAATTGCATGTTTTATTTTTCAAATATAATTGTTTTTCTCTATTTTATGTAACTTTTATCAAACAAATAGAAAACTTGATTTTGAAAAAGTAGGAGGAGTTTGTTTATTTTATTATTAGTTTAAAAAATATTCCATTTTTTCTTTTAAAGGTTTATAATTATATGTTCAACTTTATTTTTATTGGTTTGAGTAATTCATTTTTTCTTTTGGGGAATTAGAATTGTAGTGTTATAAATTATATTATATTTATATCAAATTCATCTTGAAAAGTTTGTTTTTCTATTTCTTGTTTTGAATAGTGGACAAAACAAAAAATGAGTACAGATGCCAGTCCCGCCATCTCTGTCGTGACAAATGCGCGGTCGATATATCAGTAGTATATTTCAATATAATCCTTTACACACACATACATAGTAATTCCTCACGTTAAAACCTGACATCTCCAACTTTTAATATTATTAATTCCAATTACAAAATACCAACTTGCTCTAAAATATGCATAGAAATAAATGCTTTTAAAATTGTTACTTTGTTGTCAAATGGAAAATAAGTTTTCCCAATTTTTTTCATTTCTTTATTCACTAAACATGCTTCTTAAAAAAGCACTATATTATTAACTGGATACTACTCTGTCACTTTACATATCAACAATTTTATTTTATAATTGTTATAGATATTTACATAAAATTAAATTTTTAAGAAAGAATTACTAAATCTAAACTATTACTTTGTATTCGATTTTGAAAGTAACAGAAATTAGAATAGTCAGTAAGAAAATTTTTTGAATATTAATAAGTAGAAAACTACATGTCTACAATAGTAAAAAGTATTACTAATAGGAATTTTACTAAAAAACTAATCGAAGGATAGTTATTGCATAAATTGTAAATTCTAGTAACGAATATTGGTTATCGACTATATTAAGAATTTCATTCGACGCAGCCTAGTAAGCAAGGATTTATCCGGAATCTCGAAGAGCGGTTCTCACGAACGACTGTCCGAAATAGCCGAATATTTTAAGTCGAGCAGTTCTCCCGAAATTATACACTCTCGAGCCAAAACTTCATAGCATTTCTGACCAGACATTTAAGTTTAATATTTTTTTTTAAATAATTAAATAAGTAAAAAAATTTACGATTAGATTTAGTGGAAACGTCTATTTATTATTAAAATCTGATTCAAAAGCAAAAAGTTCAGTTGCCTAATTCAAATTAGTAAATATATTTAACTAATTAATGTAGAAAGTTTAATTCAATTATCATTTAAATTTTTTAACTGAAAATATTACTGTATTTAAAATTAAATTTTTATTAGAAAATTCTAACGGAAAATTCAATTATTTATAATACAAAAATAAATCAATTTATTGAATAATAATTGAATGTTTCTTAAATTTGTTTGAACTCTCAAAGAATTATTTTTGACGAATTTTAATAAAATTTTTAAAGAATAATTTTATTTTTAGAGAAATTTTGAAAAAAATTATTATAGAAAAATAATTGAATCTTTGTAAAAAATTATAGAATTCTTATTAAAACTTTTTATTTTTTTTAAAAACAATTAAATATTTTCTTAGAATTGTTTAACAAAAATTTTTTAAATCATTGGAAATTCTTGTTGGCAAATTTTCTTAAAGTACTGAATATTAAAAATTCTATCTTATTTGAGAACAGTTTTTGAAAATAATTGCAATTTTTGGAAAACTCTAATGTTTTGAATTTATTGTATAAAAAATAAATGAAAAATTTTGTATTGAGTTTAAGTATTTTTTTTAAATTTTTTGAACTGTATAACTAAATTTTTGCGATGGAAATTTATCTATTACTTTGAAAATAAATATTAAATATGAGAAACATTTTTCAATAAAATTTTGACTCCCAGCATAAAACAAAAAAAAAATTATTTATTTACAACTTAAAAATAAATTATGAACTTTGTTAAACAAAATTATTAAGAATGTATTACTTTCGCTCAAGTTCAGAAAATTTCTCGAGTTTAGTATATATGGAAGTTGAGAACTGTATCTCCCAGTGTACAGCGTGCGTGCGACATTGCGTTTATTTTGTATTCGGTTAAGTTTTTTTGTATACGTTTTTAGGTTTTAACTCTATATCTCCGAAATTGTATATAGTTTGTGTGTTATATGTATAGTATAGTGCTTGCGTTATCTTATTTGTGATGTATGTGGGCGTGTGAAATACTCTCGAAAACCGCTAATTCTATCCTTCTCCTTCTTAACATCTTTTTATTTTCTATCCCTTTTCGACTCACTCATAATTTTTAGTACTTGACTATATTAATGGTATTCTTTCGATACTTTCCGGGACTTTGATTTTAATATAGTCAGTTTTAAAGATTATAATTCTTTTACTAATTTTGCCTAATATATATTAAGAGCTGACCTACTAATATGCAAAATATTAATTTTTAATATAAAACTCGAATTACCCTAAAATGAAAAAGAATATATTAAATTCTATTACCAATTTTATCAAATATTTAATGCAGAATCTCTCTCAGTGTATAACACTCAAAAAAGGAAATGAATTAGATTTTTGGTCAATTTATTTAATAATGATAAGCTGTCCGAATTTAACCCAAGAATTCAAAAACTTGGGGGGTAAATTCCGTACAGAGCGTCTATATTACATTTTAAAAGAGTAGTGAGTCTAATATAAAGTGCATAGAGAGAGTGCGATGGAAGAGTGATTTGAAATTCGTAATCAGCGACCCCCAAAACTCCCGAGTCACAAGTTTCAAATAAATTCGAATTATATTTTTAAAATTGTCCGGCATATTGGATTCGTTATATTGAATTTTCAAAATGTAACTTTGGATTTATATTCTCAATAATCCCTAACACTTTTCTTATCAAGTTTTATTAAAATCAATTAAAATTTGGTTTAAGTATATTTATGTTTTTGTTTATTACTTTTATGAATTTCCTTAACTTTTATGATACTGTAACACTCAACTGATTCAACTGTTTTTACATCCACTATGTATTTTTTTCAAGTTGTTGTAGCCATAATAGGACTAGTACACTTAAGTAAACTTTGTTTTAAACCTTTCTTAGAAACTTAGCATGTCCGAAGTTACCCCAAAATTTAAAGAAATTTTCTAAAATCTTGTGGTTTGAAAAGTTGATTCAAGAACCACCGTACCCAATAGTACAAAGTAATATTACCTCCAGGCGGAACATTTTTTGATATTCCTGGTAAGAACACTGTAACATATACGTGCTGCTTGGGAGATTCGAAACTTTTAGTTTTTTGATGATGAAATAAACATTCCATAAATTATATTTTCGTGATTATGGCGATTTTGACTTTTTTGTCATTCGATTCGTTATGGTTTTCTAGAAAAAAACACATTTTTTTAGCCATAAATTATTCACAAAAAACATCAATTTTTAATACATTATTAATAAATCAGAGGTTGATTGGTCCTATATTAAAGTTGTCTACTATGAAAATATTTTTGAGTTTTTTTATTTTAAAATGAGTCTGCCTTGATCTACATTCACGACCAATAATAATTTTCTACAAGTCTCACACAACAGCTACTCAATCTATAGGGTTCTTCTTCGAGGGCACCCTTGTTCAACTCTGTTCGGAAAAAAAGTGGGCTCGAATATCTTGTAGTTCAACTTCCCTGTGCAGGTGGCGCTTGTACTGAAGCCTTTGTGGCGATCTTGTGCGAGTCTCTCGAGGTATGAATGTGCGATCTGAATACCACCTCCTTGACGAAGGAGGGGAAATGCGTGGGGCAGTTGGACGCAACCGGCCCACAGTGGTGCAAACCTGCAAATTGAGTTTCAAAAAGGTGCTACAGGCTTTTATTTTTTATCGATTTTATTAATTTTTTTTTAATGAAAGCTTATAAAATTTGCAAAAGACCTTTGTCGAACTAGATTTTCAAAATTTTTATTTGTTTATAATATTTTGTTTACTGCCAAAGTTAACTAAATAGAAAAATTTTTAAAAATATTTTGTTCTCACATTGATATAATCTTATATTTATTAATAAAAACTAGTGTAAATTAATGTTAGTATACTGCTTGAACAAAAAAAATTAAACAGGGTTAAAATTTTTAAAATGATAAACAAAGTAGCTTACACGAACATTGATCAGCTAGAACAAATTGTAAACTAAAGATAATATCTTTAAGGAATTTTGATGAAATTTGTTACTCTGTGGTTATTGGGGTCGCTGGATACGAATCGGAATGTTAATTTTTTAAAATTCAATATGGCGGATCCAATATGGCAGACGTTAAAGTTAAAAAATTCATCTGATTTACTTGAAATTCGTTAATCGGGGGTTTTTGGGGTGGCGGATTGCGAATCAGATGTTAGTTTTTTTTTAGATTCAAAAATGGCGGACGTTTAAAGATACAAAATGTGTCTGATTCACTTTAAAATCAGTACTCCGGAGTTCCAACATAAGTAAGGCTGATGATGATTTACTTTTCGTGGTTTGAAACAATGTATTTGCTCTGAAAAGGGCAACTTAAAAAAACTAACATTTTGATTCGTAA